>JAGUCJ010000014.1:600000-1123404 GCA_019670975.1 Acidiella bohemica
CCCAGAGATCAGCAAATCCATCTGCTTCTCGATATTTCTCAGCCCCGTGATCACATTTTCGTCCTTGCCCTCACCTGGTGTCCACTTCGCGTGCGCAAAGTCGATCATCTTCACTTTACAGGCCACAGGATCTTCTTCGTCATCATCGTCTTCCTCACTTGCCTTCACCTCTCCAAGCGTCGGGGCCTTCTCCTGCGCACTGGGCGCTTTCTGCTGGCGGCCCATCAGGTTCTTCAGCGCACTGACGTCACCTTCGTAGACGATGAGTATGCTTGCACTGTACATTCTTGACTCGTTCCTCTCGAGGATATGCCTGATCTTGGCAATCTCAGCGTCGATCGTCTCCAAGACTTCGACTGCTTGCTCAGGATGCACACCAGTGGTGAGGCCCCGGAAGAAAGTTCTGAAGCCCTCGTTGACGTCGTCGGCGTTGAACTTGCGCCCATAGAACTTGTCATACGTATCGAATGATTCCCCGTTCCAAACTGTCATGCCAGCGATCCGGAAGTTGAGCGAGCCGCTTGTGGTATCGGACGCGACTTTGTCTAGCCTCGCAGCCTTCTCGGCTGGCGTGCCGTCCTTGTAGAGCTTCGAGCCGAGCTTGATATCTAGGACGTTGGCTTTGCTGAAACCATGCGAGAGGTTCTCCAGAACGATAGCTGTATGGGTGTCGATAGCTTTTCCGTGCAATCGTTTGTCTTCATAGGCTTGGCTTTCGTCGGCATTGTCGCTGACAGCTGTGAGATCCAGAGCCTGTGCGGAAGCGCCGAGCGAGAGTGTGCCCATGAACTTCGGGATGAGCTCGGAGAATTCTGGATGCTCGTTGAGTGTTTGCTGGTAGAAGTCGATTTCTTGTTGTGTGCTGGGTTTGATCAAGAGTTCGCCAGACGGGTCAGAGAGGACGCCATCATGGCCGGCGGCGGCGCCCTCAAAGGCTTTGAGTGCGGATGGATCTAGCTTTAGATTGATTGACATGCTGTGTCGAATGTTTCCGGACAATGTGTGGCTAAGACTTCGGGCTTGACATTGTCAGAGGCGCGTCAAGGACGAAGAGGGTCAAAGAAGGTTCTCCTTCCCTTCTTGGCTGACGTTGCTGCCGTGTGGGAACGGTTTCGTTTCGGGGCTAATGCAGGTACCTCGGCAGCAATGGCCGACCTGGTTGGCGCGGTGAACTATCTTTCTTCTCCTCTTCTTCCATCACTCTTCATCATCATGCTCTCGGAGGCAGATTGAGCGCAGAAGAATGGCCACAGCAGCACGTGGCCGGCACATCTTCAATCAGAGATCCCCCGATCGCCAGCCAAACTATGACGCAATCGGCCGATGTATGCACTGTGGAAAGCTCCCGGAGAGGAGTCTGTATGATTCCATGTTCGGCGACACTGTTATGGCCTCCTGAGAACCCCATAGAGGACTGGACCTCGAGGAAATGCCATCCGAGGCATAATGCTTAGAATGTGATGATCACAGTGGCCGGCTAGCCGTGCAGCAAGCAGTGGTATTGGCGATATGGCCCAGCTTTTGTGGCATCAATAGGCAGGCACATATGTCTGGTCGCCCCTGCCTGATCCTGTACAGACGTTTGCGCCACGCTCATATCACAAAGTTTTCCAGCTTCACTCGCAGCGGGCGTGCCGTTGCAGTTGACCTTAACAATCCTTCATTCCTGTTACCTGTAGTGCGTCTCTGCAGCTGACAACATATCGTTACTGCTCTCACAATCAGGAGCTAGACGAGAACGAGATCTAAACATCCACGGTAGGGACACTCACTACCATCACATTCATCATAACCATGGCGACCGCCATCACCGAGCCGCTGGCCGCCACCACCGTCTCCTGGGCTGGCCGCACCGCCGTCTCTCACGCAAAGGCCGACGAGATTCTCCGTCAAGTCGAGTACTACTTCAGCGAGGAGAACCTACCCAAGGATGCCTACCTCCTCGGCTTCACTGGCCGCGAAGGCACCGATCCGGTGTCTCTCAGTCTCATTTTGGGCTTCAAAAAGATGAAGCAGTTCCGCCCACTGGCCTCTGTCCGTGAGGTGCTGAAGGGCAGCACAGTCGTTGAGGTCATGGACAAAAACTATATCCGGCGCCGCCACCCTCTCAGGTCGCGCATCACAGTCCAGATCAAGATCGACGAGAACAGATATAAGAAGCAGCTTGCTGAATGCCATCCTCATCTTCCGAAGAGTTTGCTGGAGCGTACTGGCTTTGAAGACGGTATAACCAACGGGCCCATCACGCCAGCCCAAGCGGCAAAGAACCACGAGGACTACGACCAACGGCTTTCGATTGTGTCAAGGATGGAGAGTGCCATCAACAATTACGCCGTCAACCGCAAGATGCACCAAGATGAGCGTTTCGTATTTGAGAAGTTCATCGAGTATGGCGGTTTCGACGTTAAGGCTCCCCCGTTTTCGGGCAGAATGACGAAGAAAATGCTGAAGGAGGAGGGCTACGGGAGAGAAGAGATGCCGTCCCCTGACTGGTACGGTCTGACCGAGCTAGTCCAGGAAGCGTTCTGGAAGGAGGCTGACCACGAAATCCTGTCTGATTGGGAGATCGACTTCGTTGGCGTTGCCAAGGGTTTTCTCTGCGGACCGTTTATGTCTACGTGCACCTGGCAGAACCGGAAGCATATCGCCAATGCCACCAAAGTCATGGGGAACATGTATGAGTTCTTCCTCTACCACGACGTCTGCAAGGAATCCGAGGCTCAGATCTTTCAGGCCCTCCGTGTCTGCGAGGTTGCGAAGGTCGAGTTTCCAAAGCTTGCGATCGTCGACAGCTCATTGCCTGGCGCATTCAACACAGCTTGCTCTGTACTCGCTGGCGGTAAGCATAATCATCTTCACATCTCCGAGGCTGCGAGGAAGGCCTGGGCAACAGAGTCGGACAATATGGGCCTCGGACGCGAAGAAGCCGCCATCGTCTTTAAAGCCGCTGTTGCCGCGTTCGGGAATCGTGAGCAGAACCAGGCTGCTCAAGAGGCACTCGATCGTGGCAAGGGCTTAAAATGTGTCGCGAAGGAGGATATCGGCCTGAAAGTCATCGGCGTGGAGATGCCTAGCAAGCAGGTCGAAGAGATGTATGCCGCTCTGGCCCAGCTGGATGGCTACAAAGACATTGTTCACCCGATGGGTAAGCTGATCTGCAGGCGTTGGGAGAGTCCCTTTCGGCCCGCTGCTGATCTTCCACCTCACGTCGTCGAAGCCCAGCTCAACAGAAAGGATGAGGTCTACGAGTTCATCATCGAGACGGACGTTCTCCAACACGTTGACAGCGGTATCAAGATCGAGGGCATGGTCTGCGAGCTCGACGTGGGCATGAAGTGGATTGAGAGCGTCGATGCAATCTACCCGACCTTCTGCGACCTTCTGCTCAATGAGCGGGTGTTCGATTGGAAGGCGCCTGGCCCGCCGAAGGACTGGCAGAATAGGCAGACAGCGAAGATGAACGGGGAGTCCGAGGCGGCAACGAAGCCGAAGTGACCTACGATGAGGACGAGCGTGACTAGGCTTGAGCTACCCCCAGTGCGATAGCCGGCCGGAGATGGTGTTCGATCATGCAGATTTCCTTGAAACGGGCTGAATTCGCGCAGCCTTGCAGCGGCGACATCGGAGAAGTTCGACAAGGCTGAGGGCGGGGTGAAGCGGGGCAATGACCATCCGCCATTAGGCGCTCTGCTGATGAAAGTTGACCCCGAGCCCTCTGCCGCAGCTTCTTCTGAGGGTCTCGCCCACTTTCCAATAAACCCTGCAAGCAGATCCCCTGTATAAAGCCCCCGAGGAGCTCTCAATAAGGTGCATGTCTCTCCGCGCCATCACCACCACCAGCACACGCCGTCTTGCATCAATCTCATCTCACCTCAATCGAGCAATCCCAGTCTCCACAACCAGAACAACACCACTAAGTCTCCGCACAATGGCTTCCCTCCCCTCCACAATGAAAGGCATAGTCATCAACAAAACCGGCGGCACCGAAGTCCTGGAACACAAAAGCAACCTCCCCCTCCCGCAACCCGCCGAAGGCGAAATCCTCGTTCACAACAAATACCTAGGTGTTAACTATATCGACACCTACTTCCGCACCGGGCTCTACCCGGCTCCTAATTTCCCTTACATCCTCGGCCGCGAAGCCTCCGGCACCGTGGTCAAAGTCGGCTCCGGCAACGTCGAGGGACTCAAAGAAGGGGATCGCGTGGTCTGGTTGGGCGAGGGAGCGTACGCCGAGTACACTGCTGCGCCGGCTGCCAAGGCGGTCAAGCTTCCGGATGGCATTGATGAGAAAGTCGCGCCGGCGGCGTTGTTGCAGGGGCTCACGGCGTTGACTTTGATTCGGGAGGCGCATCGTGTGAACAAGGGTGATTGGGTGCTGGTGCATGCTGCGGCGGGCGGGACGGGGTTGTGGTTGGTGCAGTTGTTGAAGGCCGTGGGCGCGAATACGATTGGGACGGCTAGTACGGAGGAGAAGATTGAGTTGGCTAAGAAGGCCGGCGCGAGCCATATGATTAACTATAGTAAGGAGGATGTGAAGAGGAAGGTGATGGAGTTGACGGGTAATAAGGGAGTGATTGCGGTGTTTGATGGCGTGGGGAAGGACACTTTCGATTTGAGTATGGATTGTCTGGCGAGGAAGGGGAGCATGATCTCTTTTGGAAACGCGAGTGGAGCTGTGCCGCCGGTGACAATTGCCCGGTTGAGTGCGAAGAATGCGCGGTTGATGAGGCCGACTTTATTCAACTACATTGTGACCAGAGAGGAGTTCGAGGGATATACGAAGGAGCTGTTCGAGTTCATCACGAGGGACAAGCTTGATGTGAGAGTCCACGAGGTGTATCCATTGAGCGAGGTAGCGCGGGCGCATAACGATCTGGAAGGGAGGAAGTCGACGGGGAAGTTGTTGCTGGACCCGTCGAAATAGGCAGTGTCTACATCTTCGAGGTTTGCGGTGTAGGTCGCCTGTACATGATAGTGGCAGATGCCTATGGACAAGTCAGAGTCTTCCTCTATGTTCGCCTGTGCATAATCGTTGCGGAACCCTTTTGTACCCATCAGTCTCAAGCAGATAAACAGATGACACAAATACACTCACCTGATGGTTCGGGTACACAAGCATATCAGCAATAACCACATTCTCAGGCCGCCCCGCCGCGAAGACAACCGTCTCGGCAATATCTTCTGGCGTCAGTGGCGTGACACCCTCGTACACCTTGTCCGCCTTCGCCTTATCCCCTCCGAACCTTACAATGCTGAATTCGGTCTCCACCTGTCCCGGATCGATCTCGATCACCCGTATCCGTGAGGCAATCAACTCCATCCGAATCGCTTCGGTAAATGTTCGTACAGCAGCTTTGGTCGCGCAGTAGATACTCCCGCCCGGGTAGCCTGCCCGACCAGCGATCGAGCCGATATTGATGATGTCTCCTTGCCCGCTCTCGCCGCGCTTCTTCATGTGCGCGACGACGGAATTGGTCATGTGGATTAGACCGGTCACGTTTGTGTCGATCATGGTGTGGATATCCTCTGGCTTGATCTCGCCGATCTTATCTACGCCCTTTACCAGCCCCGCATTGTTGACCAGCACATCGATGTCTTGGAATTCTTTAGGCAAGCTCTCCACGAACTTGTGCACTTCCGAGGGCTTGGACATGTCGATTTGGACAGGTAGCACTTTGACGCCATCCCCCACCTCCTTTTTAATCTCCGAGGCGAGCTGTTTGAGGCTGTCGATCCTTCTGGCGGTGATGATGAGTTTGAGGTTCTTGGGCGAGGTGCGAGCGAATTCGATGGCGGTGGATTTGCCTATGCCAGACGAGGCGCCCGTGACCAAGACGGTCTTGCCTTCGAGGCGTTTGGACATCGCTGAGGCCATCGTGCGGCGGACGGTGTTGTGTGTGAGGGCAGGTTGGATGGGCGAAAGGGTGGTCGAGGATGAACGGAGAAGACTACTGCTGGCGGTGCGGATGGTTTGGAGGAGATGCGATGGTCTTGATGCCAACATATGCGTAGACTGGGGATGGTGGACAGGAAAGGGGGTGCACAATAGATTTCTCCGCTGTCTCTTAGCTGACGGAGGTGGATGTCTTGACCTGCAGCATTGGAGCGTCTCTCGGGAGGGGCTGCGCCGAACCCGGGGGGGGGCGGGGGGTTCAACTTTTCCAGCCTTCAATAGCGCACGGACCCGCTTGCATCTGCCGCGATGAAAATGGCAGGCACGCTTCACATAGCATGGGCCGCAACTCATAGAGCAATGTGGAACACGGCCGTTGCAGATTTCACGCTGGTAAGTGTCTTCGATCGAGGTGTCCAAAAGCCTGGAGGCTGGCGGCGCCACAACGGAGACCGACCCACAGGAAGGAGCTCTGACCCGAGGCTGGAGCTCCTTCCTATTCGGGACGCCGTATTGGATTCCGAGACCTCATGTTTTCACTGCGAACGAGTCTTTCCTAAACACAACACGTAAACTCAATCCGATAATCGATCGCATCGCAATGGCCTCATCGTCCCCAGATATCGACGCCCTCCTCAATCAAGTCCCCCACCTCCGGCGCGGTCCTGGCGGAGTAATCGCTGTTCTTCAGCATGGCAAGCTTCTCGGCCAACGAGCCTGGGGCTATGCTGACCTGGATAAACGTATCCCCATGACTGCGCAAACTCACTTCCCGGTCTGCTCAATCTCCAAGCAAATGGTTTGTCTCGTCATGATTTCCCTCGAGAAAAATCCCTCCCCAAAAATGAAGGAAAGCCAAGTGGAGCCCTCGAAATTGTTCGAGGAGGAGATGTGGAGGCTACTGCCCGGATTGGCAAAGGAGAAGGAGGTGAAGTTGAAGGATCTGTTTAACATGCAGAGCGGAATTCGGGATTATTGGGCAATGTACTGATTCCATCCTTTCGTTGTACGTGTATGATCTGATGCCTGATTACAGGACGACACTCTGGGGCGCAAGTCCTGACGGCGAGTTCTCACTGCTCAACGACGCACCACAAGCTCTCGAGCGCATCAAGAGCTACCACTTCGCCCCGGGGACTGAGTACAGCTACTCCAATGTCAACTTCCACGTCCTGGGCCGCATCCTAGAAAATGTCTCCGGCATGTCGCTAGCCCAACTGCTCGTCGAACGCCTCTTCATCCCCGCAGGCATGTCGACGGCTGCGCTCTGCCCGAATACCGTCGGTCTGCCTTTGCCCGTTGTCGGCTATGAAGGTACGCCCAAGACCGGCTACTTCAAAGCCACCAATCGCATCGAGTGGGCTGGAGATGCCGGCATCGCTGTTACGCTCGATGATATGATCGCGTACGAGAAGTACTTGATCCAGGATCCGGACGGTCTGTATGCCGTTGCTTCTCAGCAGCAAAAGTACCGTGATGGTACTGATGCGGAATATGGCTACGGTCTAAGTCGCGGAAAGATCGCCGAGAAAGACGGCATCGGTCATGGCGGAGCGCTGAGGTTTCAAGCACTTCCGGATTCAGATGGTTGAGGATCGCATCTCGGTGGTGGCGATGCACAATTTCGAAGTGAATCCTGGTGTGCCAGTTGAGCATGTTGTCAAGGGGATGCTGAAATTCAAGGATCCGGATGCCAAGGTTTACACGGCAGCTGAGGGGTTTAAAGGCAACTTCCTAGATCCGGAAACTCAGCTGTACGTTGCTGTCGTTGACGGTCCTAAGCCCGGGAAAATTGGTATCAGCTACGGCCCAGGTACCGGGGAGGAAACGATCGACTTGACATCCGAGACCGAGGGCAAGAACGAGGATACGAAGTTGACGCTGGATGGTGATGTGCTGCACATGGAGCGTGAGCATGATAACCGCACGCTTCGTATGGAACGTATCCAGCCGCCCACGGATAACGAAATCGCCCAAGGCCCTGCCCTCGAGCATGTTGGAACGTACTACTGCGAGGAGTCAGATAGCACTTTCAACGTGACGAACATCGGCGGTGCGTGGTACGGTTCGTTCGATGGGTATCTGGGCAAAGGTCCGATCTGGATGATGTGGCAGCTAGGTGGCAATGTCTTCGTGCTCGGAAATCCCCGTGGTCTCGACTCGACGCCCCCAGGCGATTGGACAGTGGTCTTCCAGCCCGCAAAGGATGGCAAGTCGGCAGGGGTGACTGTCGGCTGTTGGTTGGCGAGGAAAGTCGAGTACAAGCGGGTGGAGAAGTCGAACTTGGGGATGCGGTAGCTTGCCAGCTTTTCCAGTACGTGGAAGCTGTGATGCGGCTCGTATTGTAAATATTGGACAATCGCATCCGCAGTTTCTTGCGCAGTTCCCCGTTTCCACTCTAGCCTGTCGTGGAGGTCAAGTTTGGAACCGTCACGCTGGAGCTCTACCCTTGCTCTGCCCTTTCAAGGAAGCTCGGATCCAGCTCAACGCGCTTCTCGAACTTCTTCCACCACTCCTCGAACGCTTTCAACGGCACGGTGTCGCTTCCGAAGCTGGCCAGAAAGTTAAACGCATTGCCAATGATCCGCTGCGCCAGGAGTTTTGTCGTGACCTTGGCCACCGCAGGGCTTGAGTTTAGCCTCACCAATGCGCTTGAAGGGTTAGGTGCAGACTGCTGCCCGCCTTTAAGCTGAGCGAGTTGCGCCTCGACCTGGGCTGCGGGCTCGATCGAGATGCCGACGACAATGTCGCCACTGGCTGGAGCACCTCCAGTATCGTCCGTCATAGCATCCATGTCTGTCCCGGCCGCTCCGTCGGATGGTTTGAGGCCACTGACTTTGAAGATGGCTGACTCCTTGCCCGGTCCAATGCCTCCAAGGAGTTTGAATTCTTGCGATGGCGGTATCTGGACGTAGACTGAAGCCGCCATTCCTGCCGGGAGCTGAGTTCCGGGTAGCAAGAAAACGACTATGTGACTGAAGGTCGGAACCGGTGGGATCTTGAAGGCATATTGCGTCTCTGTCAATGCTGCTGGTGCTGCATCCACGGGACGCCCGGATATAATCAGGCCAAACATTGCGAGATCTGAAAAATTGATCGGATTTGTCGAACACCTATCGTATACCCTTGATTGTCATTCCTCACAAGGGCCTATATCTTTCTGACAGAAAGCAGCACGAAGAACCGCGAAGTGAAATTCGTCCTCGAGACGTCAGATTGACGCTCAGCCCTACGCGGACTCAATTCCGGCGCATTCAAGCCTCTGCCTCGTGCATCCAAACATTTTATCACCAACCAAACAATCTACCTTGAAAAGTCCCTCTCCCACCTCCTTCAAGATGTCAGCAGACGCCCAACTCTACGAAGACTCCTTCACCATCACAACCCTCGTCCCCAAAACCTACGATCGTGTTGATCGCATCCTTGCGACCTCCGCAGACAACACCACCTCCCTCACTCTCGACATAAACTCGGAGCTTTACCCCTTACAACCTAACGAGAATATCACACTGTTGCTGGCGCAGACGCTGAATTTGGATGGCACGATTGAGGACGTGAGCAAGAAGGGGTGGAGGCCGATGAGGCCGGGAGCAGAGACTCAGAGTTTGGCGGATTTGTGGGATTATGTTTGCTATGGGAAGGTGTACCGGCACGAGGATCCGGGAGAGGGGAGTAATATGTAAGTTCGATCATATTGAGGGACGAGGGAGTGGGAGTGGGAATGGCTTTCGCTGACGTTGGTATAGCAAGGTGTATATTTCGTTTGGCGGGCTGCTGTTGTGTCTGGACGGCCCGTACAAGAAGTTGAGTCCGCTGCGGATCGACAACGTCTATTTGCTGCTCAAGAAATAGGTGGAAGCCCCGTTCAGCAAGCGAAAATCGAATTAGCGAGGCGTTGGTGGGAGGCAAAAGGACGGGTGTCAGATGCGTTCAAAGGCGCGCCATAAGGGTATCATATCAACATTATCTGCACTCTATTTCTGGGCCTTCATTCGATTTTCAGATGGTCGGGAACTCCAGCCGCCGGTGTAGCCTGGCTACAATCTCAATGTAGTCCTTGTCCTCCGCGGTGATGATACCATGCCGCACGAAGAAGTCCAACAGCACCAGCGCACAGTTTGGCTTGAACTCTCCAGCCGCCAACGCGTCCTTCACCTCGTCCAAGCTCTTCAACTCGAAACCCTCAACCTCATCATCACTCGGTTTAGGCACCACGCTCTCCGGTAATTCTAGATCATAGACATACTGACACTCCGGCTGCAACAATCTCGTCTCCCCTCCAGCCCTACGGTCCCGGATATGGAAGTACATGACGGTGCCCACAGCCTTGGCCTTCGACCTCACCAGGTCTTCTGGTAGACTTGCTTCCTCAGCTGATTCCCGCACCATACTTTCGAACGCGCTCTCGCCCGTGGCAATGCCACCTGCGACGGTGTTATCGAGCATACCACCATATGTCTGCTTCGTTGCTGCACGTCTTGGAACCCATATCTTGAGCTCCTCTTCCTCCCCACCAGCCTCCGCCTCGCTCTTAGGTCGTTTCGAGCGAGTGTACGCCGTCATATGACAGCCATATGTCACGATGCCAAACAACGCGCTAGCCGCTCGCTCAATACTGAATAGCAGCTCCCGATTGGGCCCATAAACAGGGTACAGCTCGTCCCGCCATCCCTTCAGTACTTTGAAATGTTCCGTTGCCCTCAGAGCTTGACAAGTCATAGCCACAACTCTACTCCTCTCTTCCTCTGTCTTGCCAGTAAGCAGCGTCAGACTGCGGCCCGTATCATCCACCTCCCAGTCCAGCAGCCCTTTAAATACCGCCGCAACGGATGGGAGAATGTATCCAAGCTCTGTCTCCGGATAGTCTTTCACGTACAGCCCATAGTACGTATGCACATGTGCGAAGAACAACTTCGGATTCGTCTGGTAGTAAGGAAAATTATCGCATTCATTGACCAAATCCAAATAGCTCTTAGGTCCGGAAGCCACATCTTGCGGCTCGCCGGTCACGAGACTTTCTTCTGGTTGGTCTGATGGCAGGGCTGGGAGTTCCTTCTGCGAACCCGAGACCATGACAGGTCCTTCGGTGGCTTCGTCGTCCGGGTTCATGCTGTTGTGTTGAAGAGTCCAGCTCGGCAAGCGAGGGAGTTTCGGGAGGTTCTGGGGGAGTTGGGAGGGAATGTATTGGCGGAGAGAATTGAGATTGAAGTTGTCCATCTTGGCAGTCGCGTCTACTCGTTGATTGGGTTGGAGGGTGAAAGAGTGGATGGTGGTCCACTGAAAGAAGGGTCAAGACGTGCAGTGCTGAGAGGGTGGGGGGTGAGGGCTGAGCTGAAGCTGCTGACAGCCGGATGTAAGGACGCTATTTCCGGAGTGCTCTCACAACTGCAAGAACTTGCCTGGCCGCTCTCATTCGATATCATCTCGTCGTCTAAACACCAACAGACTTGCCACAGGAATTAAGATGGTATACTCTGAGTGATTTATATAGCAAAGGTCGCTTGTAACTCTATACGGGACCTACGACCACTTTGTCACAGCCTCTTCCACCAGCGGCTTCACATACTTCCTACTGCAACTCCCACACTCCGAGATCCATGCCATCTGCCGCTTCCCAAGCTTGCCCGCATCATGCCACGGCTTGACATTCAGCTTCCTGTCTCCCTCAATCGCATCCTTCGCCACCTTGAATAGCTCATCCGCTTGCCTATCGTCGACACGAATATCATCCCGGACCACGAGAACAATCCCACGAACTTTGTGCTTCTTTCCCTGCTCGTCTCGGTATTTGTATTTGTTGAGATTGACAGAGATGTCGATGCTGTTCTCTGCCGTAAAGGCAGCGTGGACTGCAAACCAATTGAACAGAGCCCGATACTCTGTCCGATTGATCTGTGCATCCATGGACATCGGTATTGACGTGAACCCCAGATGGACCGTCGGCGTCCGCTCTGACGGCGTGTCAATGAAAGAGGCCTTCCAATCCCGGCGCAACAGGTCTCGCAGATCCAGTGCGTCAAGGTCCTTCTCGGCATCGCTCAGCTTGTCGTCCAGGTCATCCATGACCGTTGCCAAGTCACGTTTGTTCCAACGGCTCCGCGCGTGGACGCGACGGGAAGTCTCGACGTCAGCCTCTGTGGCCTTCTTCTTGGTATCGAGGCCGTTCGAGTCGAGAGCAATAGCGCTCAAGATGAGCTGAAGAAGCTCATGTGGCATATGGTACTCCTCCGGCAACTTCTCGAGCTCGTCAAGCATTTGCCGTGCGACAATGGTGGTACAGCTTGCGGTCTATACGTATTCAGCAATCAAGTTTAATGTCTTCTGAACGAAGCGGCTGACCTTCTCAAATATTCTCGGCTTAGCATCTGGCGCCGCACCCTCATCAACATGATGATCCATTATACTCAGAACCTTTGCATCCTTCCATCTCCTCAACGGCGCCGGATGATCCACCAACACAATGCCTCTCAACTTCGGTGCCAGCGTCTCAACGTCCTCGGGCAATTCATTGATGTTCAACAAATCCCTATGCTCAGCAGACATCTTTGCCATCTTGATTGCCAGAACATTCTCCGGTCTCAGATCTAGCGCATCAGCCGGCGTCTGCAGCAATGCAACAGCTTTCAATGGGTCGCTGGTATTCTGCGTCGAATGCGTTAGATGGTAGGCCCAAGTCAACGCAGACGTGAGGCTGTCAGTGTCGCCACCTTCGTTGCCCATGACGAGGATCCATTCACTCATTTTGTCTGCTTGCCAGTCTTCCCAGAATAGGCGTTTCCGCATCCGAGACCATTCGGAA
This sequence comes from Acidiella bohemica, assembly GCA_019670975.1. Taxonomy (NCBI): domain Eukaryota; kingdom Fungi; phylum Ascomycota; class Dothideomycetes; order Mycosphaerellales; family Teratosphaeriaceae; genus Acidiella; species Acidiella bohemica. Next base: position 612,696 of record JAGUCJ010000014.1, read on the forward strand.
AAGTGGCCAACTCCCATTTTCGGACGGTCGTATCCATCGAGCTTAATCACTTCTTGCTCCTCAATGCGTCCGGAAACTGAATGGACTCCAAGTGAAAGCGCACTGAGGAGCGCGATGGGTTTCGTGAGCCACATCGCGAAATTGGACCGGTGCTTGGAGAGTCGAAGGTACGCGACACTTCCGCGTTAAATGCGGATGTGGAAGTGAATGTACAATTCCGAACGGCAGTGGCGTCGCCAATAAACTGACGTAATGCGCATTGAGGCGGCTGAGATCTTGGATTTGAGATCCGCGGCTCAGCCTTAAGATTAGATTGTGGGAACCAAGACAGTGGCCATCAATGACATCCATCCAAAGCACGGGCGGTTTGACAATGTTGCATGAGCGTCCACGGGCAAGTCGGGATGTTTGAGTGCTGAAATAATGTCTCCTCCGAACGGCGGCTTCCACAGAAAGCTTTTGTGATGAAGATGGAGCTCGAATCCCCGGCAGATCTTCGCTGCTTATGCAAGGCTGACTGCGGCACGACCCCACTACTCCACGTGCTTGACTCTCCGAGCTGGCCTAAGTACCAGTGACCGCAGATAGCGATGGCCCGAAGAATGGTTTCGGCCCGCTTCTGCAGGATCGTCAGGCATCCAGAAGCGGTTCCGTCCGCGAGCTGAACCTTAGGTCTATATCAAACGGAACATGACCATGTCCGTTGGCAACCACAGAAACAATAGTGTCCGGTGTGTGGAAGGGAATTGAGCGCTCCTCAGCACCGCCTCGCAGGCCACATCGATCACCACCCGCGAGACTCCTGTTGAGAACCAAGCGTTATTTTCAATTGTTTTCAATTATAACCACCTTTCAGCCCGGTGAGAGGCCATAGAATGACTTCCACTGCCTATCCCCTTCCGCCTGGCCAGGAGCGACCCGTCCCACCTCCCTCGCGGGCCAGCACTGTTCCCTTCACGCCTCCAGGAAGCAACCTTCGATGCGAAACCGCATACACGCTCTGGGGCCACCTGGAGGACCCCAAACATCCACCCCTGATCTGTGTTCACGGCGGGCCTGGCGCCACAAGCATCTACATGGCCCCTCACAGCCTCATTCACAACGACCTTGGCATCCCCATCATCACCTACGACCAGCTCGGTTGTGGCAAAAGCACCCACCTACGCTCCAAAAGGGGCGACACAAGCTTCTGGAATCTCGACCTCTTCGTCGCGGAGCTGGGCAACCTGATCAAAAAACTTGGAATCGCCAAGTTCAGTCTGCTAGGAAACAGCCACGGCGGACACGTAATCACGGCCTTCGCCGCCACGCAACCCAAAGGCCTGCAATCAATGATAATTTGTAACTCCACAGCCGTCATGTCCCTCCGTGCCAAAATCGCAGATGAGCAGATGCTTGCATTGCCGCCTCCGCACCGCGAAGCAGTCGCGTTAGCCCGCGAGAGCGGCGATAGGGAAACGCCTGGATACAAAGCCGCAGCGATGGTGTACTATCACCAGCATCTGTGCCGCGTCGATCCTTGGCCGGAGGAGTTTACTCATAGTTTTGCGGCGCTGGAGGACGATGATACGGTTGGAAGTTCTTGGTTTGACTACGGAGAAAAACTGGACATGCGGCCTTTGCTGAGGAAATTGGCATCGGAGACGGTTCCCGGAGGAATATTGGTCGTCAATAGCAAGTTTGACGTGGCGACTGATGAGGCGATGATGCCGTACTTCATGGGGCCGAGTACCAAGGTGAAGTGGGTGAAGTTCGCGCTGGGAGGGCATATGTTGATCTTGGATGAGACGGAGGAATTTAACAAGGCCATCGGAGAGTTTCTCTTAATGGGGTGACCATCGTATCATCGTGGTCGATAGATGCAAGACATCACCAAGGATCGATCTTCAACCCCCTCACCCTCCTCGCCTCCTCTTTCGCCCTTCTTTGCCCATCCTCAGCATCGTCCCGTTCATCCCTCCTCGGATCTCCATCCCCATCCTGCCTCTGCATCCGCTTCTTCGCCCTCCTGAAGCCGAATTTGGCCACCGCCCACAAGAGCCCTACTCCCGCACCTCCTAAGATCCCGGTGGGCGCGATGAGGAAAGCTGCACCGCTGGCTACGGATCCGATTACCGTCCCACTGACGGCTGCGACTGCAGCACCTACGATGGCGTATCTGGCATAGCGGACAAGGCGCCAGAAGGCGAAGATGAAAACGTAGCGCAGAGAGCGGAGGAATGTCCTGGTATGGAGATGAGCCGGTTGTTGGGGCGCAGTCTTGGGGTCGTAGAGGTATTGGAGGGTTGCTTTGGTCTTTTGGACACGGGAGGGATGGGTATCTGGCTTTGTGATGCTGATGTCCTGGCTTGGGGCTGCCGTGGCGGACATTGGTCAAGATCAAGATCAAGATCCAGATCCAGAAGGCGTGCCGGTCGTTCACTGAAGCAGGATCCCTAAGGTGTATTACGCTCTCTATTCCAGCATCATGGGAGAGCTTATGGGGTCGAATAGGGTTCTTGACGTAGCCGTCATTTGTCCCTTGAATTGTTGATGTTGCCGCCAAGCCGTAAAGCCGCGCCCTACTCGCATATCGCGGTTAGCCTCGGTAATCGTCATCGCGCGTACCCGTACATCGGAACCGATATTGTAGTTAATATTCGACCTGCACTTGCCCGGGAACAAGCTAGACAGTGTCCACCTGCACGACAGCACAAAGTGCTAAGGGACGACTTGCAACCTGACCGATACGGCGAATGGAGATCTAGAGGATAACGACCTGCACCTCGAGGCTCACAGATGATGCATTCCTAGGCTGAGGATACCCACCGAACAAGAGGAGGCAGTCTACCCGTTCATGGTGCACACCGATGTCGACGTGCATGTCAAGAATGCCCAGCACACAGCCCCGCCCCACGAACCACCTGAGATGACACCTGCCGCCGCACACGATGCGGCAGAGTACCACCCACCGCCCGCCCTCACCACCACGACGCCCCAATCCTCCACCGACCGTCCTAGGAAGATTCCTCGCCAATCCGCCGAATATGTCGTCCGCTCCGGCGTGGCAGGTGGTATCGCAGCCTGCGCCGCCAAAACCGTCGTGGCGCCCTTGGACCGCGTGAAAATCCTCTTTCAAGCCAGCAATCCGCAATTCGCGAAATATACCGGCAGCTGGACGGGTGCTATCCGCGCCATCAACGAGATCTATCGTACCGATGGTGGACGCGGACTGTTTCGCGGTCACAGTGCAACACTACTTAGGATTTTTCCGTACGGTGGCATCAAATTCTTGGCTTACGAGCAATTCCGCGCAGTACTCATTCCAAACAAGGATCATGAGACGCCGCTGAGACGATTTATGGCGGGTAGTTTATCAGGATGCGCCAGTGTATTCGCCACGTACCCGCTTGAAGTGATAAGGGTGCGATTGGCATGGGAAACGAAAGGGAAGAAGAGGGTGACGGTCCGGGATATCTGTCGACAGATCTACAGCGAGCATCCGCCGCGGCCGAAAGCGCCAGGTGCGGCTGCGGTGCAAGAGGTGTTGCATGTGCCGCACTCAGCGGCGGCGGCGATTTCGAATACGAGCCAGGCGATCGGTGCGGTTACGTTGCGGTCTGGGCTATCGAATTTCTTCCGAGGTTTTACGCCGACGTTGTGGGGTATGATACCTTATGCTGGGACGTCGTTTCTTGTCCATGATTCAGCGGGCGACCTTATGCGGATACCGGCATTGGCCCCTTACACGATTTTACCGATGTCTGAGAGGAGTCAGAAGCAATTGGCGCCGAATAAGCCGCCTCCCCTTCGCGCATGGGCTGAATTGACGACGGGAGCGATCGCGGGCTTTGTGTCACAAACGACGTCGTATCCGCTGGAAGTCATCCGGCGAAGGATGCAAGTTGGCGGAGTGGTGGGTGATGGACGCAGGCTGACCATGGTTGAGGTCGCGCGAAGCATCATGCGGGATAGGGGGTTCAAAGGGTTCTTCGTTGGGCTGGGCATTGGGTATGTGAAAGTCGTGCCAATGGCGGCAACGAGCTTTTTTGTTTACGAGCGGATGAAAGTGGTGTTTGGGATTTGAAAGATTCGCACTGGAAGGGAAGACGGCTCGCCCTTGTTCTCCGGGGGCCCGCCTGTGTATATACAGAGCCCATGATCAAGCATCGCCAAGCCGAGACTGAATGTCCCTCCAAAGTAGACCTCTACCCACTACCTAAGCATTGAAGTCGTGCCTGCGCTTTAGGGCATTCCCTCGCTGGCGCGCAAGTGAATGCCCCGCTTGGTAATTCTACCCGCGTCTACACCTAGACATCTACTCTACTTCCTTTCAGCTTCAACATACATCACGCCTACAACCATGCCGCCCAAAGTCGCCACCAAACCCGACCGCGCCAATGGTGTCCTGCCCTTTCCCGCCGCCGCTCGCGCCCATCCCGCCAAGTCTTCCACCACCGCCCGCCTCAAACTCGAGATCCGCCGTCTCCCTCCCGGCCTCACCTTGACTGAGTTCGAAGAGATCCTCGGCGAAGAATGGAAATTGGGCAACGGTAAGATCGACTGGCGCGAATACAGGCCCGGAAAAGTGAAAGCACTCGGCAAACTGCCCGAGCAGAGTAGATGCTATATCCACGTCGTGAACGAAGCAGCTGTCAAAGAATTCGAGCAGAAATTCTTGAGCTCAGCATTCGTGGACAAGGCAGGAACGTGCAAGAGTGCAGAGCTCAACCATCTCCTTCCCACCCTAGGCTTTGCGCCAAACCAGCGGACACCGTTACAGGTTAAGCAGAGACAGGATGGACGGCAGGGCACCATCGATCAGGATCCGGAGTTCATTGCATTTCTGGAGAGCGAGACGATGCCTATCACGAAGCCTTCTACTGCCGCAGAGGGTCTGAAGGCCGCGGAGAAGGAGAAGGATGCTGGAGATGAGGCCAAGGTCACGCCGTTGATCGCGGATCTGAGGGAGAAGAAGGCAGCGAAGGCCAAGGCGGCGGCGGAGAAGGCGGAGAAAAAGAAGGCTGCTGAAGAGGGGAAGAAGGGAAAGGACGCCGGTGCTTCGGCTGCCGGGGACAAGGATGGGAGGGGTGGTGCGGGTCAGCAGCAGCAGAAAGTACAGCAAGCGGCGCAACAGGCAGCGAAGGCAATGAAGAAGCAGACGGCGGCGAAGCAGCAGCAGCATGGTGAGCCAACAAGCCAGAAGACTGCGGCCTCTCCAGCCAAGGCGAAGAAGGTTCCGCAATCACCTAAACAACAGAATGTTGTACCTGCTGCGCCGACAAGTCCAGCGCCCGATAGGAAACCACCGGGGCAGAGGCAGAGAGGGAATGCAGAAGGTATCAAGAAAATGTTGCAGAAGGACCTGGGCATCCGACCGAAAGCTACCGCGTCACAAACAAAAGCCACTCAGCCTGCGATCGCAGCAACGTCGTTACCTACTTCTACACCTGCAGCTCCGTCCGCGGCTGCAACAGCGCCTAAGCCTACCGCCACGCCCGCCAATCCCGCACCGAAACCCAGCCCCTCCCCAGCGTCCGCAAGCAACAAAGCCTATCTCAAACACGCCAATCCCTCCCAAGGCATGACAGAAATGCTCATCCTCCGCGCCCTCGCCAACTACGGCGAAGTAAGCAATGTCACGATCGACCCGAGGAAGGGTACAGCTATCGCTGTGTTCAAGGACCAGGAGGGTCTGAAGAAAGCAATCGAGGCGAAGAGGGTGCCGGTAGCGGGCGGAGCGGTCGAGGTACTTGAATTCAGGGATGGGGTTAGAGGAGGAGGCGGCGGCGGGGGAGGTGTAGGTGGAGCGGGAGGAGGAAGGGGCGGTAGGGGAGGCTTCAGAGGAGGGAGGGGTGGAGGGAGGGGTGGGGCAGCGCAGGCGGGGCCACATTCGCCGAAGCCGGCGGTTTCTGCACCTGCCGCACCTGCTGCGCCTGCGGCAAATGCTTCTGGTGGATGAGGTATTCGCCAAAACCCACAACATCAGTCCATCACAGTGCCAGACTGTGGAGAAATCGAAACCGCGACAACCCCCGATGCACCACAACCCATTGACGTCTCACAAGGTTTCACAGCAACACCATCACGTCGCATGCATTATGCAGGCACTACCGACCTCCGCGTCTCAATCCCAACCATAAGAGGGAGCAGCCTGCATTGCTTCCGATGCGTCCGTGCCTTGTCCATCACGCAGGAACGGGTGCGCTCTGCCCAACCTCGCACAACAGCAGGGTCGCAGCACAGCGGCCTGCATGAGCTGCATGCTGACGGGAGTCAGATGACCAACTGGCCGCAGGTTCGTTCCTGCAGGCTGCAGGAACCGGCTGAGTGAGGTGGTACGGGCTCTGTAATGCTCGAGTTTCGTCCTGGTTGACACGGGCAACACGGAGAATTGGAGCGGAGGATCACGGAATGAGTGAGAGGGAGCCGACGCAACACTCGTTCCACCCATATGAACACTAACTACAAGTGGCACAAACGATCTGTCTCTCATCTCCTGAACGCATTGCTCGCTCGCTTTCAGTGCCGTGAGGCAATTCTGGAACTTCCTTCCTCTCCCTACCCCTAACTCTGCTTATGCATGCCTGGCGGGATTCTCCTTGTGTAGCGTCTAGACAGCCGCTGATATGCATGCATGCTTCCCCCAGAACCCCGAAAAGCAGAATGACAGTCGCTGAAGATGATGATACTGATGCGGCGGCGCTGATGAAGTGGTATGGAAATTGCAGGGGCCTGGTAGCCGTGGCACGAAGAATGCGCATGTCGAGAAGGGTATCGTGACTCGTCAGAAAGCTCATGTAAGGTAGTAGTTGTTTTGCGCCGAACTAGCAGAGGCTCGGTAAGGGTGTGGAGAGTGTATGCTCAGAATAGCGGCTCTCAAAGGAAGCCACCATTGTAGACGCCCTGCTGTAAGGTCTCAGGAGGCATATTTGCCCGAATCTCTTTCGGGTTGCGGCAGCCACTCGTGCTGCCCGATCGGATAGACGGCAGATGTGTTGGTGGAATGCTGGTTTCATTGATCTTGTCATTGCTGACTGGCGATGTCGGCGGCAATGGCGGCTTTATGGTGTCTTGATTCCCAGCGGCCATGGCTTGTTCGTACGGGCTTTTCGCGCGGGCAACTTTGGACAAGCTCTCACGCCGCGAGAGAAGGCCAGCCATCGGTGGCAGTCCCGTTTCGTAGGGCAGAGCGGTGTGTTGGCCGCTGACGGGCGGTGACTTCGTGTTGCGTGATCGTGACTGGCTGCGCATACGATCTGTTACGCCACGGAAGCGCGAGCCAAAAGTCTCGCTCACGCTACCGCGGCCACGGCGATGCGCTAAAGGCGATGCAGTGGACGCTCGTTCCATAGGCTGCGGGTAGCTTTGAAATGCTGTCGAGCAGTATGTGCTGCTCGGCAAGATGCCCAACACTTCAGAGCCTGGTGTGCCGTCCATCGTTATATTGATGACGTCTGAGCTGCTCTTATCAGGTGGGGCAAACATTGTAGGAGGTGGTGGCGGCGGAGGCGGACCTGCTAAATGTTGAAGCTCTGGAAGAATGGGCGGTTCCGACACCTCGCTGACCATCGTAGAGCCTGACACGATGATGATTTCATCATCGCTGCGGAGCGCTTCATCAATGTTCAGAGTGGCGCCGGGCAATTTTGGAAACTCGGGAGGCGAAATCATGCGGATGTTGTTCCGCATCTGCGACAGTCGCCGAGTATGTGGCAGATTCGACTTATAAGCTGGATGGACGTCGGACTGCGCTTCGCTTGGGACAGATGCAGAGCGTGGTGGCGGAGCAGTCGTCTGGCCGAAGACCGAGGACGGCAGGAGAGGGCCAACATCCTCGTCGGTCTCAGATTTGAAGAGGCTTGGGAACGACGAGAGCTCGCTAGGCTGCGAAGAAAGCACACTCGGCTGTCCAGATACCATTTCGGGATGCGTAGAGCTCGCTTGCGTGAGGTACGAGGGCTGTGATGCATAGACGGATGAGAGGCCGCTGATGTCTGACTCAATATTTGACTCGGTATCCTTGCTCAAATACGAGCCGCCGCCAGCGACAGAGGACACAAGATCGCTGTAGGCATCAGGAATCTCAGGGACTCGAGGGACGCTCTCGCGCTCATCTGCACCCATGCTTCGCGGGTTTCGCACCGGCTTGGGCGTAGCGGGCAGACCCATTGGCGGTATCGCAGCACCTGATCGAGTTGGAAAGAAAGGTCGCAAATTCAGCTCAGGGTTTGCAGTTTGACTGCGGCTAAGGAGGGGCGGCTGGCTGGAGCTCGGGCTATCGCCCAGTTCTGTATGCGACCTGGGCGCCATTCCTGGTCGCATTGGGTATGACTCTCCAGGCAATGGAATAGTAGGCGCAGATGGTCGCCGGGCAAGCGACAAGCGTCGGTCTTCAAGCTCCTTGGCGGCAAGCTCCTTTCGGCTTAGATTCGTTGGCCTGCGGCGTGCTCCAGAAGTGTTCGAGAGGGATGACACAGACTCACGTTCCTCATCGGCGCCTTCCTTGACAGGTGCCAACTCTGGTAGGATGAAGGACACGCTTTCCTGGTTCTTGGTGTGCTTCGCTCGATCGGCGGACCTTGAGCGGCCTTCGCGGCTCGCAGCTCGGCGAGTCTGTAGATCCTCAGGGCGCCTGCTGCTGCTCGCAGCGCGGATACGGAAACGCCGGCCGTCACTTTCAGTATCGTCGGTTTCGGCATTAGCATGCTTCTCTGGCGATGTCGGTAGAGGCATGGATGGCGATCGACCTAAAGCGCCCGACCCGCGCTCATTCGTCCTGCCGCGCGCACCATCTTCCGGGCTTTGTGGCCTGCTTCGGCTTGAAGCGCGACGACTTGGGCGGGCTGGACGTGACTCTGGCCTCGACGTTGTCGAGTTACGGACCAGGTCCATAGACGAAGCTGTAGGAGACGCAACCTTGTAGAAGTCCTCATCCTCAGTCGTCGCTGGCTCAAGCTGGGCCTTCTGTCCGGCCTTGGCAATCTCCTCAGGCGACATAGGCAGAGGAGATGCTGGCGAGCGTTTCGAAGGTTTGATGTAGCGGACATTGTCCCGTCCGCGATTTGTTGACGCGTCACGTGCTCTGCTACTTGCCCGGGGGGGGCGACTGCCTTCCCGCTTACGGCTTTCACCACGCTTTCGACTCTGGGCGCGGTCGCGCTTAGCCTGACTTCGCGCCTCCTCCACGCTGCTGATATAGTCGTCAATCGCACGTGTCTTGCCGCTGCGGTCGGTCAAAGATGGGCTCGCGGCTTCAAAGCGATTACTCCCGCCTGTGGATGGGCCATGTCGTAGGTCGAGACCGGCCGAGCTTTGTGAGTTCAAGGACGGTTCGTTGGTATATCGCGTCTCCACAATCTGGACAGCCAAACGGCCGTTCTTCCTGTCGGCAGCGTCCTTCGAATCAGCGCGCAAGCGAGCGGTGAGATTTGGTACGGGGGATGGTAGACGATCCTGATCTTGGCGAGCGAGTAGTCTCTCGGTATCATACGTTGTTGTCCTAAGTGCGGTGGCTGGCTCTTGGAGACTGCTGACATCTGATGTACGGCTATGTGGCCTTGCGGTAGGAAGCTCGGGCGCAAAATCGTGCGAAGCAGTCATTGGCGTCACCAGCTCCATGTCCGCTGCCTCCTGTTTCGCACGCTCGATATCACTCTTTGAAGGCAGCCGCTTACGGCGGCCAAAATCACCTGGCGTCGCAGTTCGTGCTGAAGATGGGTCACGGTAAGTCCGCTGACGAGCTTGACGCCAATTCCCGCCAGGTGTCGCGGCAGAATCTGCAATAGGCGTAACTCCCACCTGGTTGCTTGCAGAACTCGTGAGTAGATTCTTATCGCCGAAGGTTGTGATTAACTTCAAGGATGCATTTTTTACCTGGAATCGCAGTGAACCGGATCGCGAGGGCGGTGAAACTGGTGGGCTCGTGGCGATACTGGTTGATAGTTCGTTTCCACGCTGTTTTTGCGCCGCGAATGCAGCCTCCTGTTGAGCTCGAGGCGAGAACCACGGTCCAGAAGTCTCCGAAGCCGCACAGGAGAAACAGCGGACGGCAAGCTCAGCCTGGCCTTCTCTCACAGCTTGTTCTCCCCATTTTCGAAGTAGGTAGGTGGATCGACTCCAGTCGTGCGGGAATTGCATGCATGCAAGGAGCAGAGCTTCCATGAAGTAGCCTCGTGACACGTACACCTCCACAGCATCGTTGTACTCGCCAAGGCCCAGCAAAATTGCCACAGCTGGATGGATGTCGCCTTTCTCGAGCAAACGCTGTACGAACGCTTCCCCAACTTTCTTCTGCGAGTCTTTGCCAATCGAGCTTAGAGCGAGTAGCATCCAGTCAGAAGATGTCATTGACTCTGAGCCTACCATCGCGGCCATGCTGTCTGCGCCAATATCACCGAGCCACTTCGCGAGCAGGACAGCACTCGCTGAACCAGGTCGATGCCGTGACATTTCCTCGCGCAGCAGATTTTCAACACTCTCATTCCATCCGAACACGGTGCTGAGCATCTCGCTACTGAGAAGCTCCGCTGTTCTCGGCCCTTCGCCATAGTGCGGCGTCCGAAAGTCGACGGTTCGCAGCCTGGCTTTGGTGAACGGAAATAGGTCCATTGTGTGATGTTTCGTCGCTTCGTCTGGGCTCCGCATGACCTGGTTGCGAAGGCTCGACGTGCGGTAGTGCTGAGAGTTCGACGCAAATGTTGAGATGGATTGGATGGAGACGCTGTCGTGACCAGTATACCGCGCTGGCTCTCCCATCGACATCTCGGTTCCTGTGAAGTCTGCAGTGCTGGAAGCGCGCGAGGAGTCCGGTTGGTCGTATAGGTAGCGCCGCGCTCTCCAGCTACTCCGCGAGGATCGGGAGCTGACAGAGGAAGCTTTGCTGGATGGGCTAAGCGGCATGACCTTGTCACGAATTTCGGATTCCAATGCCTCCAGAGTGTCCATTTCTTGGGCTATCTTTTGCAGAGGTGATAGCGCACCGCTCTCATCGACGCTGCTTTCTGTCTCGGTACCCGGTGCGACTGTCGGAAGACTCGTCGGCGGTTTTTTGCCAGCTATATATGCTTGCTCAAGATCTGTTGGCGGCGTAGGAGGGGTGACTGACGGAACGTGCTGTACAGACGCGACTTGGATTGGCTCTTTGCCGGGGGTGATATCGTACTGTTGGACAGTATGCTGCCGGCCCAGAGTGAAAAGAGTTGCTGTTGGCCCATAGTTTGCCATAGCCACGACATTGTCAATTGTTTGAATGAGTTCGAAGGTGACGCGCTTGGTCCGGACGTCCCAAGACCTAGTCTCTCCCTCTGCGTACTGCACTATGCGTCCATTTTTTGACCAAGCAAACCAGCATGTGCCTGGTGCTCTCAGCTCAGCTCTTTGCAACACACGGATCACAGTAGGCTGCAAATCGTGATGTGGGACTTTTGGTACGCTCCATACGCGAAGATCGCCATCAGCAGTTTGCGTGGCTAGCATATCGGTCTTCTGCTTTGATGAAGAGCCATGCCAGGCTAGGCCGGATATCCGCGCAGGTGATCGGTTGGTCGTCAGGGTGTGCAAGATGGTGAAGGACGGTTTTAGTTGGGTGATGAGGATGGAGCCATTTAGATATCCAAGCGCAAATGTCCGGCAGTCGAATGAGGGTGCTATCGCTGTGACAGGGTCGAAGATCGTCTTTGCGGAAATGTGCTCTGATGTCGATGGCTCGAAGAGGATAATGTTGCCCTGGTCATTCCCGAAAGCGATGTTACCATTGCGCATGAAGCTTGCGACTCGTATGTACTCATAAGAGGAGAATCTTGCGACCTCGCCGCCAGTAAGGATATCCCAAACGATCGCAGTATTGCCGGCATCGTAGCTCACCGCGAGTCGCCCAAAACCTCTCTCGCTTGCGTTGTCCACATGGATCCATAACACTTCTTCCCGATGTAGCTCAAACCTCCGCTCTATCGCAAGCGTATCATGATGCAGGACCAAGACGGTGCTTCGCTGTGCATATAGGAGAAAAGATGCGGTCGCGGCACTGGGCGCGAACCCTTGGTCAACGCTATCCGGTGTGATCGCGTTCGGCAGAGGCTGTATTGATCTGCTTGTGTTTGACCTGTTGGAGCGCCTGGAGCCTGTACCCGTAGACGGCGTGCCTTGTCTAGCGGTTGCGCCTGTTGACATGTTGTGCTGCACTCTGTACAGATTTTCGATCAGTCGACGGTCGACAGTCAGGTCATGGCCACATTACGGGCCTCAGGATGGAAGAAACGGTCGCCTGCCAGAAATAGCAGCGATGCGACGCGAAACGCTTTGTACCCCTTTGACGGACTTACCCAAAGCATGCGCGCTAAACGACGTGAAGTCACAGTCGAGCTGTCCCTGGCGACGAGCTCGCCGAAGGTACCGATGGCCTGCGTTCACAAGCCCTACTCCGCGAGTAGCGCTCCAAAAATCCTGCGCGACAGTCCAGATGCACGTAGCCGCGCTGAAAGAAGCGACTTCGAGAAGATGCAGAAGGGTTCGAGATCTGGAGGGGTGTGAAAGGAGCAGCTGGTGCAGGTACGAACGTCAAAGAGCGCCTCCTCGCCCTAATTTGATGCCCAGCCAACAGTACTCGGCGGCTAGCTGTTGAGACAGTTGCGGAAGGCCCTCGAACGCCGGCTCAACTCTGCCGTAATGTCGGAGCCTAGAGTGGCATTTCGGAGATCGAGAGAATCAATGGGAAACAAAAGCGGCTAGATGAGGTGTTTGGCCAGGAGTCGGTGAGGGCCATAGAGAATCGCGAGAGTGAAGGTATGGATGACCATTCGCTCGGCCCTGGCAACGCCAGAGGATAGATCCGTACAGCGTAGGACCCTTCACAATGCAGGGAGCCTTTTCCGGTCCGGAAAGGACACGGGGTAGAGGCGCATGTCGGACGGGGACTGCCATGCTGCCAGCACCAGAAGGGGGGGCGCTGGTGTGCGATACGTGCAGTTGGAGCTCGTGAACAGGCGAGAGGCGACGTCGAAGCGGAGGTCGGAGGCGTTTGGGCGCGCTGATTGGTCGGCCTGCAGTGCGTTAAAATGCTAGGGCTTCGGATCTTGCAACGCTAAAGCCGCGGTCACACTCGACTGGCTCTCACATCACACCTCCATATCTAACCACGTTCCGGACCAGATCAAGAGGCGAATGTCGGTGTGACAAGAGACAATGATTAAAGGAAGAGCACTTCTCCTTCAACGCTCGCCCACCCCACGACTCGTCGTCCCTTCATCACGTTGCTGTCCGTGGAGTGTGGACTCGAGAATCCGGACTCGCGGTCATGCAGGTCGTCAGCCTAATCACATTTCATCAATCCGACTCGGTCCCAGATACTCGGTCCCCTTTGAGCCTTGCTTTGCGCACCACTATCCATGCTGCGTTTTGGTGCTCCCGTTACACGGCGTCGATTATACCACATACGCACAAATCCTATTTGCAGCTGGGCAGCGCATCTCGTGCCCTACGATTTCATCGCACCACGGACGAAGATGCTCTTCTGCAAGGCACGATCATGATAACAAGGTGCTCGTTGTGCACTGGATCTGTTAGTTTCGGATGGTCATCTTGCGTTTTTGCGAGTTGGTATTCAAAGCTGCGCTATCACTGTGACCGGCTTGACTAGCAGAAGACGGCCTTCCGTTGATGAGGGAGATGATGATCAAGACGTGATTGTGAGTGTATATTTGTTGTCCACTTGGAGGACGTCTCTAGCCGCGGAGCTAGTACTAGGTTTGAGCGGCTCGTGCCCCCCTGCGGCCCGCTCGCTCCGATTGCCTGTGCCTGAGGTGTCGATCTGATCTGTCTCAGGCCGCCTATCCTTCGCTCAGCCTGTCCCTCTCTCTCCACCGTAGCAACCTCGACAACATCGCCAGCCAGTCTAGGCTGCCCCAATGCCTGTGACCTCCTGCAATGTTACTCTGATACGAACCTATCCAATGACGCCCCCTCACAGCTGCTCACCGCCGACCAGGTGACCACCATGCGGTACTGCAGGCGACCGGCTCCGTGTGGCGCCTCAACTCCGCAATTGACACGCAGGGCAAGATTCCAGCGCGAGCACATGGCTCACTTTGCGCTCTGCGACGACAGTCCTGTCGACCGTCCTTGCTAGAGGAGCTGTTTGATTCGACCGGGTCACGCAGCGTCATTACCGCTTGTGTGGGAGACACTGCCCGTCGATTGCGGGACGACCATCGAGGTATTGACGACACGCAGCTCAAGATTCCAGCGTGAGCATATGGCTCAAGTTGTGCTGTGCGACGACCGTCCTGTTGACCGTCCTTGCTGGAGGAGCTGTTTGATTTGACCGGGTCACGCAGCGTCGTTATCGCTCATGTGGGAGATGCTGCCCGTCGATTGCGGACCGACCATTGAGGTATTGACGACCTGGAAGAAATCTCTGGTCGAAAGGCTCTTTGAAATCTTAGTGATGTTGGCAGATGTGTGACCAGCCAGTCAAGTCTGCGCGAGTACGGAGAGGTCTCTCAAGTCTTGAAGTAGACTCTGTGCTTTCCGCTGGACTTCTTGTGGCTGCTGGAGCTGCTGCGACGAGCATTCGTCACAGGAGGCAGCAAGGGCTGCGCAAGGAAAGCCTCCGCTGGTCGTGGTGGCGGCGGTGGCTCGCTGAGGTAAGGCGCGTCATCGTCGCCAAACAGGTCCTCGTCGCTGATGTATGCGCTGGGTTGATCGAAGCTGCGCTTTCGTTGCGTGCAAGACGAGAACTCGTGTTGCGATTGCGAACTCGACGATCGACTCAGAGCTGCTGAGCCGATCTCGTTAGGCTGTGAAGCCATGCTGGAAGGCGACGATGAGAACGGAGTCGATGACCAGTTTGAAGTAAAAGACATGACCTTGCGTTGTGCAAGTGTCGTGAAATCAACAGGTGCGACGCGTCGCGGAATCTCCCTGCAGCGGCGCGATCGGCCGTGATATAATCGACCTCGGTGTCCCGCGGCCGTAGAACGCGGCTGTTGTGTGTGGCAATTAGCGGATGATGACAGCGGCCGCCGGGATGAATTGCTGACTACGTCCGGTAAAATGGGGCGGTGGACCGGATGACAGCACGCTTGTGATGTATAGACGATGGTGTCGCTTGAGACAGATCTGCACAAGCAAGAGGAGGTGAACAATAAGTCGCTGATGGAGACGCGCGGGGGTTCGTGGATGATGACACGTATATACACGAAATTTTCCTGACGGTGACCGCTCTTTGACAAGAGACGGTGTATTCTGCCGCGAGGGAACTTACACGTTGCTCCCTGCCGGAAAAATTTCGTCGATTGCCGCCCACGCTGCCGCTTGATCTGGGGAGGCAAGTTCGGGGCGCGGGTGGGAGTCCACCTGTCGGGCCTGATCCCGACGGGTGATGAGTAGCACATGGCCTTTGCTTGATCGGGTTCTCCCCTCCGCGCGAGAGATCGGGATCCCCACCCCCATCTTCTTGCTCCTCGCAAACCCTTCGGCCGGGTGATGCTGTCATCGTCCCAGCTCGCGAGCTTATTTTCGATACTCAGAGACGTCTCTCTGCCCGAATTGGAAAACCGCGGGATCGTGCCTTCATCATCGAAGCCGGTCCGACAAGTCCATGGGTGCCGGTACGCCCACAGCTCGTAAGCGAGTCCCTGCCCACGTCCTCGTTGCTCCGCATCACCTCGGCGCATTCGACCGAGCTGCGTGGGAAAGCGGTCGGCGAACATCCACAGATCGCCATGTCAACGCCGCATCAGCATGCCGCGCGGTCAGCAAATTCAACCTGTCATCAACGGTCGTATGCACCGAGCATTCGACGAAGGCCTGCAGAGTGCGCATGTCGATCACCGCCGGTAACTCACGGCGAAGGATCGGGCGCCCCCAAAATGCGGTGCCCAACCCCACGCTGACTTGCGCCTTTGCGAAGCACCCGGAAACGCGGAAGGCGCGCGAAACATTGATGAAGTCTTCGCTCCGCACACAAGACGTAGTTCCGCTTGCAAGGATGGGGTCCATCATGCCACCGAGCATGTGCGGGGAGGCGCGGCGATGAGCTCACCATCAAAGAAAGTTTTCGTCTTCCATGATTGCCTTATCGGCTTGCCGAAAACTTCGGATCTTGGCGGAGGTTGTTTGCGCCTTGCGTTGAGCTTTCGCTTCCGATGTTCGGCAGATATTGTTTTGCGGAGAAGCGGAGGTTCTGGAAAACGTATCTGGGTGGCCTACGCGGAGAAGAAGGCAAAAATGACCTGAACCCGGCGAAAAAGCTGCACCTATTGCCTCAGTTCTATCATTGTTACTAAAGTCACCTGCGCTGCGTCTGCTTGCTCAGCGGAAGGTCGCCCCGCCTACCCACGCTGACTGTCGGCGTGGTTGTCCGAGATGCGCAAATAGCGGCGACGCTTCGCGAGCTATGATCGAGCCATTGTCTTGCTCACCGCTCACCCTGCAGCGTACTGCGACATCGTTCGGAGACGCTTCCCGTACGTCCAGAAAAACCACGGCGCTGGCACACCGATGGCTATGGCAATGAACGCGAGCAAACTGTTCCCCCAACCGTAGCCGAGATTGTCATAGAGCGTCGGTGCAAACAGCGGGAACCCAAACCCGCAAAGGCTTCGCAGAGCCGTGATAGCTGCCACAGCGCTGGCTGCGTACTTCTGATAGCTGTCGATCACGTAGGTTTGAATGGCGTAATACCCAGAGATCGTTCCAACTGCCAGAATACCTGCGCCGATGTCTGGCATCAACCAAAAACCCCGGGCTTCAGCACTCCAGCCGTACCAGAAGAGGCCGACTGGGAAAAGAACGGCGCACGGTATCTGCAACATGTCAGTCTTCACATCCACGTGCGTCGGCCCCGGAGAGACTTACCGTCATTGGCGCTCGGAATTCCGGAATGCCGACGCCGTTATTGCGCTTCTTCAAGTGCTTGTAGAACCAGTCGTTGGCGCGAGCAGTGGATTGTGCGCCGATGAAGTACCCAACGGCAAGAGCAATGTAGTGCAAGCCGGCAATTTGCGTGTGCTCATTGTAGTACTTCGGGGAGGTGTAGAGTGCCGGAAAAGAGCTGATGACCAGGTAGACCAGACCGTACAAGTAAGCCATATACACAGCACAGACGATGATGATCGGCTGGGAAAACAGCATCCGGAAAGGTCGCACTAAGCTGGTCCGTAGCTTCTGCGTTACGGGCTCTTTCCTGCTATTTTCAGCATACAGCTTGTCGTTTCCAGTTTCTTCGCGGAGCCTCCTGGCCTTCAGCTCGAGCAGCTTCGGCGCCCACGTCTCCTGAAGCAAGAAGATACCGGCAATTTGGATCATAGCATCCGCAATCGAAACGGCCCAGAATACCCACCGCCACGTCGTGTTCTGAGCAATGAACCCTCCTGCAATCGGTCCGGCCGCAGGCCCGATAAGCGGCGCAAGCGAGTAGATGCCAATGGCACGGCCACGCTGCTCTGGATGGAAGCAGTCCGCAAGGATACCGCCACCAATCGCTAAAGGTGCGCTGCCACCGATACCCGCCAAGAATCTAAATACCAGCATCTGTGCGGCGTTCTGAGCGAAGCCGCAGACAAGGTTGAACACTAGGAAGAATAGATTTGCAAGCTGCAAGACTGGGACCCGGCCGTATACCTCCGAGAGCGGACCCAGGAAAAGCGGTCCAATGGCGTAGGCGAGGATGAAGATCGAAAGCAGCATCTGCGAGGTCACAGAATTGGTGATGCCAAGGTCACGATCCATGTCTGGCAGAGCTGGCGCTACCATGGAAGAAGAGACCGGGCTGATGAATGTGAAAGAGGAGACGACGAGGACAGCGGCCCACTTGCGCTTGTTTGACCAATTCTTGGGATCCTCTGGGCCATCTAGCCTCACAATGTTTGGATCATTCTCGGAGCGGGTAGATCTGCCTGTCTGCGCTCGCCTTAGGTTTGGCGGTGCGGCATCCTTGGCGGAACCCTCTGGTTGATCTTTCTCTGTCGCTGCATTGTGTGAGAGCTCGGGGTCTGAAGGCTCCACCTGCTCGAGACCTGCTTTGTGTTCGACATCCTCAGGTGGTAGGCTGATCGCGTTGGGCTCTGGTTCAGAAGCTAACCCTGTACTCCCGGCACTCTGCCATGTGCTCTCGTCCGCGTAATAAGGAACCTCAGGAAACCCTCCAGATTGAACACGGCGAAGCGGATCATCTAGGCTGTCGTCACGTGATCGTGGCCGTGAGCGAGAGCGACCTGACCGACTGCGCCACGATCTCAGCGATAGTGGCCGGTCTCTCCTTCCAGGCGTCGAGTCTGTGCTTGCGATTGAGGCAGTCTTGTTGTGGTTTCCATCGATCATGCTGTCAGGCAAGCAGCTGCGGTCTCCCGCAATTGACGTCAATTTCTGGAGGTTGCCGTTAACTAAGCCTTCTCAGAAGGTACGGAGAGGAACGCTATCACAACAACAGTTTCTGGAAGAGATATAGTCATGGCGCGATATGAGTGCGGGTTGCAGTACAAGACAGTCGCACTAATGAACGAGATGGCGCACGCGGCATCGGCTCCTTACTTGCAGCAAAACGCAGATCGAACAAATTTCGGTCTCCGCGCCCGGAATTAGTACGGACTTTGGCTGTGGCGGCAGCCACGCCTCGGCACAATCATCAACGACATCGGCCTGAGCAGGCAACGCCGACAATCCCATTGAATTGTGGTATCAACAGAGGTAGTTAGACACCTTGAGTACAGCTCCTCTGGCCTCAGGCTCCGATTGTTCATCAGACACGCTTCATGACAACGCTGGCTTGAGCTCGCGCTGCAACTCCCTTATCTGGCTGAAAGCTATAACGCTCTGAAGCGTAAAAGCGCCGTGGCGACCCGGACTATTTCATAAGTGAGCCAAGGTCCCATTGTGGTGCTAAAACTACCGTTCCGTCGGCGGCAGAGATATGCAATGACGACAGCGATTTTCGGGCAATCCACTCAGCCTCCGCCCTGCCGCACTGTGTGAGTGAGTGCCCTTATCTGCTCTGGTCCATCATTGCGCGTGCCTTCCTACTGTGGATATGCTTGGCAACATGGCTCCTGGTGCATGAGAGAACACATCGCGAACCTCGACAATCATCATCTCGAGCTATGGGTTCAGGAATGTGTCGGCAAGCCTTTCCCAGGAGCTGCAATGACAGCAAAGTGTAGATAAAGACATGGTCATGATAATCTCATCCTTCAAGCATCTTCGATTATGGAACTCCCTCCGACGCACACAAGCAATGGCATCAGCTCAGCGCTTGCTTCCCGTTCTCGGCTCCGGCCCAGGCATCGGGAGTGCCACCGCCAAAGCCTTTGCTCCTGGGCAGAGCTCCAGCAAGATTTCTCTCTCATGCGATGCCAGTGGGCTCAAGAGCGGGGCCGCCGCTATCAAAGAAGCCTGTCAAGGCTGGCCCAAGTCTTGCCCTGTCCTCAGAAAACATTGCACATGTTCTTGACAGAGAACTTCGAATTGACCTCCTTTCCGCTCGACTTAAGAAACATCACACAGCTGAGGCAGACTCTGTCTCAGGTTCAGAACATCGGCACGCTTGGCGGCATCACCTACAATGTAAGTTGCCTCTGCGAATCGCTGTAGTTAGAAGCAAGGCTGACATGTGCAAGGCGGCTCGTATCAACCCTACCTACATCCTCAAGACGCCAGGAGCTTGGACGCTGTTTACGGATGTGCCAGCTTAGATGCCGCCTGGATACGAAAAGAGGCTGAATCGGTGAATTTCAAATGGTGCCGAACAACTTCTCATCAGCGGCGAGGGAGATCACGGATCGGCGAAGTGAAAGCTTCCGTGCAAGCGCACCAATTCAACATTAGTGCGATGCGTTCCCATTGAAGACGCACGCTTCCGCGCCTATTCAGCAGAGACCTGTTATAGCGGCGACTTCGGAGAGATTTTGGAGCGGGAGCTGAAGTCGACAGCATTCAAAGTGTAGGCTTGCGCCAGCATCCCCCGTGCGCTGTCAGGAGTGATAGACGTACATATCAATTTGGACCTGACAGGCCTCGAATTTCTGCATCATCGTGATGACGGCCGGCGGGCCCGGGTCGCAAGTCATGGGCTGAGGTGTGCTCTGAATATTAAAAGTGCCAGAAGAGTCTTAGAAGATTAATTTCGCAACTGAAGGGGTTTCTGACGGGCAGTCGTTTGCGTTTTGTCAGGTTCTCCTACTGAACACATCCGCTCTTCGCTTGAGGGAAACAGAGCCACTCGCTCCCATTGCCGGCGTCATCCTATGCCGCACGGGCGCTCTCATGGCCGTACATGTACATGCTGAGAACGTTCTGCAATGCAAGGTGAACACATTCGCCGGGTGGAATAACAAGGGTGAGAGCAGAGGTGAGGTGGAAGTCACAGAGCCAAGACTGTCGCGTCATCTCCGTGATGGCCCTCCAGCTGCCGCGCTAGACTTTCGGCAAGTTCTCTACTCTCTTTGCCGCTCACCTCCCGCAACCAAATCCCTTTCAGCCACCCTATACAAAGGACCTTGATTATCGAGAACTCTGATAGCATCCAGTAACAGCAGCACGATGGCGGAAGCCTCCGAGTATGTCACGCTGGTGTCCTCCGACGGATTCTCCTTCGTCATCCCGCGATCATCAGCATGCATCTCAGAAGCCGTCAAACGCATGCTTGACCCAGCCAGTAAAGCGTGTTATGCCACGGACGACGCAGAGACTTGACTGACAGCGATTCAGACGGCTTCAAGGAAGCTCTTGACAACACCGTGCATTTCGATAACATGAAGTAAGCAAGGCCCCAAATCATGCTCAGCGTGGGTCCAATTGACTGACTGTGCCCAGCGGCATCTTGCTTGACAAAGTCTGCGAGTACATGTGCTACAACAAGAAGTACAGGGACGCCAAGGACGTGCCCGACATGGAGTACAAGACCCATTCGTCCATCACGATCTTACAAGCTGACGCTTTTATAGTTTCAATACTGAAATCTGCCTCGAATTGCTTGTCGCAGCCGACTACCTAGATATCTGAGGCACTCGGCGCATAGTGCTCCTGCGCGGATCCACACAAGTCGCACATTGCCCTGCCCTCGCCCTCACCATCTGGAAAAGCACTTTTCTGAAGCTCAAAGCCAGTTAATGTCCTCAAATCCCTGGTCCTGAGGCAGCGACGGTGCACTAGCATGGCGAAGGTAGCCGTGGCGAGAGCTGCCGTCCGTGCGACGTGTATGCACGTCACCCCACGGATAATAAATTCACCCACTACGACTCTGTTTCCGGGTCATACGGCGGCTTGGGTGTTTGCCGGAGGGCTTCGTCGAGATGGCTGTAGAAAACACTTGCTGGAATCCAGGCACCAAAACCGGAACACTGGGAATAGCCAGCGAGCGGTGCCTTCAAAGCTTCCAAGACCGGCCTCAAAGCCTTTTCGCTCGGCACCTCAAGTCTCACTGCGCTATACGCCATCGCTGGTGTGATCTGCTCGTCGTCTAATTGTAGCTGCTCGCTCAATTCAACCAACCTTATCTGACATCAGTCAGAGTCCTTTTTCGGGATTAGAATACCTACTTGTCAATCTCTGAGTGTGGCAACTCCCAGGAGTCCTCCGTTGCTGGGTCCAGGCCATTGCTTGGCGGCACCGCGAAGCCCGACGTATCGGACTGCTCGGTCTGGACTGGGATGCTGCTTTGATAGATGGCATGCGTCACAGTCAACGCGTGACCATGGAAGCCTCCGACCTCGCATGCCTTTGGGACGGAGGCGTTAGGGTTGAGGCTGGGGTGCTTGATGTGGTCTCTGCAAGGCCATTCTAGAGCCAGGATGAAGTCCAAGGCAGCCCACGAGTCGCCCTCCACCGGCGTATGGCGTGTAGGACGCTTGGCAGCGTCTGGTACCCTGGGTGGATCCTGCGAGGCTTCAGACGATGATGTTTCGCCGGCTTCGAGCCAGTCCTCAAATCCAACGAACACTCGGTCCTGGCCGATCTGTGGGTCGAAACGTGTCCCCACCGGTACACTCCCTAATGGACTCATATCCTGTCGTATTGGAGTGATGTCTAGATTCATCGTGCTCAGCTGAGCGTCGACCGAAATTTGGCTAATGAGGCTTCGCATTGCTTCGTTTTCATGCGCGATCGCATTCTTCTCGCTGCTGACGAGAGCGTCGAGGTGCTGCAGCCTCTGGCAACCGCCAATCATCAGCCCTCAATTATGACTTCTGCCATTACTCTCTCTTACCGCGACCTCAGCTTCCAAGGATTGTACCTGTCAGGATAAGATCGTCAGCTTCCTGGCTCAGCGCTGGAAATGGTTTCGCAATTCACGTATTCAGCTTTGCGATTCCGATGACGCCTGCCCCGCTGTCAGTCGAACCCACAAACCCTGGAGAGTCTGCGTTGCCTACTTTTGCGCCTGGTAGACCTGTTGTCGCCGCTTCGCCGCTGAGTCTTCACCTTCGCCCGCAGCTTCTCCGGCATTCAAAGAAGCGCTTTTGTTTCTGCCATATCTCGGTATGCGGATTCGGCCTTCAGGCATGTCAGAATCCGGTCCTGGCCCATTGGAGGGAATGCCGCACCTCCTCCCGATGACGGATCCTGCGGTACGAACTGCAGGCTCGACGAACCCCCCGAAGACCGACTCTTCCTCCAGAACATCCTAAACCCTTTTCCCTCGGCGTTGTCAGGCGCGGACGAGTCCGTCGGATTAGAGGAGCTTTCCGCCATGCTCACACCCGTCTGAGGTCTTGCAATATCTTCTTACACAAAGTGGCGCGAGAGCTACAGTAGGAACGCGGCCATCTTATATATCGTCTGCGATCCGAATGTGCTCCATTGACAGCGAATCAGTACTCAACATTCCCCTGCGCGAACCTGGCTTGGTACTCTGCTTTGGACGCTGTAGTGCACCGACCGCTGGGCTCGCTTTGGCGGCGACGGTGCCTGAGAGACCTTGCAGATTGCAGGCGCCCAGGTGAGGTCGGGATCCGGAAACGAGCTGGCGCACGAGCTACTGCAGCTCCAGCTCTTGGCAGCTCCAGCTCAGCTTAACCTCCCGCTAGTCATGACTAATCCTCTAGATCACAGCCCGCGGAGCTGAATGATTCCAAGGGCTTTGAAGCTTGCACAGAATCTCAAATCCATTTATTCTGACGTCCAGCCTCGAACAACCCCGAAGTCATGGGAGTGAGTCGCACGTCGCATACGACCCGTGATGACAGTTCAGGTCACCACCGATGTGTTGAACGTGCGAGACATCGGACTGGTCGTTACCGCATCACGCACCTGCACCAATCGCATATGCCGCTTAATAATGCTTTGCTGGTACCGAGGGACATCATCAAGCGACATCTGAAGAGCAGCGTTACGTCGCTGCAATATTCCCATGTTTGGACTCGTGCATCGCCGAGTCGATATAGCGACGACTTTCGTAGCTTGGATGACATAGAATAGGCCCGATCGCCCTCTCCGGCACTGCCGACTTCACGTCGGTCAATACGTCGATTACGGCGACGCAGTTGGTCCATCGCAACCGGTTGGCACGTCATTCCGGTCTGGTGTTCAGGACATTGGACATGTTAGCGATGTGCCGCGAGTGTCGGCGAAGGCGCTACTCTCCACTCGTCATCTCTAGTTATGTGGCAAATATCACGCCAATGACGGCCGTGGACGTTGCGCCGAAGAAGCAATACGCACATCAAGAAGGTCGTTGTCGGGATACGGCATGCCGCAAAAGGTATGCTTTCAGTGAGGAAAGGCTGGGCACCGCCATTATAACGATCAGGTACTTGTGCCGCAAATACCGAGGATGCGCAGCATCGACCTTCCGGCATGCACACAGCATGGCGATCTGGTGGCTTTGCGCTCGTCTGGGAGTACGCATGGCACTTTGTCATCCTTACTTCATCCTCGAGATGCGGAGGACGCAATTGCCCCTGACTTCCGCGTAGGGACTTCGGAACACGATGAGCCGCGAAGCTTGGCATCGAGTATCGCTCTGTCGCTGGACGGAAATCTTGCATTCGGTCCCGATGAGATTCCAAACCACTCGATCACTGTGCAAATCTATCGGCACGGGTCAACATCGTGTCCGAAGGGGCTTTGAGTGTTCTCCTGCTTTGAAGGTCCACCAGTCTTCAAGAGGCGCAGTCCGACGGACCAGGCTTGAGCAATCACGTTGAAAACGCCACCGGTTCCAGTCGAAACCAAGTCCTCCTGCGCATTTGCGTTTCAATGTCCAGCGGCGTCTGTACGTTGCGGAGAACGGCCCCGGCTGGATACAAGAACGCCACCATAAGGCTCCCCTAGTTTGTCGTGTAATCGAAACAGGCGAAATCGCGCCCCCTTGAGTTTTGTCGACGGCTCATTCGTCAAACCCTGTAATCAGGGATCGCCGTGGTGGGACGGCACCAGCGTTTGCTCCTCGGCAGTCTGAACTCACTCGGCACCAAGCCGCCTCTGCTTGAATTCTCGCTTTCGATGCGCCAACTTGCCGGGTCCAGTCAGGTAAATACGTCGACAACAATTCCCAGTCTCGGCTCTCCAGTGTCGTATCGCCATGCCGATCTCACGGTATTTCTCACGGTATTGACTCCAACCCCCTATATGCGCTGAAGAACGGCTACACGAGCTGGCTCTCAATATTGCGCGCGGACGATGAGTGGCAACCGCTCTGCGTAATAGCGTGGGGATATAGGAGCAAAGTATGCGGAAGTCTAGGCCTCTTGTAATTTTCATTGGGAATTGTCTAGCTTCGCAAGACGCACGAAACGTAAGATTCTTGGTCCAGCCAAATGTGCCGCCAAATGCAGACACATGCCGATCCTATGGAGACACTGATATGGCGCCGCTGAGCTGGCCTGACCATACACTAGGCCATGCAGTACTCTCGGCCATCGAATCATCACTTACTCTCGGGAGTAACCGTTGTCGCTGGTCCACGCTGTACTCAGCCTGGTCGCCGACAGGGCAAGGCTGTGGGAACAAGTGTGCTTTGACGGCGAAAGCCGGGACTGTTCAGCGCCAGGGACTGCGATTTCCGTTGCTGTGCGCCGGTGTTCGAGCTCCATCCTATCCGGACATGCGATATCGCGATCATGGCATTGCCATGGAAGAACGGAAAGTTCAGAGCTAGCCGCGTCTCCGAGAGATGCAAGATCTCAAAACAGACCTACTGCCGTATCCGGCTAAACTGTGAGAAGCCCAGCCAATCAACACCGCCCGAACTTTGCAGCCTTCCTAAGCAAAGGGCAGCTATAGCAACCATAGAATACCCCACAACTAGGCGTCTCCATTGTGTATCGACTTCATATATTAGACATCTGCACTGCAGGCTGTTGAAGACTTCTTTGCACTTTGAGTCGGCCGGTCCTAGAACATAGCCAACAAAGCAGTACTCCCGGCATCAGATTCGACATCCCCGTAAGAACCCAAGATGGTCCGCCTCCCACTTGACTCGCCACGAGATGGCCCTTCCGAACGCCAGAAGACAGACTACCCAGCTCTTCGCATCATCACCATGCTAACCTGGATCCCTGCCTTCGCCCTCAGTCTTCCATATGGCATCGACACCGGTACTGTCGTGCCGGCTCTGGGCATCATGCCCATGTCATTCAGCGCCTTGACGGGAATGGTTCATTTGACTGGCTGGGCACGGAGTCGGGCTGGCAACCTACTGATGGAGATCTTCTGTTCTTGCTTTCTCCTTGGCGTGTTGATTGCGTTTTGGGTGGTGTTGAGTGACAAGACGTGGAAACGTCCTAGTCTTCTAATGCTTGGATCGTATGCTACGGTGCCGATGATGGTTAATTTGTAAGTCCGCTGGCAGGCGTCCACTCCATTGAGCATTGACTGACCGTAGGCATAGTGCCATCCACACATACATCACCCTCCGAGCCCTCTGGTCCCTCATCACTTCTCCCCGCAGCGCCAAACTCTGCCCACACTGCCACGGTGACCTGAGCTCACACGAACCCATCAGCTCTCTCGGACACGACAGCTACGGTCGTCTTCCAGAACAGGAGACTGGCACGATCAACATGTTCGAGGACGGCGGAGGCGATGGCGGGAGCAAAGAATCTTTGCGTTCATCTGTCCAGGCGCAAGAGGCAGAAGCGTCCAGTTCTAGAGACCCGAGACCGAGTACCGATGATGAGACAGCGAGACTGTTGTGACTATTTGTTTCGCTGCACAAGGAGACGGGGGCATTGAGGAATTTGCTTTGGGTATGCGAGGGAAAGTGCGCGAGGGTGGCGACGTTGCGTGGATTTAGGGTTGATATGGCGGACGAGGCGGATCATTTGGGAACAATGCCCATGAGGATCTCGTGAGGGGTCGCTGTGTTGGTCGTTGATGCATAACACGGGGTTATGAGCACGGCACGGCGCAAGGCCTCCGGTCAAGGGCGCTGGGCGCTGATTTACACATAAGTATACATGTTCAGAAAGGCTTGGTTTTCAATGTAGCCTCGAGCGGATAGAATTTATGCCGCTCAGCAAAGCATTCACCCCGTGTCCTCAGAGGGTATCGCTGCCTCCAACCCACAAACGCCGCGAATGCCGTCCCATCAATCGTCAAGCAGTATCGCGCCGTCATCGTCTATCGTCTGCACATCCACATCACCAGCCTTGGCCCGTTTCTTGGCGCTATCCACTTCTTCCTCCGCCTCCCGCTTCCGCTTAGCGCCTGCGAGGGTGGGCTCGAAGGCTTCCACGGCGCCATTGGTAGCCTCGGCATCCACCTGAGGCGCCTTCACAGGCTTGAGCGGTAGTTCCAGACTCGCAGGCTCCAGCGTAAGGGAATCGTTGCCTTCCGCAGAGGTAGCTATGCTGAGCACCAGGTCGACTTTGGCAGGATCGCTCTCGTCGGTGACCGTGATGAAGCTGTTGCGTTGCTGGACGTACTCGCTCAGCGGTTTAGGCAAGTTGTCCTCCAGGTCCGAGTCGTAGATAATGCCAGCCTCGGTTGCGATAGAGAAATCCTCATAACCAACAGCCTCCCTCAGCGTATCGACCAAGCTCTGCAGCGCGATGTCGCCTTCAATCGGCATGCGCAGCTTAGCGTAGACAGGCGAGCAGACCGGACAGTCTTCCCTAGGAGGCGCAAGTGATTGCGTAGTGATCATGCGCTCCGTACTCCGCGAGTTGAGGAAAACCATCTTTGCACCGCCTAGAGGTCCTAGACTCTTGCCGTTGATCACGCTGCTTTGAGTGTTGGTGGGCAGACGGTTGTTAGCCGTGGGCTGGCTTAGGCCGCTCTGCGCACCAGTCAGACTCCGCATGATCTTGAATGCTTCCAGCACACATAAGCTTGCTGTTAGCGCGTTGGATGTCGCAATAGCAGGGATGATGTTGCCGGCCATCTGCTTAATCTCCCATTCGCTGTGTAGTGGTATGCCAAAGATATGTGATCGAAGGTTGGCGGCTGATGCGACGAAGTCCAGCGTGTCCTTGTCATCCTTGTCGAACTCGATGACCGCTTCTCCTGCCTTGTTCCGACTCGAAAGCGTGTCTAGCGAGTATGCAAAGACTGTAAGGTTATCGTGAAGACTCCATGTGGCCTGATCTTGTACAGCTAGCGCTTGCCCGCGCTTGATCAGGTCCGCATCGATGCCCACCGCCAGGTCCCGGAAGCTTAACGACTCTGGCGGTCTCCGCGACTTGCCACATCTCGCTCATGCTCCGTAGGCGCTCGATGTCGTCGTGGAAGACTTTGTCGAACACTGCCTGCGCAAAATCGCTCTGACCCATCAAACTCCGGACTTTTTTCAGTGCCTCTGCTTCTTCCTTCAGCTTCGCCACCTCCTCCGCATTGTCGCCTTCCGTGACCGCGACGTCAGACGAGTCGGCCTCACTCGTACCGAAAAGCTCCGGAAAGAGGTATGACTTCGCCCAGACGATGCAGTGGATTGGCTTGTCCGGGGTGGAGCGAATGGTGCAGATGGGAAAGCTCTTCTGCACCGGCTTCGGATTGCAATCATAGCACTCCGTCACACCTTTCCGGATTGCCTGCACCTGCCCGTTGAAGCCAGTTGTGCCACTCTCGATTAGTGGCACATCTGCAGCCAAGCACATCCGATTGACATGTCGTCTCGCTGCCAGGTTGTCCAGCGCATTGAAGACCAGATCGAAGGCCCCAAAGAAGCTGACGTCGTACTGGCTGTCGAATATGCTCGCGTGATACGCGTCGATGTTGACGGAGGGGTTGAACTGCAGTGCTGTCTCCTTGGCAATGTAGGCCTTGGGTTTTTTGACGTGCTGTTTCCGGAACAAGAATTGGCGGTTGAGATTGCTCACGTCGATCGTGTCCAGGTCAATCACGACGATTCCCGGTTTCCGATGGCCCATGGCTGCCTGCTGCGTCTCTGTGCCTACCGCGCTTTGCGCGCCATGTGTGCTGGGAAGGCCGCCGAATCCGCAGCATACCAGGTTCTTGAGCACCTCACATCCTATCCCGCCTGCTCCCACGAGAAGCACGCGACTGCCTTTGACGCGCTTGAGCAGCGGCGCCTGCAGCGACTGCGCGATTCCTCGATCCCTCCGTTGCATCTCGTTTGCGCCGCAATTGCCTGTGTCGAGGAGATGAGGCGTGAAAGGGTGGTTGGAGGCGGAAGGTGTCTAGAATGAGAGATTCGATAATGGGCCTCCAAATGAGGCCTGAAGTCGCAACAAGTGAGGTCGGATGAAGTGAAGTCGCAAAAGCTGCGGTCGGCGTATCGCTGATCGCGTTCCGGGAAATGCTCAAAGAATCGGCCCCAGGGATGGCGCCGAAATGTCATCGGGACAAAGTATCGCACATCGCTCGGGGATGCTGCACGCGACAGCTCGTGGATGTCGGCCGTGATCCAAGCGCGTGTGGTAGGAAGCAAACAGCGGCAGCCGGGAGAGGTGAAGGTCGCGCCTCACGGCCCCCATCCTACATCTTGACGCAAGCCCCGAGCTTCATTACGGAAACACGCGGACGCGATGCCTTTCAGCCTCACTCGCATGGCTCTCGGCAGTCCTTCGGTCCTTGATGCATGTGGGGCTGAAAAGTCAGGCATCTCCCGAACGATATTTGGCCGAGCTGTGCATGAACGCACATCCATGCGCCGAGGCAATTTCAACTTGGCTCAAGATGAGCGACGATGAGGCAGATCCCGAGCTACTGGAGCTCTTGCGGCAGAGCCTGGGTGTCTCTCGGGCCCGCGCGGATGAAGTCTCTAGCGACACGGGTAGGAAATCAACTTCCTGTCCTTGGACACCTCCTTCCTTGCTAAGGCTGATGCTCTGCAAGGTGTGCTGAAAGATGCAGAGTATATCTACAACAATGCCATCGACGTGGCGCCGGACATGTACGGTACCAAAGCCGCAGCGGCCAGCATCTACACCATGATGCAGGAGCGCAGCTATTCCACCGAGGCCTGGTCTCAACATGATTTCCATCCTAGTCCGGCGCAAGGCTTCTCCGACGTCGATATGGTCAACTTCATCTTCACTGTGGATTTGCTGAACTTTTCGTTTTGGTCAGAGCTTCCGGAGGATCAGAGATTCCAAGTTGAATATCAAGGCGGGCGCTGGACGGGCTACAAGAGCCTGGTAGCTTGCCTTCGTCGCGGTATCGAGGAAGGCGTGCCCATTACGACGCCGAGATATTGGCGGAAAGGGTGTTCGACATATGACGAGCTGCGCCATGTTTTTCGAAGCGCCACTGAGGAGGAGATACCACTCCTGTATCAGCGAATTGAAATATTGAGAGACGCTGCTGAGGTTTTGCACGATGTATGTCTATCTCACGTTCAAGAAAGCATCAGTGCTGACTTCGTAGAGTTTCAGCGGCGAGGAGGAGGAGGACGAAGACTTGAATGGCGAAGCCGAGCAGGCCATTGACGAGACCGTAGCCCTGAAAAATGAGAGTGTGGAGACCGCTCGCATCGAAGAGGACGTCCGTGGTGTTGAGACGGCCCATGAAGACGAGACTGCCACAGCCCAAAATGATCTTCAGCCGAAACGCGAAGCAGCATCAGTGCCGACAGGCGAACCGTCGGAGTCTGCCGACCCTCCATCGACTTCAGGCGAGCAAGCAACCATGGCAGCTAAAAGTTTCAAGCACTGCCCACCACAGGTCGATGAACACATCAAACGGACCAAGGCAGTACTTGCGAAGCCAGACATGAGCGTCACCCGTCTGATCGAGAAAGCCGATCACTCGGCCGGCAAACTCGTCAACCTGCTCGCCAAACACTTTTCCTGCTTCTGCGACGAATCAAAGTTCGACGGACGAAAAGTGCGCTTGTTGAAGCGAGCCCAGATCTTTGTCGCCGATCTATGGGCAGCATCCAATGGCAGAGGCTATGGAGACTTCCATGATATCGAACATCTTACCATGTTCGCTGGTACGCTTTGCCTATACCTCCCGAGGCCGTATATCATGCTGATGACTAGAATAGACTACCGTGTCCCACAAATGCTCCATTCCCTCTCAGTCCTCACCTATAGTCCAGCACTCGAATATTGCATTCGAGACAAGAAGCTCATCTTGCCTGGAAGTAGCTGGGAAGTTCAGCTCCGTGGCTGCAGTATCTGGGCCGTTGAGATGATCCGGCGAGAAATTCTGGCGAATCATCCAGAGGCTGAGGTCAATGCAGTATTGATTGACTTCTTCCTGTACGATTTGGCGAAAGAGAGGGAGAAGACGCAGGGCGGATTGGTGATTGAGCATCATAGGACGAGGAGTATTTGGTATTGAGAAAGGTCGGGTTGGATAGGCGCCAAGACCTTGTGCGGCAGGACGAGGCAGGTACGACGACGCGCTAAGCCTGATTAGTTTCGGGAGGTGAAGTCGTCACGTACATGTCATCGGACCCAACATCTTCTCAATCATTGATTTCTCCCAACCCGCATCTTACTTCTTCCCATCTCCCCATGGACGAAGCGTCCAACAGACTGTCGGCATACCGCTTCCCGCTACTGTTCTTGGCATATGCAGCAGTGACCAGCGCAGCCTTCTACCGTATCCGCCGACAGCCATACGCTCAGGCCATCAAATGGGAGCAGTACGAGACCGTCTTCAAAGGCACCACTCTCGGCGCAGCGATCGCTGCGTTCACCGTGAGCGGTACTGTCAATAAGCGGCGATCTCAAACTGAAAGCGCTGGTTGATCAGATTGTCTCGGCCGGATGGTCAAGTGCAAGCGCCTTGGCGGGTGGTCGCTAATTTCAATGCGCCGACATCATGCTGCTCACATCCGGTGACTAGCTGGCATCGCCCGGCTTGCCCGAGTTTCTGTCCAGCTTGCTCCCCAAGCCTAGCTTAAAAGTCTGATCTTCTTGGTCTCGGCGCGGAATGCCACGAATGGAGGCTGCCGTCGCAACCGTCGAACCCGTCAACTTGGACTCGCTATAACAGGCGTATGCGAGCAGTAGAAAGCGCACTCTCCCTCAAGGCGACCTTCGCATGCGAGGCCTCCGACGTTGTCTTGCCAAAGCTCTCCACTCGGCGATCTTCCGTACTGCTGGACGAGCCATCAAGATGGCTAGCGTGATACCCATGACTGGCGATGCTATGAGCCAGAAGAACGCATCGCTGTGCTCCTGCACAACCGGCATGGGGTCGAAATTCTGCGAAGCCATTAGCGTGCAAAGACATTAGCGGAGCATCCGCCGTGGACTGAGATGTCTCACCATGCCAAAATATCCCGTCAAGAATGTCAGTGGCAAGAAAAAGATTGAAACCAGGGTAAGCTGCCGCACGCTTTCGTTCTGCCGAGCCGCAATAGTATTGAAGATCAACGAGGATAGATTCTCCGCCGACCTGATCGAGCGATACGTGCTGCTTGTGAGAGTGCCGACATGGTCTTGTACATCCTTCAGATACGCCTGAGCCATCGGCGAGATAGCCCTGCTCGCAAAATCACGAGAAGGCGTTCGAGTAGCTGCCTCGTTCGTCTGCAGATCGGCTGAAGTCGCTGCATGCACTCCGACGTCGCGGTGGTCGCAGAGTGCTCGGACCAGGCTGGCGATGGGTGTCAGGAGCTCGAGGAAGCTCATCAGACCGGCGCGGAGAACGTAGACTTGTCGGGACTGGACCAGGGAAGGTTTGGTAAGGACAGCGAGTTCGAGGTCTGTGAAGGCGTCTGCAAAGGCTTTGCCGACGGGAACTGAAAGGTCGACTACGGTGTCTACTACGCCTTGGACGAGCATTGAGGGATCGTTACTGGAGCGGAGGATGGTATGCGGCGATTGCAATCGTGCCCATATAGGGTTGAAGATGTCGTCTCCAGATCGCTCGAATATGGTAATCACGGTCTTGTCAGCAGTAAGGTAGACTGAGACTTGCTCGACTACCATGTCGAAGGCTTCGTAGAAGTGTTTGCCTGGCTTCTCTAGCTGCTGGGTAAGGTCCACATCCTTGACGCTGTCGGGCGCGTACGAGAAGCGTCTCCGTCGGCGCGGCTTGCCGTTACTCTCTACTTCTGGTTCTTCGTGCTGCACCACGTCGACCAGCTTCTGCAATGTCATCTCAAGAAAGCAATGATCATCGTACCAGTCCACTTTTGCCAAGTTGTCGATGTTCAGCGTATCCTCCAGCGTGAGCGGATGCAGTCCGTATTGGTGGCCCAGCGTCTGTACAATCCCTCTGTCGATGCCGTTCACGTACACCCAGCGGCAGCTCGCCCAGTCTGGTTTCGAGGTCAGGAAGCCCGAGAGATCCGACTGCGGCACGTCCTGAATCTTGACGTCGTCTTGTGAGTAGTCAACGACCTTGATCTCGACGTCGTACGAAGGAGCTATGGAGTCTTTGTCCGAAAAGGTGAGTCCGGGCTCGCCACCGATCTTCGCGGCCCATTGATTTCTCCTATTTTGCGCTGCAACAATGGAGGTGGAAAAAGACTGTTGAAGGATTGCATGTGGCAACGGTCTACCCGGCCCATTCCAGCATGCTGCAGCTGAGCCCGGTGCAGCAGTGAAAAAGGCGGCTTGGCGACGTGGGATAAGAGGCCGCAGTGGGCCAAGTCTTGCAGTGACCAGCAAGCACTTTCGTGGGGGTCCAAGAAAGAGAAACATTTAGAGGCCCCAATACTCTCAGAGTACGCCGGGACAAGGCTGATCTAAATGGCCCGACGTGATAGTTGTGCTCCGGTCACGGCCAGGATTTCAAGCTCATAATTTTTATCCTAGGGCATTCGATTCTGTCGGCTAGAGAGTCAACACAAACCCCCTGTCTCTAAGGATCCAGGAATGTGTATTCTGTTCGCGAAAAGTCGAGTCTCTGGCGAGCGCGTAACAGCTGAGCGCGTCTGCTACTTCCTATTCTGACTAGCGCCGTACGCGGAATCCCTCCGCTTCTGCAAGAGCTCCATGTTCGAAACATTTGCATGTGATGCTTTTGGAAACATCGACCTTTTGCCAACATGACCAGCGTGGACGAGCTCTTCAAGAAACCCGGTCTCCCTTCTGGCAATCTCAAACGTAAACTCGAAGTACCTGACGCCGCGCACACCTGGAAATCGAGCAAGCTTTCCGCATCTTCATCTCCGAATGGTAGCGGAGCGAATGGCGCCTCGGTCGAGGATGCGCCGGAAGACGACGATGATGTAGAAGCCGGCCCGGAGCTACCACCAGAGGACGAAGAAGAAGGCGAGCAAGGCGATCGCTTTTTTGGCGGCGGCGTCACCAAGTCCTCCGCGGCTGCGTTGGACTACCTGGACCAGCAAGACGATGAGGAAGTTGCGGAAGAAAAGATCGATTCAGCGTGGTTGCGGCGGTTGACGAACAGTTTCGAGAAGAAAGTCAGTAAGAATGCGGAACAGCGAGCGCGGTATGAGAACGAGCCGGAAAAGTTCATGGCTTCGGAGGCAGACGTAGATGCGGAGATCAAGAGCTGGAGTTTAGTCAGTGAGCATCCGGCACTGTATCCTGAGTTCGCGGCGAGCGAGGCGCCCGGGATGATTGTCGGGCTCCTGGCGCATGAGAATACAGATATTGCCATTGGTGCGATAGAGATCATTTCCGAATTGCTGGACGAGGATGTCGCGGCGGAGCCGGAGGACTGGGACGCTGTTGCGCGAGCATTCCTGGAGGCGGACTTGCTGGAGCTCCTCATGAGCAATCTTGCGAGACTGGACGAGAACGAGGAAAGTGACAGAAGCGGCGTCTACTACTCCCTTTCGGTACTCGAAAGCTTGGCCAGCCAGCAATCACTCGCTGAGCGGATAGGCACACAAGAAGTCCTCGAATGGCTCTGCAATCGGCTACAGAAAGCCGAGAAGTCCGTCAGCCAGAACAAGCAGTACGCAGCCGAGGTCTTGCAAGTCCTCCTGCAATCCTCGCCGCTCCTCCGGAAACGCCTGGCAGTCGATGTGGATGGCGTAGACCTCTTCCTCCAGCTTCTCTCGGCATATCGCAAACGAGATCCAGAGAAGGACAGTACCGAAGAAGAGTACGCCGAGAACCTCTTCGACAGTCTCACCTGCGTCGTAGACGAAAGCGAAGGCAAAGGGAAGTTCATCGAAGCCGAAGGCATCGAGCTAGCCCTCATCATGCTGAAAGAAGGCGACTTCAGCAAATCGCGTGCGCTATGCTTACTCGACCACGCCTGTGGAGGGCAAGGCGCGGCAGTGACCGAAGTCTGTGAAAAGCTAGTAGACGCCGCTGGACTGAAAACACTGTTCAAGATGTTCGTGAAGAAGAACGACTCGGCCACCACCGAGCACCTGCTCGGCATATTCGCCAGCTTGCTCCGACTGCTGCCCGGTGAAAGCGCGAGCCGTATCCGCACCCTTGCCAAATTCAGCGAGAAGGACTACGAGAAAGTCGACAAACTCCTCCAATTACGCACAGATTACGCCCGCAGATTGTCCGCCGTCGACGCACAGATCAGATCCGAGCGGTCTGCCCTACCAGCCGAGGAAGCGGAAGAGAGAGATGACGAGTGGTTCTCCCGCCGACTAGACGGAGGACTTTTCGTGCTTAGGACAATCGACGTGATATTGGCCTGGCTCGTGGCGGAAGACGCAGAGGCTAAGAAACGAATACTTGGATCTGTCGGAGCCGCCGAAATTGCGCAGTCCCTGCAAGAACAACTCGAGGGGCTGGAGCCGGCCGCAGGCGATGAGGGCGAGGACGCGGATACGAGAGAGATGCTTGAGACGCTGATTGAATGCTTGAAATGAGCGAGGCTTGTGTCTGTCACTTGCATACCAATGCCGAAAGCGGAAGAAGCTGTACCATTACCATTAATGATGTCGTTGTCAAACGCGTGAAGCACGATGTGCCAATCCAAGATATGCATCCATCCGCTGCGCTTCAATTGCTCGCCTCATCCCCTCTCTGTCGGCCCTAAGCCCTCCGATCCTGCCTGCGGATGCTTTCGTTAACCTCCTCGAGCCTCCTATTCGCCTCCTCGACCCTTTGCCGTGCCCGCTCCCCCTCTTCTTGACCGCGGGCGCGTAACCGTTCATTGTGCGCGACACGCAGATTCTCAAGGTGCTCGAGGCCGACACGCGGTTGACGAGTGCCCGGTGCGTGATTCGCAAGCAAGCCGAAGCGATCAGCGAAGGCAGTAGTGTTGGCAGCCGCGATGGCAGCCGCGTTGTCAGCTGGAGCAGGATTGACGCGGTAAAGGGTTTCACGGAGACGGCTGTCATTGGCGAGACGTTGCAGGGGATCGATACCCTCGCCTTCCAGAGCTGCTCTGGCGACATCGAAGAAGACAGGGGCCTCAGCGGGGCGATTCGCCGGCTGCTGCGGTGCTGATGGGCCCACGAAGGGCGGTGCTACCGGGTGTACAGGCCGCTGGGCCATGCGAGGCGCCATGCCTGG
This sequence comes from Acidiella bohemica, assembly GCA_019670975.1. Lineage (NCBI taxonomy): Eukaryota > Fungi > Ascomycota > Dothideomycetes > Mycosphaerellales > Teratosphaeriaceae > Acidiella > Acidiella bohemica. Next base: position 648,434 of record JAGUCJ010000014.1, read on the forward strand.
CACCTGTGCCTTGACAGGTGGTTGCAACCAGCGCGGTAGTATTTGCGGGGCAAACCCGTAGACGGGGATGAAGCCTTGCGGCCGGGGCTGAGCGACCACGTGTTGCGCGATGAACGTCCGCTCGTACGGTGCAGCCACTCGAAGCCTCGGGTCATTTCCCTGTCCCATCATCGGCAATCCCTCCAGTTGAATCGCAGCATGCGCCTGCTGGGCTTGCCGCGCCAGTTCCGCTTGCCACTGTTGCAATCGGCGCTGTAATTCTTGCTGCTGCTCTCCTGTCAATTGGGCTTGCCGCAGGTGCATTTGGAGTCGTGACTGCTGCCGCTGCACATCGGTCAAGTGAGCGTGGAGCCTACGATGTGCAGCTATGAGGGCATCGCGAGCAATTTCATGCTCCACAGCCGCCTGATCAGCTCCAAGCATCCGACCCACCCGTAGCCCGTTGGCGGGACCTTGAGCATTGTGCGGCCAGTCGAGCGGTTCGGCCTCCCGGTTGACATTGAGAGCGTGATTTCCGCCGAGCCGTGCACGTCCGCCCGCAGCCTGCCCAACGCGGTCGGCGGTGGACTTCTTGACAGCGTCAGAGACCGTAATATCAAGATCGGCCTGATCGATGTTCGGATTCTCGGCCAATACCCCTGCTCGCGCAGCTTCCTCCGCCTGCTTGACTTCGCGCTCGTGGCGCTCCTCGACATTGTCGTACAGCGGGCACTGCTTAGTTGCACTGCCAGCAACGCCCAGACCGCGCGCACCGGGATGAATCTGGTCAAAGTGGTTGTAGTCTTTGACAGTCTCGGAGCAAACGTAGCACTGGAGATTGCCGCAGCTCGTGCACGTCATTTTGTTGCACTGTGAGAAGTGTCAGCATGACAGCAGGGGACCGGAGTCTTCCTGCAAGCTCGACTTACCCCGTACTCCTTGATGAACTGCTTCTTGCACTTGTTGCACGATCGAATGAGCGCAGCAGTCATGGCCTCCTCAATCCTGTGGCGACTGTTGATCTTGTTCTCTTTCGCGTGCTCTGCGCAAGACAGCGGGATGTGCGAGATAGACTTGCAACGCCGACAGCTAGTCTTCTCACATTCATGGTTGGCGCAGTGGAATTCGAAGTCTTCCTCAATGGGTGGCATGATGGCCTTGTAGTCGCAAAAAGGACATTCTTCAAGGTCTTCCAGACCAGCGTCCCGGATAGCTTTCTCCTGCTCCAGCTCGGCTAGCTTTTGAAGCAAGGGCTTGTCGTCGAGCAAGTTCAGCTGATGAGGTGGGAATGCGGCTCCGCAGCCGGCGGTACAGAGGATGTTGCACCGCGAGTCGCCAACTTCAGATCTGATGTATGTGAGCGCACAGTCGTAGCAAGTAAAGTGCGTCTCCAGCCCATCACAGTGGACCTGGCGATTCAAAGGCAGGTCTTCGAAGCAAGCTTGGCATTCGGAAGTTGCGCCCTCGTCCTTGGCTTTCTGCAGATTCTCCGCCTCAGCCTGCTTCTTCGCTGCCTCTAGCATGCGCTCCCGTCGAATGATTCCTACACGCTGCCGAGCAGCCTGCAGCTCTGCCTGAAGATCCGACCACCCAGCATTTGTTGCGATGGTGTTAGCAGTCGCAAAATTGGTAGACGACGCCCGACCACGGAAAACAGGCGCGTTTGGGTCGTCTTTCGCTTTCGCAAGCGCGAGGTAGCTCTGGAAAAAGTGCTTCTCGCGTGTCAAAACCTTGCCTATGTAGGTGTGAGGTATCTCCGGGAACTCTGCCTTGAGCATGGCCTGCACGGAGCTTTTAAGAAAGCCAGGAGCGGTCTCGCGGTCTGCTCGTTGCCAGCGGGCAGTGTCGACTGACTCATCGATGCTGTCTTCACGTTTACGTTTGCGGTCTGCTTGCTTGCTCTTCTCCTGCTTTGGGTAGCTGTCGCTGGAGATGAGCTGGTCCAAGATGTTGTGAAAGCGAGCTTCTCCAGGAAGTATCTCGTACTTTCCATTGTTGTCGAAGTCGTTGTAGAGTTTGCGGACGTAGTCGTGGCTGATCTGAGGGAACATCTCAAGCACCCGCTGCAGACAGATATCGACTGTGAACTCGACGCTCAGCGTCGCTGCGACCATGTCGTCTCCGGCCACGAGACCGAAGTCGTCAGAGGGGGTGCTAACTTCAGCCGCTTGCTGAGCGAGACCAAATGCCGCAGGAGCTTGGTCCTCGTCCGGAATGAAGACCTCCTCGCCATCGACCTTGACGTACTGACCATGTACGTGAGCTGGGCCTGCCAGAGCCTCTGCCGCTGCTGGTGCAGTCTCGTCGAAAATGAACGGCGCATCATCTTCAAAGGCCGACATTCCTTCCACGTTGATCGGCTCAGGATCCGGTGTATCGCTGACAAGATCAATGACATGCGGCTGATGCTGACGAGAAGTAGCTCGTGGAGCTGCCATAGCTGCTTTTAAGCTCCGGCAAAGCTACAAAGGTGTTCCCAAAAAAGTGAGTTGCGTCCTCCCGCGACCAGGTCGGATCGATGGCGAAGGTATTCCGTAGTGCATGGAGAAGAGCTTGAGATCTTGAAACTGACTCCCCTTCAACGCTGCTAACACCCGCAACCTCCGGCAACCGCACTCGCCTGCTGACACCAGTGGGAAAGGCGTTTTCACCCTCGACTCAACGCGTGAATATATCCTCAAGCAAGCTCTGCTTCGTCAGATACTGGAAACTCCCACGTGGCAAAGGACCTCTGTCTATGCAATGGTCGTATGCGTCCCAACGCCCACATAACAGCAGGACTGCACGCACCAGCGTTGCAATGCCACGAGGGAGCAAGAAGGCCAGCCGCTCTCGTGGCCGCCGAAGTTGCATGGGCTGATCGCTCCGCGCTCCGTCATTCAGGAAGCTCGGGCTGGCCGAGGGGGACGGCGAGGTTCACGGGACTCAGGAACCAGAGAATGTGGGGGTTCGATCTCTCCCATGTGGATGTATGAGGGAGAAGGGAAAAGTCAACGTTAGCGACATGGTGTAGTCAAAGGTACCGCGGGCGGCGTCCGCTCGCGAGTGTTGCCGCGCTCGCACCACACAATACATCGCTTATACGAGCTCGTCGGGCGCGTGAGGTGTGACACGAGGAAGGCCGACGTGCAGGGATGGCAGGGGCGAGACGCCGGAGCAGGTTTCAAGGTTCGGCGCTAACAACAGCTGCGCCTTGGCCTCAGGCTCCAATTCCATCGCGCTTTGGCCTGCTGTATAGCGATACCGCTCGCGCCCTGCCTGTCAATGTCAACGCCGAGACTACCGATCGAGGCGAAATCGTCGGTGGGGCTCCAACTCACCCACTTGGCGTGCCATAAGAAGCGCAGGTAGGTGGAAAGTGTAACGCCAAATTCTCTCAGCGGCCCAAAACCTGTCACAAGATGGAACTCCCAAGCAAAGACTCCCCCCACCTCTCTCTCGAAGTAGCGACTCCCGAAGAACTCCGCGCCCAACAGGAAGTCAACAGCGCCGAATGGAAGGGGGCGCTGTCCCTCGAAGCATACCTCCGCCGCGAAGATTTCCTGCTACAACAGAATCTCACCAAGGACGGAGGCTTGACACCCTGGATGCTCGTCTACACTCCACAGGATGGAAGCCAACGATACGTCTTGGCAGGCTGCGAGAGCATCAAGAAGAAAGCTCTGGTTGCCAGAGATGGCAAAGTCGAGAACTGTATCGCCCATGGCGTTGCCAGCGTCTTCAGCCAACCCAAGCATCGAGGACGAGGGTATGCGGGGCGGATGATGAGTGAAGTCGGCAAGAAGCTGCGGGAATGGCAGCGCGAGGGCGGGCAGGACGTGGCGTTTAGTATACTCTACTCAGACATTGGGAAGTCCTTCTACAAGGCACGAGGCTGGGAGCCGTTTCCTTCTGCGCACATCGCCCTGCCAGGCAACGCTTCCGCGGACGCCGCAGGCTTGCCAGCAGTCAAAGAGCTGCAGACGGAGCATCTACCGGAGCTGTGCGAGTTCGACGAGCAGCTTCTGCGGCAGCGACTCGCGCGGGCTTCGAAGCCGGGACGGACGGCGGTAGCACTCGTGCCGGATGTGGCGACGCTGCAGTGGCATCAGGCTCGCGAGGAATTCGTTGCGAATGAGCTACGTGGTGGTGGTGGTGTACTGTCGGGCGGGCAAGGCGCAATGGTCGGCGATCAGGATGGATCACGAGTTTGGTGCTACTGGACGCGAGTGTGGACGAACCCTGGAGAAGTCTCGCCGAATACGCTTCACATTCTCCGGCTGGTGGTGGAAGATAACGCGTGCGCCGACTTCGAGCCTGCAACGGAGGAAGGTGTGATGAGAGCGAGGAGCTCCGATGTCGTGAAGTCGGTCGCGGCGCTGTTGGCAAAGGCGCAGCAGGTCGCCCACGCATCCGGCATGAAGCAAGTGCAGATCTGGAATCCGACATCCCTGACCTTGGCCGCTGCTCAGCTCGTCAAGCCCGACGCGTCAGTCATCCACCGCGCAACGGACAGTATAGCCAGTCTGCAATGGTACGGGGACGGCTCATGGCAAGACGTGGACTGGGTCTGTAACGAGAAGTACGGCTGGTGTTGATATACACAGCACAGGTGATTAGTCTCGCGAGCGGAAAATCACATGCTCCCGTACAAGAAGCCACCAGCCTTGATTGGTAGTAGTCAGGCAACATCCGACTGATGTCCCCCCGATCGTATCAAGCTCATCCCTGTCCCAAGGGGACATGCGTGCCACCAAATAGCGAACGCAGAAGCCCGAAACATGCGGCAGGCGGAAGTGCAGGGCAGCGTTGCAAGATTGACATCTGCGAAAGACGCAGCCTTGTTGTACAGGGACATGGTGTGAGGCAATGGTGCATCACTCAGTCCTTCCCCCTTCTCATCGGCCTTCCTCATGTTGATCGTCCGCCACGGTCAGAGAGCAGTCTCCGACAGCTCTCTCAAGTACCACGGCAATTCGTCGTGAGGCGGAATCCCAACCGCCACCCAGATTCGATTTGAACGTCCGTGCGAGTTCCGCTGCGTAAGGCACCCCACTCGCTCACTGCAACCCACCTCGACTTGCGTGCGCTTGCGCGACATCGTACGCTATCTGTGCAGCAGCGGCAGAGACACATCATCTCCGCCCTCACCTCCGCCCAAGCACCACCGCCGTCTTTGCTTTCTGGACAGTGTGATGACAGAGGAGACAGAGGAGACAGTATCGTTATCTCGCCCCGCCGCCGCCGAGCCCCACCGCAGGCTTGCCCTGTTCTGTGGCTGAGCAAACGAGGGAGGAAATACTGATCGGTCTCCGAACTGGAAAGTTCCCGGCCGCCGCGGTCCCTTTGGCAGCATCAAGGCTAACGGGGAAGAAGTCTTGTCTGAGGACGTGTGTGCGCGTTCTGGGCCGAAGTGCGAAGCGAGCCGCGTCGTCCTTCCTCCTTCGTCTTCCCCACCCCACCAAATCGTGCCTTCTCCTTCGACGACCTTCGAGCGCGACTTCCCACGACCAGCAGTGGGGCACGGGCCGAGATCACAGCGCAGGCTAGAGCGCAGATCAGAGCGACCTCACCTCACCCTTCCTACCTACACCTCAGTTGGGCGCTGGTCGCACGTCGGCACTGCGGGGAGCTGGATAGTATTCGATACACAAAACACCACCGACGCGACCTCGCCTCGAACAACACCCTCTTCTCCCACCCCACCGATACCTCCGCCTAAGCCTGCCGAACCAGGCAGCAAGGCACCAACACCTCCACAATGAGTCTCAGCGACGACGCAGCGATACAGGAGCTGCACCACAAAATCGCCCGCGAAAAGGCCATCATCAATGCCGCCAATGCCCTCCGCCAAGCCACGAGCAACGCCAGCGTCATCTCCAGGGGAGATGCGAACATCCGCGATGCCAAGCGCAACATGGCGTATTTCGAGGAGAAACTGCGCGAGTTACAGACGCGGAAGGGGATGGGCGGCATGTCCATCAACGGGCGTCCACAGCCCCCGCCGCACCGTCAGCCGGGAGATACGCCGGGAAGCGGACACAACAATCAGCAGTACGGCTATGGCCCCGCAGGAGACTATGGAGAACCTCCGAACGGCGGATACAGCAGAGAAGGCGGGAATGGCATGATGCCACCGAGAGCGCCGTTCACCACTTCTCCCGCGGATAGGACGCCCCGGAACCGACCGAATTACAGCAAGCTCGATCTGATCAAGTACGATACGCAGCATTTGGGCCCGCGAATCCAGCTCATGCTCTCCCAGCTGGAATTCAAGCTGAGCGTGGAGAAGCAGTACAAGGATGGTATCGAGAAGATGGTGCGGCTGTATCAGATTGAGAAGGATCGCAAGAGCCAGGCAGATGCGGAAGGGCGAAGGATCGAGTCGAATCAGAAGATCCAGCTGCTTACGCGGGCGCTGAGAAGGTATGAAGATCTGCATGTCGATATTGAGAACTCAGCGGATGCGCCGGATGACGAAAGTCTGGATTCGCCGAGTCAGCGGAAGCCTTTGACTGGAAGACTGCATGTGCGGATCTCTGCAGTGGCCGATGTCGAGCATGCGTCTACGGGACGCTTCACGAGGGGTCCGGAAACGTTCGTTATCATGAAAGTGGAAGATGTGTTCAAGGGCAGGACGAGGGCGACAAGGACGGATCGGTGGCAGGATGAAGTGCACGACTTTGACTGCGACAAGGCGAATGAGGTGGAGTTCACAGTGTACGACAAGTCTGGCGAACATCCTGTGCCGATTGGACTGTTGTGGATCCGGCTGTCAGACTTGGTGGATGAGATCAGGCGGAAGAGGGTGGAGACCGAGTTCAACCAGGCGGGATGGATTACAGCAGACAAGATGGATGGGACGAAGACTCGGCCCGATCTGCATTTCCAACCACCTCCCACAGCCGCCAACACGCAGGCCGGCGGAGCAACAGCTGCTGCGGCAGGAGGCCCGGCTGGGTCAGGTCTAGCGCCTCAGACAGGCCCAATCTACGTAGACGCATGGTTTTCACTGGAGCCGGTTGGCCGCATCCAACTCACGTTGGGCTTCGTGAAGCAGACGAAGGACCGGAGACCGTTTGATGTTGGACTCGGCCGCAAAGGCGCCGTCAGGCAGAAGAAGGAGGACATCATCGAGCAGTACGGCCACAAGTTTGCGGTGCAGACTTTCTACAACATCATGCGCTGTGCGCTCTGCGGGGACTTCCTCAAGTATACTGCTGGCATGCAGTGCGCCGACTGCAAGCTCACTTGTCACAAGAACTGCTATCAGAAGGTTGTGACGAAGTGTATCAGCAAGTCGAACGCTGACGGCGAGGATGAGGAGAAGATCAATCATCGGATCCCCCATCGCTTCGAGTCTTTCTCGAATATGGGCGCGAATTGGTGCTGCCATTGCGGGTACATGTTGCCGATCGGCAGGAAGCAGTCGAGGAAGTGCTCGGAATGCAAGCTCACTTGCCACGCTGGCTGTATGCATTTGGTGCCCGATTTCTGCGGCATGAGTATGGAAAAGGCGAACGAGATCTTGGCCGAAATTGTCAAGGCGAAGACTGCTGGTGGTGGCAGAGGCAGGATGCTGGACAATAGTTCGAAGCTCCGCCCTCCGTCATCCACGACGCCTACGCCTCGGCCGCAGCCGACGGAGACGCCGAGCTTCAGGGCGTCGCCAAACCATCAGGAGCAGCTGACGGGCGACCCGGGCAAGCAGGATAGGTTCTCGTATGGCAAGGACAGGCTATCGGATCAGTATGAGCATCCTCCCCGGACAACGTCCTATGGACCACCGGGATCGGACTCAGCTGTGGGCGCTGCGAAGGGAGCGATCAACATCCCCGCCTCGCCCGTCCGGCCGTCATCTCAGCGGACAGAATCCTCGCAAAGCGCCGCAATCGCAGCGATGGCCGCGTACAACGGTGGCAAGCGCACGTCAGGGCCCCAGGATGGTCGGCCACAGTACACGCGAGGCTCAACGGACTATGATCCGTCCAGCCCGAGGCCTGGCAGTGGAGGCTATTCGGACGGCTATGGAGGCGGATATTCGAAGAACCCTCGCCAACGGCCAACACAAACGCCTGCCCAACAGCCGCCGCAGCCAGCACCATACGACCCGTCTGCGTATGCGAATTATGCCAACCAACAGGCCCCTCAATTCTCACAGCAGCCACAGGCTGTTCAAGCGCCTCGGGTGCAGTCGCCGTATCAGCAGGTTCCATCGCCAGTACCGCAGGTGCAGCCTCCTGTCTCACCACCTCCGCAGCAGATGCAGCAGCAGCAGCAGGCGCTACCGCCAAGCCAGCCGCCGCCCACGATCACGCAACCGGTCGCGGAGGTTAGGAAGACCGCGCCACCAGCCAATTCACAGGGTACAGGTCGTAGGATCGGCCTGGACCACTTCAACTTCCTCGCCGTGCTAGGTAAAGGTAACTTCGGTAAAGTCATGCTGGCGGAGACGAAGACGACCAAGCAACTCTACGCCATCAAAGTCCTGAAGAAGGAGTTCATCATCGAGAACGATGAAGTAGAGAGCACCCGCTCCGAGAAGCGCGTCTTCCTCATTGCCAACAAAGAACGTCACCCCTTCCTCACGACCCTTCACGCCTGCTTCCAAACCGAGACTCGCGTGTACTTCGTCATGGAATACATAGCCGGTGGCGATCTCATGCTGCACATCCAACGCGGCCAATTCGGCACCAAACGCGCCCAGTTTTACGCCGCCGAAGTCTGCCTCGCCCTCAAATACTTCCACGAAAACGGCGTCATCTACCGCGACCTGAAACTCGACAACATCATGCTCGACCTCGACGGCCACATCCGGGTCGCCGATTACGGCCTCTGCAAAGAAGACATGTGGTACGGCAGCACGACCTCGACCTTCTGCGGCACACCCGAGTTCATGGCCCCGGAGATCCTACTGGACAAGAAGTACGGCCGCGCAGTCGACTGGTGGGCCTTCGGCGTGCTCATCTATCAAATGCTACTGCAACAATCGCCCTTCCGCGGTGAAGACGAGGATGAGATCTACGATGCCATTCTGGCGGATGAGCCGCTCTACCCGATCCACATGCCGCGGGACAGCGTGTCGATTTTGCAGAAGTTGTTGACGCGGGAGCCGGAGTTGAGGTTGGGGAGTGGGCCGACAGATGCCCAGGAGATTATGAGCCATGCGTTCTTTAGGAATGTGAACTGGGAGGACATCTACCATAAGCGGGTCGCGCCGCCGTTTGTGCCCCAGGTGAAGAATAGGGCGGATACGAGTAATTTCGACTCGGAGTTTACGAGTGTGACGCCAGTATTGACGCCGGTGCAGAGTGGTAAGTTAGGAATCATGTGGAGCGGATATACGGAGGGTACGATGCTAATTGTTGTCTACAGTGCTCACCCAAGCTATGCAAGAGGAGTTCAGGGGCTTCTCGTATTCGGCAGATTTCATGTGAGGAATTCTGAGGTGAAGAGAGAAGGCTTGGATCGATATGTAGGGCCGTGGTTTGGGACGGTCATTTGTGATACCCACATGCATACATTGTGAGAAGGGGCGAGAGGACGAACGGTAGATTGAAATGAGTCGGCTCGATTCGCGGGCAGGGGGTGGAATGGTGAATTGCTGTCGTTACGGGACAGCTCGGGATGTAGCGATGAGGATGAAGTGGGACGAGGCATCGATAGATGATACGTACAATCTTTCTGCGTAATAAAGGTGATGTCGCAAACTGCAAGTGTGTCCGGACGTGTCCCCTGATATCTCACTGCTGATGTGATCTTGCGAACGCGGTTATGCGGCCCGGACTTTGGCGGACCAGGCAACGTCAACCGCGACGTCCACCTCGCTTCACCAACAACATCACCTTCACCCGACATTCAACCAAACCCCCCAAAAAATATCAGCCGGACGCCCGCCATGGACCTCCCCCTCTTCCTCCGCACCCACATCCTGCAACTCACCGCCGTCGTCGGCCTCGTGACCTACGGCCTCGCAAGAAACAAATTCACCCCCACCGGCGTCCTCGCCGGCATCCTCGTTTCCGGCATCCACATGCTCCACCCCTGGTCTGCCTTCTTCTGGCTCCTCTTCATCTTCGTCGCGCTCGGCGTAGCCGTCACCAAAGTGGGCCACGCAGCGAAAGCCCACATCACTCAATCCTCTTCCGGCGGAGCCGGTGGCGAAGGCGCGAGGACTAGCGCGCAGGTCCTGGCGAACTCCGGATGGGCTTGTGTGTTGATTCTGGCGCATATGTGGTTGCTTGGGAGTACGCCGTTCATTTCTAGTCATGCGGGCTTGGGGTCGAGTCCAGGGCCTTATGCGCCGGTGTTGGAGGGGTTGTTGCCAGTGGGGATTATTGCGCAGTATGCGGCTGTGGCGGCTGATACTTTTTCGTCTGAGTTGGGGATTTTGGCGAAGAGTTCGCCGGTGCTGGTTACGGCGCCTTGGAAGCGGGTGCCGAGGGGCACGAACGGAGGGGTTACGGTCGAGGGGCTGGGGTATGGGTTGTTGGGTGGGATCTTGTTGACGGTTACGGCGGGGTTGACGTTGTGGGGTTTGCCGCCGTATAGTGTCATGGAGGGCAGGACGGCGGTGTTGTTGGCGCTTAGTGGGCTGGTGGGGAGTGTGATCGATTCAGTGCTTGGGGCGACGGTGCAAGCGACGATTACTGATAAGCATACGGGGAAGGTGGTTGAGGGGGCAGGCGGGACGAGGGTGAAGTATGTGGAGGGTGGGAGTCGAGCGCAGACGGGAATCGACCTGCTGACCAACAATGGGGTCAACTTCGCTATGGCAGCTATCACGAGTCTGCTCGCCATGGCCGTGGCGTGGGCTGCCGATTTGAAGCTCGTACGTTGAAGATGTGGTCACTATGATGTAGAATGCGTCTAATCGTACACCTCAATGCTCTCATGCAATCCTTGCGCAATCTCCCAGGGTATCATCGAAGGCAACGAAAAGCAAGCCATCGGGGGCATGCAAAGATCGTCGACACCCTCAACGCCATGCAGTGATGTCTTCCGGGACGAAAGTTATGGCGGGTCTGAAGGCTCAACGCTTCTTCTTCGTCAGTCGCTCTGGATCGTCGAAACCCTGGGATGGTCAGCTTGTCGTATATGTGATTTGAAGGTCCAGCGCCTACAAAGATCGTCCTGCCTTTCCTGCGCAATGCAAACACGACGTCGGGCGTGCATACCGTCTTGCGCCCGCAGACTTCGGTGATTGCGCAGGTGTCCTTGAGGATCTGCGCGAAGGCCGTCAGCGCTGCACACTCGTGAGAAGCATTGGAAGCCACACACATCCTCGAGGAACATCCTCATCACATTCCGCACCTCGTCGTATATGTTGGCAGAGATACGCTTGACACCGCCACGGCGGGCCAGGCGGCGGATGTCGCCTCTGGTCACACCCTGGATGTTGTCTCGAAGTATCTTCCTATTGAGCCGCTTCGTCAGTGTTTGTAACGTCTGACCATCTCACGAAATATACCTGTGCCTCTTCGCCGTCTTCCCATGACCGACACCTAGGCCTTTGCCGCCCTTTCCGCCATGCACTTTGCCGCCGGTGGACGGGAGAGCGCGGCTGCCGCTTATGTCGGACCTCAGCAAGTTGCCCGGATGAGGCATAGTGGCAGTGCGGTATTGTACGGTCAGTACAATGATGTGAGTCTCATCAGGCAGTCGTGCACAACGATATTTCGTTTCTGCATGGATTGTGTTTGGTCAATGGATGCTTCGATGTTTCCACTTGAAGCGAGCGCAAGTGACGCTCGGACCCCATGTGTCAGGCAGCGGAACGACGTTGATATGGCACAGCACTGGGCAGGAAGCGAAGGGAAAGGGAGTCAGTGAATAGACATGTATCGCGACATTCGAGAAGCTGATCCAGCGAGCTCCGCAGCATACCAGCGCCACGGCAGGACACTCTCAACGAATTCGAGATACGCTTGAAGTATTTGCGAGGCTGATCGCTGTTGGCATTAGCATTACATCGTATCGCATGTCTATGTACCAGGCCGTCATGAGGCCGTATGGTCCCGTACCGATGCCAATGGACTCATCTCGCCAACATTCACGAGATGAAGGTCGCTTCTATGAAAAGCTGGCCTTCCTCCTTCTGTCCATTCACGTCGATCGTTAAGCGTGGAGTATACTTCGGGATGTCAGCAAGCGCTCCGCGAAGTAGTGATGACTAGACTTACCTGATAGATGTACGGCTTTGTCCCGCTCGCCCCCGTCACAATCTGCTTCACAAACTTGGGCAGCTCGCCCATAACATCCACCCTATCTACCCTCTGGATTTCGCCTGCAACCTCTGCATGAAAGTCCTTCGACTCGTCGTCCCACGAGAACTTGATCGCGCCAGGCTCCGGCCAGTCGTTGTCAGGGTCTCCCTTGACATTCGTGTGCTCCGCCTTGACGGCCGGTGATGCCCCAGCATACAATATCTTCCCGTCCGTCGCAATCCCACCGACACTGACGACAGTCTCACCATACGACTTAGGCGTAGTGTACTCCATCAGCACGGCAGAATAAGTAGGCGACTGAAAGCTGCAGAAGTTCCACTTGGCTGCAGCAAAATGCGGTTTCATGCCCTGCAGAGCGTGGATGAAGATGCCACGTCCCGTGAAGTCAATGGGGCCCTCTTTCGTCAAGATTGTTCCCTCTACCTGACATCTCGGCCAAAAAAGATGCTTCATCCGTCCCCAAGGCTTCTGCGGATCCGTTCCGAATGTGCTCGTTCCATTCCTGCCAACCGCGAACCCGGGCGCTGTCTGCGTGAATTTGAGATCCACCACGCTCTCCTTATTCATCGTCGACTTGATCGTATACGACTTCCCATCCTCACTGATATTCATGGACATCTCCTTCGCCGAGAAATCCTGCTTATCCTGCGAGAACTTGAAATTGCTAATGTTGTCTGAGCACCACAAATGCGGCTTTCCCGGTTCCTTCGAGTACACCTTCGAATTGAACTGCGCGGTTGTACGTACACCGAGGACATTGCTGTAGATGACCTGCACCAGCCCGAGATGTCCGCTGTCGCTCGTCATGTAGAAAGTCTTGGTTTCGACGTTCGTGCCGTCCATGACTTCCCACGCCATGTCGGCTTTGGTGAGCTCAGTGTAGGGGACATCTTTGGCTTGTTCGGCCACGCTCTGGATTCCCGAGGGGCCGTAGATGGGCTCTGTGATGCCCACGGCATTTTTGGCCCAGTTCAACATGGTTGCGAGCGTGATGTTTGGCGGAGTGAAGAGAAGGCTCGGTGTGAGGAAGTTGCTGCACGTCGCTCTGTGGGGTAGGCACGCGATGGGTGGGGGCAGCGCGTCACGCTCATTGGGCACGCATGAGGATGGCACTGAACGACGAATGGGCAGGAAAAGAAATAACGAGAGCGAGTGTGGGACATGTATGAATACAAAGTGATTGTATGAGCTCTTGACTGCTCTCCCAGCCGATACGCTATCTTCGACCGCTTCCTGCCCTCTTTGACCGGTTGAACGCAGACAGATCAAAAGCAGGATTCATCTGCTCCTGGCCAAGGTACTTCTCGACCTCCTCGCTGCGATAGAAGGCATTTCGTAATGCTTCGGCCCTCTTCTTGCCCTCCTTCTCCAGCAACTGCACTTTGCTGGCATCTAGCTTGACAGGCTTCTCCACGGGCTGTGGTTTCGCATACTTGAGGCCCAACCCAGCCTTCTCCGGGTTCTCGATAGCTCGAACTGGGTAGAGCCTGCCCTCGCCAGCGGCTCCGAGACCAAGCCGGCTATCGGGATCCCAACCTTGACTCTCCAGTACTGCAAAGCCTTTTCTTCGCCGGTCCACGTCGGATGGGGGATGTGAATGTTGTAAAGCGATTTGGTGCGCTATACTGCTTTCATGCCGGTCTGCGTCCGCGGCGGTGATTTCGCGGTGGCATATCTCGCAGACTATACTCTCCGGCGACGAATCGACAAGCAGTGCCAGTGGCGGATCTGTGCTCCTCCCTGGATTTGTGCGTTGGTCCTCACTGGGTTCCTCGGTCAATCTGTCCTTCGCGGACGCGGAGCCCTCCTGCTTCAGCACAATAGACAGATATCTGTCAGCTACAGTTGATGGAGTCGATGTGGAGACTGTTTGCACTGCCGGCTCGGAGGCAGACTGTACAAATTTTACTCGCTTCCTCTTCAGCCCGGAGCCAAAGTATCGCTGGTCCCTGAGCGGTATCTCGTATTCATCATGCTCGAGATCAGCCATGTTGGATGGCGGATGCTCGGTGATAAGAGTGCCAAAAGGTGCCAGAGTGGGATCTGATATGAAGCACGTCTTCAGAGGTTGCAGGGCAACTGCCCGAGGCTATTCTAAGGAAAAGTCAGTGGAGTACGGAGGGTCTGATCACGTGACTGCAACCTCTGCTTCGTTCACTCAGCAGCTCATCACACTGTTACGACTTCTGACCGACAAGCGTGCGACCTGGCAAGCGCGACCTCCCAGTGCATCGAGTCCCTATAGTCCCTGAGTACATACTCACGGCGACTGTGCGGCCGGATGCTTGCCTGTATGTTTGATTGCCTGGCTTCATTTCTATGACGTGCGAAGCTTATGGATATTGCATTGTACGGCAGATGGCACGCTGCTCAAGTTCCGCCCCCATACCCTTCAGCCATCACAGATCCTCCACCATCACCTCATCACCTTCCCGTCCCAGCAACGCCGGCGAGGTTGTTGGAGGCGTCAGCGGCAGTGGAACGTTCTCCGCCGCCATCTCATCTTTCCCTCCTGGCAGAATGCCTCCCGGACTGGTGATGGCGACCTGCTCGAGCTCCAGGCGTTGCAACTCTAGCTCAGGATCTTCCACGCCTTCCATCTCCGTGTCTTCGTCCCCCGCCGGCTCATCATCGCTGTCTCCATTGGCACCACCCAGCACTACGGTCAGGTAATCGGCGACGAGCTCGCAGCATGCATCCTCTGCACCGGCATTGTCGCCCCGCCCGAACTGTCTGAGCGCCTGGCGAAGTCAGTACATGGCCTTCACGGTTCAGCGATGCGAAAGGCTGCGTAGCGACAGAGCACCATCATCGACTTTAGGTGATCAGACCAATGATTTTCCCGCGTCCGTGAACAAAGGCTCGATAGACCGCATTCGGCCGGCATAGGTGGCCAAGTGTATACCGGGGTATCGGGGATTATGTTTAGGCTCGTGGCTCGCGGTAATGTACCTTTCCGTATTCCTTGTAGTAGAAGCGCAGCTGATTCCTTTCTGACATGCCGATGCTTAGCCTCGACCTTCAGATTGCTTGCAAAGAGGGTCGTAAAGTATCAAGATGCTCGTATCTTCGATGCCAGTTGTTGTGTGTGCGGCCCGAAGCAACGTCACACCAATTTCTCATTCACGCATTGTGCCGGGCCTGCAAACGACGAGGTCTCGACTCCCAATTCACAACTCCTGCAACCAAAGTCAGGCCACGTACGACCAATCGATATCCTCGAAGCGATGCCAGCACCGCTACGAAAATTGTACAGCCGAGCGTATGTCCGACTACGAAAGGGCACGCAGGATGGATGGTTTGTTGTGATCGGCAAGGCCAACCGCGTTCTACCTGCGAGCCGCAGCGAAGGATACAAGGTTATCTTGGCGATGGCCGACCAAGTGGTCTTCAACGACACTCTTTTCTGCGGCTTGGATGCGGGACAGATCGACAGCATGAGCCAAGCCCTAGCCACACTATGCGAGCGAATGCTCTTGGAGATTAGCGAATACAGCAAGTTTACGAAGACTTTCCTGGCCACCAACGCCCTTCGCGCCGGTTCCATGACTCCTTAGACGTGGCACCTGCCGCCGATGTCGTTCCGTCTACAGGCAGGTGATCTTTTCGTCGACAGCCGGGTCAGTATGCTCGACACTGCAGCCACCGAACAGGGCCGCTTTCAACGTATAGCGGCCTCCACATCCGAGATGTCGATCCAGGTCAATCGCCTTGGGAGTATTCACGCCGTTCCTGTGGTGCTTGAGCGCTTCGCCGTGCCGGAATTCCCGCAACTACTGCCAAAGGATAAGTGTGGTGCGTCTAGCGTGAGGCGATGCAGTCGGACGAGCAGTACACCCAGCTGGCCGCAGTCACGCAACTGGATCTGTTGGTCAAGTGTTGGGAGGAGATGGACATCTGGGGAGACACGGCAGAGCTTGTTGGGCCACCAGCCTCAACATCGGTCATGACAAAGCGAACCACCGAATTCATCAAGAAGATTCGGCACCTGCTCAGGCCACATGACGACGGACAAACAACTGGGAAGGCTGGAAATGCTAGTGGCGCCTCCTGTCAGCAGTCTGACCAACAATCTACCGCGACCCGCGATTCGACTAACGTCGACATCCAAAGGGCAGTGGCTGAGCAGGAGGAGATCGTTCAGCGCCATATCACGTCGTTGAGGGAAGGAGCAGTCTGAGCTGATCAGACAAATTGATCAGCAGCGCAAGGCACTGGCATCGGCAGATCCTGTGCAATTGGAAATGGCCACAATGGTTCCGACAAAGCGAAAGGCTTCAGACCGACAAACGCACCAGAAGTATCACAAAGATTTTGGAGAACGCAAAGGACGACCTGGCTGCGATTTAGACCGTGGAAGCCAACATACGCAACAACATCGCGCGTTGGAGGCGTGAGGAGAACGCTGCTCGCAAAGCGCTCAACCAAGCGAGGTCCGGCCCACCAGATTCTCCCCAGGATGCCGCAGCAGTTCTTGATCTTAGTTCCGATGCCCAGGGCACCCCAGCTACGCGAATGCAAGGCCAGACGCTTGCTGCTAGAGCGGCCCAGCCGACACCAGAGAGCATGATACCTGCCATGTCGAAAGAGGCGCTCTCCAATGTCATTTAGCAAGCCGTGGCACAGCTGTCATTGCGTGCCCTATCGCAGCCTCAAGTCCCTGGCACAGTGAATACGGCCACACGGGCACATGTCAGCCCACAGCAGATTGGCGGCATACAGCAGGGGGCCGGTGTACAGGAGCGTGGGTACACCGCGCCTATTCAGCCTGGTCCTCCAGTCCCAGCAACACCGTCGACCTTCTCGCTTCAGCAGCAAGCGCTTAGAGTCGTTTCAATGGGACCATTTCCTGCTCCATAAAGCGGGACATCAGGCGAAGTGCCTCCGCAGCATTCATCGAGAGGCAGTGGCGCCAGCCAAGGCGACAATGCAATGGCAGGTATTCTGTCAACGGGTGTTGGCCCAGCTCGCCATCTCGTCGGAAGATCAAGCACCACATCACCAACGCCAAGCGGTACGCATGGTCCTGCCCCTACTCTGGGGAGTGGCACGTTGCGACCCGGTGCTCCGGGCATTCTGGCGACACCATCTCCTAGTCGTGGCGGTATTGTTATCATTTCAGGCGGTACTGGCGGTTCCGGGGGTTCCGGCGATACAGGTGACAGTCTGCCTACTCGCGCATCGGCTGCGCTTGCGCCTTCATCTGCCGGATGTCGTCGTCCTCATGACGAGATCAGGACGCCAAACCCCACTCCAGTACCAGGTCAAACGCCGCAGCCAGATTCTATCAAGAGGCGCAACCTTGGTCTTGATTAGGTGGATGCATCTGCTTTTGTGCGGCCAGGTGATCAGCCGACGACAACAATGACTGGCGCTGCTCCCAGCGCACGTGGAAGCTCTTCCACGATGGCCGGTCTGTCTGCCTCTGCTGCAGCACCATCTGCCACACTATCTGGTGTTACAGCAACAGACATACCCACCGCACACGGTGAATACACTGTACCTGGCCCAACTCCCACAGCGATAGGTTAGGGTGGCTTCCGAAGGCCTGGCTCAACGACAACAGACATCACTCCCACTGGTGCCGCCGCTGATACATCTACGTATTTGAGCGGCCATGGTACGGTTCACGCTACGCCCACGCCAAGGGCCACCGCAACGATGCAGCCACACTCTGGCGCGACTGGCCGCCCGCAGTCTGCCGCCTCCGTAGATGCTCCGCCGCAGTCTCGTCAAGACACCGCGGCTTCCAGCAACAGGCAACAGAAAGTCGCGCCAAGTACGCTATCGGCCAGACGTCCGTCCTCGCAACCGCGCGGCTCGTAGACTGCTGCCCGCGGGATGCCTGCTTCGAGGGGAAGGAGCAAGCATCCTGTGAATATCTTGTGCCACGCAACACAAAAGGGAGAGGCGGAAGAGGTGGCAGAAGGGGGGCATCCGCCTTACTGGGGACTAAGGTGCCGCTTTGCAAGAGACATGAGCGGTTGCGTGAAAAGATTAAGATAGCAAGACGGACATTGTGCCATTGCTTTTGTGCAACTAGTGTGTGGCGGCAATCCAGGCAGTCGATTTCGCAAGTATAGCTTCAAATCACCGTTGCCTTCATCAACCATTCGCTACTGCTATCAGACCCTCGCACATTCATGTTGAACGGTTTCATAGAGCGGATTGGACCACAGCCGAAAATTGGACGACGTTAGTCACAGGGCATTGCGCTCTGTCTACCTACACGTCGACGGGCTTCGGCAGAGTCCACGCGCATGCGACTTCGAAGCCCTCTCCGTCGCCAAGATGCACCCCCGAGCGACTCCGTACTAGCGCACACGCTAAAATTTCAATATATATTCGCAGTTGAGGTCACTCTTCGTTTTGTTTCTTTTTTTCCAGCGATCGTTCGTCTTCCCAAACCCACCCAGAACTTCGACGCAGATACTAACAGAGTATGCAGCTACTTCATAGAATCATTTCTATAGTAGACATCCGCAACTGTATTTGTAAGTGTCAAACGTGTCCAACATGTCGACCGCCTGGCTGACTTTGCTCCGTAGCTCAATACAGCCACATACTCCAACGCGAACGATGAGATCACCACGCCGATCAAGAGTGAGCTGCGTGTAGCACGCTTTGAGATTTCGATCTCCCGTGCTGGCTCTGATCTCTACCTGGCACTGCTTGGCTTCGTGTCGGCGGTGTCAGGCGGTCGGTTGTGGTCGACTGACGCGTGGTTTCTTTCTTTTCATCAAGAGCTTGGGTCTTACCTGAGGCTTGGAGAAGAGCGTGGTGCGTGGTGGTGCTGCTGATTTACGCGGGCGAGCCACGGCTGGATCGCGGGAGCAAAAGATTTTCACGGTTACGGTGGTGGGATATGGTACTGGACACCTGCCAGGAGCCCTTGCGGCCCCTTCTCAACCACGATCATTGCTGCCATTAACCTAGACTGGTTTCCTCGTCTGCTCGACCGCTCGGCCACCGATCTTAGCAAATAACATCACCGCGCCTTCTTGGTGGAGCATCCCATCCACCAACCTCATCCTTCGCGAAAGTTTCCTGTGCACCGCCACTGGAATCCACTCTGCTTATCTCCGTTATCAGTCGGGGCACTCAAACGTTGGTGGTTCCCGCTCGCAAGCCTTCCGAAGCTCATGATCCCGCTAGTGGAACAGGCCTGGAGCGCGAAGCTGTTCCAAGTGAGCCAGCTTTCCGTGTGACTGCCATACAAATCTGGCTCACCCGCGCCGGTCAAAGCAGCACGAAACACATTTGTTCACAGCCCCGCCTTCCGCTGCCTCCGCTCGAAGACGCGAGACCACAGGGACCTTGCGCATCTTCCGCTACCAGCTCTGTCTGCTTGTAAACATCCCACAACGATATCAGCGTGCTTCCAATACTTCAGCATCATTCAACATCAACGCTATCCTCAGACAGACATTAGCTTGTCCCAAGCCCAGACGCTCTTGAACAGCTCCAGTCCAACCCAACATGACCGGCATCAACCTGTCAGAGAAGGACACCAAGCTCCTCTCCGCGATCATTGAGACTTCCCAGCTCTCGGTTCATCACACCTTCTCTGAACTGCCATGCATGGTGCTGACCATCTATAGTTCGACTGGCCAGCCATCTCTACCAAGACGGGCCACAAGACTGCCAAGCATGCTCGTGATTCGTTCTACGCGCTGCGCAACAAGCTCTGTCCAGGCTTGAACCCCAAGAACGGCAGCAGTGGTAGCGGTGGGAAGAAGGGTGCTTCAAAGCGGACGGGTACGACACCTCCACTGCGCGCATTGCTTGAATTTGCTGACACGCTGCAGTTGGCGGAGACGACGGTGACGACAACGAGGTGACTCCGGCGAAGAAGACAAAGAAGTCTAAGAGTACCAAGGAGGACTCTGTCACGGGCTTGGGGAGCGACGGGGATCACGATGCTGTGAAGGTCAAGGGCGAAGCGCCGGATGATGATGATCTTGCTTGAGTCTGCTAGGGCTTGAGTGGAGCACCGATGACTTGGACGAGGATGCTTTATTTATGGTGGGTGGGCGAAGACGCTGCATGCTGCTTGTAATTTGGAGGCGATGCTTTTATGCCTTGGGAGATGTAGTAGCCGAACAATGATACCCATGTTACGTTTCACAATGCTTGCTGTGTGTTCATTCTCATTCTGATAATTTGGAGACTATCTGTGGTCCAGCGCGCCCTAATCTCCATGCCCCACTTTCTGCCCCAGACGGATGCTGCAACTTCCATCTTCGGCTTCCACTCTTCATCTTGAACATCTGTGCCCATTGCGGGCCAGGACACCGACCATGCCTATCTACATCGCCAGTCAAGGCTTTCTCGAAGGGTTCGACACCATCCCATACCTCTGGCCAATACTCAAGACCCTGCCGTGGCTCGCATTGCTATACGTTTCAAAGAGCTACTTCCAAGGCAGCAGCAATGGCAGCGAGAGGAATATGCACGGCAAGGTTGTTCTGGTGACGGTAAGGGAGGTCGAAAGGATCAGCCAGACAAGCGGCTGACGAGGCTTGTAGGGCGGCACCAGCGGCATGGGCGAAGCAGTCGTCCGCAACCTCTCCCAACGCGGCGCCCAAATCGTTCTCCTCACCCAGCATGCCCTCAGTGACCCCTTCATCGTCGACTTCATAGATGATGTGCGTAACGACACCAACAATCAGCTTCTCACGGCTGAGCAAGTCGATCTCGCCTCGCTCCACAGCATCCGCACCTTTGCAACGAAATGGATCGACAATGCCCCTCCCAGACGGTTGGACATGATCATACTGTGCGCGAACACGATGACGCCGGCATCGAATGTCAAGAGCACGAGCGAAGGCGTGGAGATGAACTGGCAGGTCAATTACTTGGCAAACTTCCATCTGCTATCCATACTCAGCCCCGCGCTGCGAGCACAACCGCCAGACCGAGACGTGAGGGTGCTGTTCGGCACATGCAGCAGCTACCTAGGCGGCGACCTCCTCCACATCACCGCAGATGACAACACGAAAGTCAAGGACAAGAAGAACAAACCGGCAGCCGAGAAAGCGACCCGCGAGCCCACAAAGTTCTCCCCGAACAACGCCTACGCTACCTCGAAGCTCGCTCTCACGACCTTCGCTCTGGCCTTTCAGAAACATCTGTCCTCCTACAAACGCCCGGATAACATGCCAATGAACACCAAAGTCCTCCTCATCGACCCCGGCTTGACCCGCACGCCCGGCACCAGGCGCTGGCTGACCTGGGGTTCTCTCTTCGGCCTCTTCCTCTACCTCCTCCTCTACCCACTCTGGTGGCTCGTTCTGAAATCGCCAGACATGGGCGCGCAGTCCTTCCTCTACGCAGCGATGGAGGAGCGATTCACGAGAAGCGAGGGCGGGATATTGATCAAAGAGTGCGGGGAGAGGAAGTTTGGGCGGGAAGACGTGCAGGATGAGGAGAAGCAGAGGCGGCTGTGGGAGTATAGTGAGAGGATGGTGCAGGAGGCTGAGAAGAGGGGGGCGGAGGCTATGGCGAGGGAGAAGAGGGAGGAGAAGGAGAAGGAGGAGGAAGAGGAGGCGGTGCAGGAGATGGATGATTACAAGAGGAAGGTCGGGAAGAAGGAGGGGGTGAAGCAGGAGGGGAGCTGGAGGAGTAGGAAGGCTGGGTGAGGGTGATGTGCGAGATCAGTCTCCGTCTACGAAAACGCGGTCCTGGCCGTGCTGGTCGCTGCTGCGCAGTCATCACCTGACGACCACCAGCTCGGATGTGTTGACACGTACATGCGCGCCACAGTTCGGAGAGCCCAGTTTATTGCGGGACGGTTAGTCTGGCGTGGACCGAGCAATGTCACACCTATTCAAGCCCACCCGGCCATGAAACCCTTCGACGTTCGGCGCATCCTAGACAACGCTGGGAAGAAGGCAACATCTCTAGGACCTGCGGGCTTCACTGGCCTGCAATTTCAGCGTCTCACCAAACGGAACCCCCCAACGTGCTACAGACCTGGTCGATGTCGCTGGCGCCGACAGTCAGCTATGGTTTTGCAGGGGCTCGACCGACGACACATGACGCATGGCGTGCGGGAGATGAGTTCTGCAATCCCAGTCTTCTATCCGGAAGCTGTACATCGTCCACAGGTCAGGTCAGCCTTCGTCTTGGCTGCATGCAGTCGGTCTTTCCGAGCAAGGAAAGTCGCTATGCAAGTCTGGCCAAGGGGTTTTTATAGAGAGCTTCGCTTGCCCGACTATCGACACAGGAAAGGGAGAGAAATGTCCTGAGCCCAGCTGTAAGAAGGAGGCTCACTGGGTCCAGCCAGCTCCACATCCAACCAACACTCCATCGCGCGTTTGAGATTTCCCGCACAATATCATCCTCTAAATGTCTCTTCCAACAACGAACAGCCTTCATGCATCCTAGTCACGCCCTCCTCGCCCTAGCCGCGACCGCTGCCACCATCACCGCAGCCCAGATCAACGATGTACCACCACTGCCCTAGCAGGATCGCTCAGCTTCAGCCTAGATCTATAATGTACCACCACTCCCCTGATGGGATCGCTAATTTGTCCCGTGAAGGGATGCCGATCCCCCGTGACTTTGGGGGTGTGTTCTGCTAGGAGGCTGCTGTGCTGAACCTGCGATGTGACTGGAGGCGCTGATAGCGATCAGTCCGTCTGAAGCATGCTGATCAATGCGTATTTTCGCGGGACTCGATGTCGTATATGTCGAGGACTGCGCCGGCACGACGAGCCCATAAAGAGCCGGGGAAAGGGTGAGGTACACGGGAGACTCGGAGGGGTTTCTGGCCTACTACCTGTGGTTTCCAGCGTGGGAAGAAAGACTTCTTTCCCGTGATAGTATATCCGGTGCGCTCGACGTCTTTATACAAGTACGTGCCGCCCGCGTTGATGGAGTACGGCAGTGCTGGTGACGCTGGTCCGCGGGGGAGATGCGCGCGAGTCATGCAACCTTTGCAGGACCGCGCTAGTGTGAGGCGCTTCGTTCTTCGGCGGGTTGCACTTGCATTCGCCCGCACACAATCGAATCACCGCTGCGGCGCCGGACTCTCGCGCAACATGCCGGTGGTCAAGGGCGGCGTGTGGACGAACATCGAGGACGAGATCCTCAAGGCCGCCGTGTCCAAGTATGGCCTCAACCAATGGGCGCGGGTGTCGTCGCTGCTCGCGCGCAAGACGCCGAAGCAGTGCAAGGCGCGGTGGTCGGAATGGCTGGACCCGGGCATCCGCAAGATCGAGTGGAGCGGCGACGAGGACGAGAAGCTGCTGCACCTGGCCAAGCTGATGCCGACGCAGTGGCGCACCATCGCGCCCATCGTCGGCCGCACCGCCACCCAGTGCCTCGAGCGCTACCAGCAGCTGCTGGACGCGGCGGAGCAGCGGGAGGCGGCGGAGGGGCTCGGGCTGGGCGGCCCGGCCGGCGGGGAGACGGCGGCGCCGAGCGCGGATGACGTGCGCAGGCTGCGGCCGGGCGAGCTGGACCCGGATCCCGAGAGCAAGCCCGCCCGGCCGGACACGATCGATCTGGACGAGGACGAGAAGGAGATGCTGTCCGAGGCACGTGCGCGGCTGGCGAACACGCAGGGCAAAAAGGCCAAGCGGAAGGCGCGCGAGCGGCAGCTGGAGGAGAGTCGGCGCTTGGCGGTGCTGCAGAAGAGGCGGGAGCTGAAGAATGCGGGCATCAACGTCAAGGTCGCGGCGCGGAAGAAGGGGCAGATGGACTACAATGCCGACGTGCCGTTCGAGAAGGCGCCCGCGCCGGGCTTCTACGACACGCAGGAAGAGCTCGCCGCCAATGAGCGCGCGCGGGACATGTTCGACCCGCGGAAGCAGCAGCTGGCGAACAAGCGCAAGGGGGCCGAGCAGGAGGAAGGCGAGCAGCAGTCGAAGCGGAGGAAGAACGAGAGGGACGGGGGTGCCAGCGCGTTTGCGGCGGCAGCCAAGGCCGGTCAGCTGCAGCGCATTCGCGAGGCAGAGCAGAGCAGCAAGCGCCGGAGTCTCACCCTTCCCGCCCCGCAAGTTAGCGAGGCCGAGTTGGAGGAGATCGTCAAGACGGGCATGTCCGGCGAACGAGCCAACATGATGGCGGGAGACAGCGACAGCGAGACGACGCGCGGTCTCGTGGGCAGTTACACCGCCACCGTCGGCGCCACACCCATCAGGACTCCTCGCGCGCCACAAGGAGAGGATAGAATAGCCAACGAGCTCCGCAACGCACGTGCGCGGACCGAGGCCAAGTCTGCGCTGCTGGGTGGCGACAACGCCGATCTTGCTGCGGAGTCCGCCACGACTGGCTACGGCGGTGCAGCGCCCTCGGCCCAGACCTCCGCAACACCCAATCCTATGGCCACCCCCATGCGCAACGGACTGACGGCCGCCACCCCCCGCGGACCCGGCGCAACTCCCATGCGCACCCCCCGCGACAACTTCCGCCTCAACCAAGACGACGGCATCGTGCAGCTCGTCGGTCAAACCCCCCGCGACATCCGCCTGCACGAACACGCAGTGCGGTCTAGCCTCCGGGACAAACTCGCGAGCCTTCCCAAGCCCAAGGAGACAGAGTGGGAACTCGAGTTACCCGACGACCAGGACGAAACGGCTGTCTCGCGGCAAGAGCTCACGGCCGAAGACGCGGCGGCACGCGACAAACGCGAGGCCGAGGTCGCGCACGCGGCCGCGCTCGCGGACTTTCGGCGACAGACACAGGTGGTGCAGCGCGGGCTGCCCAGGCCGAGGGTGGTGGATGTCGAGGCCCTGCTCCGCAATGCCCGCGACATCGCCGACCCCATCGAGCGGGAGGTCGCTGTGGAAGCCGCGTTGCTCATCGCGAACGACGCTCACAAATTCGGCGGAGCAAAGATCACCGGCTCCTCCAAACCCGTCGAGACATACGAAGAAGAAGCCTTGCAGAAGGCCCAGATAGAAATCGTCCTCGAAATGGGCTCGACCGCCAACCGCGCCGATTTCGGTAAAGCTTTCGAGCGGGAGTGGGAAGTCGCGCACGCTGCGTCCATCCTTCCGGGTCTCGCCGGCTATGGCGAAGACGAAGTGGACGAGGAACAGCTCTTGACCGAGGCTTTCGATAACGCGCTTGAGGATCTGACGAAATATGCCGGGAAGACAGGGGGTTTGGAGAAGAAGTTGGGGAAATTGCAGGGAGGGTATTTGGCGCGGCAGAAGGGGTTGATGAAGAAGGTGGAGGCGGCTGCGAAGGATTTGGTGGACACCAGGCTGGAGAATGAGGTGGGACGGTGGAAGTTGGTGGCGGAGGAGGCTGGGGTGGCGGAGCGGTTAGAGGGGTTGAGGGAGGAGGTGGCGCTGGTGAGCAGGAGGGAACGGGAGGCGCAGGATCTTTTCCGGGCTCGCAAGGACGAGCTCGAAGGGCTGTCATCGTGAAGCACATAGGCGGCCTTTTAACCCTCTGTACACCGTCGTTCACGATTCCATCATCCGACACGAGTTCTTCACAACTGCACGCCCCGACTCAACGCCCCATCCACCACCAGATTCACCCCGCTGACGAAACTCGCCCGTTCGCTTGCCAGATACACCACCGCGTCCGCGATCTCCTCCGGCCTCGCCATCCTGCCCGTTGGATTGAGTGCCATCTGCTTCTCGAACAGCTCCGGCATCCCCCTCTCCACATTCCCCCATACGCCCTCTCGGATGTACACATTCCCCGGACTGCACGTGTTCGCTCTACAGCCCTTGGGCGCGAGCACGGTGGCGAGCTGCGCGGTGTAGTGCACCACGGCCGCCTTCATGGCGCCGTACGGGGACGGGGCGGTGAAGTCGACGTCGCGGGCCGTGACGGAGGAGATGGTGACGACGTTGCCCCTGGCCCGCTCGAGGTGCGGCAGGGCTTCGTTGATCATGGCCCACAGGGAGAACAGGTCGGTGTGGAAGCACGCCTGCCAGTCCTCGGGCGTGTCTTTCATGGCGAAGCACGACACGTTGGGCACCACGACGTCGATCTTCCCGGACTGGGCGGCGCAGGACCCGACCCAGGAGCGCACGGCGGCGATGTCCGCGACGTCGACCACGGAGCCGAAGGCGCGGCCTGGAGACTGTTGCTGGAGCGCGGACGCGGTGGCGTCGACGTCGGATCGGGTGCGCGAGCAGAAGTGCACCGTTGCGCCTTCGGCGAGGAAGGCGGAGACGATGGAGCGGCCGATGCCTTTGGTGCCGCCTGGGAGGATGGGATCAGGGTGCTGTTGACATGGCGGGGCGGGGGGGTGGGGGTTGCACCTGTCACCAGGACGACTTTGTCCTCCAGGCCCATATGCATCTTGCCCGACTGATGAGGGGGATCCTTGTCTTAGGTACGGCGGGTTTGGAGGGGCGATGTAGGAGCGAATCGGGAGACGAAAAGTAGGCTTCAGTGACACAGCCAAGGCCGGACCTGCGTTACATTGTGGGACGAGAACCTCGGTAGCCATTGTTGCGCCCATCTCGCAGCACCTTCCCTATCAAGACCGATCATCCTGTCTGTGAAGGTCGAAGGGATGGCCCATGGAGCTGCTGACGTCATTGATCAGCCGAGGCTATCCCCACCCGAAACCGCAAGCTTCCTGCCATAGCAAGTGTGTCCACGCAGCGGATGCGGAGATGGCAGCGGTCAGTCGAGGACGTCGAGCAACGCGCGGGGGTGCTGGCATTATGGATGTTCCAGCTGCTATGCCTGTCTATATCTCGCGCTGCTCAACGTGCACCCACGCCCTTCAGCTTGGCGTCCATGGGTATTACCAAGGACGAACGTGTGCCGCTCCAGGATGATTAGGGAGCCATGAAGCCTTTCCCTGCCGTATCCAACCCATACGCGTCCATGTCTTCTATTCATACCGTCGTCGGCGGCGCTCCAGCAGCGGCAGGCTTGGGCGTGACGGGGATTCCGTGCCCCCGCTGTGGCGACGGCGCGTGTTGGATCTCCTTCTTGCCATTCGCCTTGTAGTAGAGCAAGATATCTCCGCCTCCACGCCAGATCTGGGAGCGGATCGTTGCGAGGGTCATGAGGGGCGGGACGATCTAGTGCTCGAGTCAGTGTCTTGCCGCCCTCGGGATCGCACCTAGGCACACTCACCTGATTCTGGCACCACAGTTCCAGGTACTCCTCCGGCGTCAGCGCATCCGGCTCCGCCTCCTTGTCCGGCAGAGGACCGGGCTCTATCCGCTCAGCGACGTATGCCAGGATCTTTTTCGCCCGCAGCATCCTGTTGGCATTAAGTCGGTTGTTACCATCGCTCGCAATACTTGGCAAGCTGCCCTCCCACGGTTCGAGCACAAAGCTGATCTTGACCACGTCCTTGACAGGAATCACGTTCCGCAGTAGCACATCGCCCAGCCACATCGGCGCCACCTTCTCAAGGCTGTCGCACTGCTCGCCGAGCGTCCCGACGGAACCCTCGAATAAGTCTGCCACCCCGCCGGCTTCGGGGCGGTCTTCCTGGATGAGAATAGTGGTGTTGAGCGGAGGCTTGAGCACTGGAGTGTCGGCAGGTAGAGAGGGGGTGATGGCAGAGGGTATGTCGATGGGGCTCGGCTCCTGGACGGGCAGTCCATTCTCGAAGGCCTGCTGGTTCTGCACTTGGTTCTGCAGACTGTCCTCGTAAGCGAAGCGAATCTTCTGCACCGTTCCCAAAAGATTGTCGTCTACGACGCGACTGTTGCTGGTCTTGCTCGATCGTGAATCGCTTTCTGCTTCTGACTTCTCCTCGACTGGTGCAGGCTTGTCTTTGTCGTTGGTGACGGTCCTGCCCATCTTCTTCATGCCGCTGAAAGACATGCTCTTGCCCATGCCCATGCGAAACTTCTTCCCGAACAAGCCTTCCTTTGTTGGCGTGTCCTTGAGAGCATCTGTCGATGGCGTGGTCGCATCGTCTACCGCGCTTTCACCCGGCGTCGGTGGGACATTTCCCGGCGTAGTCAGATTTGGATTCGGTGGTCTAGTCGTAGAGAAGTAGTCGCTATTGCGGTCACCCGACTGTCGTGCGCCGGCGGAGGTCTGTGTTGAGACCTTCTCCAACGCAGCTCCTTCCTCGGACATGGGTGAGAACGGCTGCGTGCTGGCCACAGTCTTGGTTGGCGAGTTCATGAAACCGGGTGTGGCTAGGCCGATGGCAAATCCAGGAGTCGCGACGGCTTTGGCCACGCCATTCGTAGCTTTTGGTGTCGAAAGGCTATCGCTATTGCCCGCTTGCATACCATTTAAGTTCATCTGTGGAAGCTCAATGCTGGACGGCGCGTTTTCTCGCTGCATCCGCTGTTGTTGCTCCCTTGTACTCATCAGCTGCTTCCGGAATGCCTGGTCTCGTCGGATCTCTTCGGTAATGAGGTTCGAGAACAGGTAACGTAGCACCCACTTGCCCAAATTGATGCGCTGGTCCTCCTTGAACTCAATGTCCTCGTCTAAATCCAGCTCGTCCGCGTACATTTCAGCGTCAAAGCAGGTGTTTTCTTCCAGGATCACAGCGACGCTCCCCGTTCGTGTGTCGACTGTACACCAGTTCGCTACCGCTACGGTAGTAGTCACTTCGTCCTTGACGTCCTCGATGTGTCGTTTACCGAAAGATCGAATCGGCACGCATTTGAGCAGATCCCACATCACGACTTCGCCAGCAGTGTCCACGGTCAACACACGCTTTCGGTCATTCAGCATTACATGCTTGATCAGACCATTCTGTCCTTCAATGATGTGGTCCGGCTGTGCTCGGACGGGAGACATTGAGACGGGCTCGGGACTAGTGGGCTCTGGTTTGCCATCCATTATAGAGCCAGTACGGTCATTGTCAGCCACTGCCGGCGTCGGAAAGTATGCTGTGTTACTGAGACGAAGCATGTGCTTCAAAGGTAGCTTCCTCTTGGTGACGCCGTTCGTGACCGGTTTCGCGAATCCCCTATTTGGCGGGCTTGGCATCCGGATTTGCGAAGCGGCAGTGCTGGTCCGGTGCAAGCCTGAGTTGTATCCTTCGGGTATGTCGATTTCTGCATGTTCAGTATTCACATCTCGCCAGCGATTGATGCTTGGTCTGCTTGTCGCCGTCCATATGCTGTCGCCAGCCGCGATCAACTTGTGTACACCTTCATGCTCCTGCGCCACCGCGACCGATATGCCCTCGTCCAGCTCGATGACGTCTCGTGTATCCGTCTTGGCGATCATGCCAGTCCGGTCGGTGGAGTAGAAAACCGACAAATCCGGGTGCGAGGAGAAGAGCGACCATACGCTGGCGTCGTGCATTGTCAAGGTATACATGCATCGTCCAGCGCCTGTACTCCAAACCTTCACAGTCCGGTCACTGCTGGCGGTCATGATGGTGCTTCCGTCTTGAGAGACGAGCACGTCCCTGATGTTGTCTGTGTGTCCCACCAGCTTTGTGATGCGCTTTCCAGATCTCGCATCCCATACTCGGACCGTGCTCTCGGGGCCGCCGCTTGCCAGCATTGTGTTCGTAGCGGCGAGCGCATACACACTGCCTTTCTCCTTGCTCGACAGACTTCCTGCTTCGTCATTGCCAATATCAATGCTCAGCTTCTGTCCTGCGCCGTTTAGATCCCATACGAAGATCTTGCGGTCAAGCCCACCACTTGCTGCCCAGTCGGATGTCGGGGACGGCACCGCAAGCGTTTTGACGTAGTCGCTATGCAAGCCAATCGTCTGCGGCGGCACCCGGTCCTGGGCGGCGGGTCGCCACACCTTCACGGTGATGTCTGAAGATGCCGAGATGAGTGCCTCGTTGTTCGAGGCCAAGGCGATGTCGTTGATCCAGTGCGTATGCGCCTGCACTTGCTGCCGCCATTGTGTCTCCGGCAGCTTCTCCAGCTTCTCGTCATGTTCAGGGGGCTGCGCATTCTGGAGATCCAGATGCAGATCCCAGGCACAGATCACGCCATCTCGGCCGCCCGAATACAAGATGGAGTGCTCGCTGTCCACTGCTAGCCCGTTGACGCCAAGGCGGTGGCCGCCGGCGGAGTTCGCAAGGGGCAGTACTGCGTCGCGTTTCCCGGGTCAGTACGGGGATAAGTTGCGCGTGCCTGGACGCGGATGATCGAACATACCATAGCTGATCCTCTGCCGTGCTTTGCGAGCCATCCGGGCCTACAGCTCCCGCGCTGCGCAGCCGGGCTTCAACATGCGCAACGACAAGCCTGCGCTCTTGGGCTGGCCGGGGAGATTGGGGATGATCCAGCGAGCGGTGCGACAGCTGCGATGACAGGAGCCAAGCGGAGAAGCCACGTGAGGTGATGTCGGGGAGGTTATTTCCCATGCAACACTGCTCCGCCGGGTGACACAGCGGGGGGGGGGTGGGGGGGTGGGAGTCGGAGGCGGACGGACCGCGGGCGTCTGGTGCTGCTCCTTCGCCTGGGCCGCCCGAACCAGCGAGCGAGCGCAGAGGTGTGGCTTGCACTCGGCTCGCATTGATGCGAAAGCCACCCACCAGCGCTGGGACCACCCCGCCCCCCCTCCCCCTCCCCCTTCCCACTTGCGTCAGGGCTGCAGGTCCACGCGTGGCACTCTCTCCACACCGTTCGCCTGGCCACAGCGGGGTAGTTCTAGCGATGCCACAAAGCTTCCATTCGGTGAGACCACTTCGCAGACGGCGGTCGGTATCGGTAAACAAGACACTGACAAGGCTGCTGCATCGGGCTGTCACAGACCCATTGGGGGAGAAGGTCAGGTGACGGGCGGCGGCGTGTGATGAGCATATGTACGGTGCAATTATGTATGGTATCTGCTGAAGACTTGTCCAGCTTCTAGACCTTAGATC
Source organism: Acidiella bohemica (assembly GCA_019670975.1). Taxonomy (NCBI): domain Eukaryota; kingdom Fungi; phylum Ascomycota; class Dothideomycetes; order Mycosphaerellales; family Teratosphaeriaceae; genus Acidiella; species Acidiella bohemica. Next base: position 679,367 of record JAGUCJ010000014.1, read on the forward strand.
TCGCCAGCTATATCTAGATCGGGCGTCTCAGCACGCCTTACCGAGGGGCCGCGTATCAGAAGACAACTTCCTGCGTTCACCGCCGAGTGCTTCAAAGAAAGTGGATCCGCACTTCGTTGAGTCAACATGGCGGCGTCCAATCCACCCATCATGTTCTCGAACGAAGAGTACGAGATTCGCGCGGCTAAGAACGTCGATGAGTTTCGCGAAGAGTGGTGGAGGCACATGCAAATCCTCGGCTGGAATCGCGGATACCATGATCTCAACACCTACATGGACTGCTCCGAAGGCTCGGGGATGCTTCTCCTAATCCATAAAGCATCGACGAAAATCGTTGGCATGGTCTGCGCCGTGGTCTACCCGAACAGCACTGGATGGCTGTCTTTCTTCATCGTCGATGCGGAGCACCGGAGAAAGCGTATGGGCGCTGAGCTTTTCAAGTGGGCCATGGCCGATTTTGAGCGACATGGCACAAATATTGTAGGATTGGATGGTGTCGCAGAGCAAAAGGCGACGTATGAGCGAAGAGGCTACGTCGACTCGCCGTTAGGCACCATCAAGCTCATGGCTCGGCCACTGGTAGAGAAACTGCCTCTTGGGGACGTTGCAGATCTCGCTGTCAGTTGCGCTTGACGTCTGCCCTGCCTCGGATGGCAGAGTGCTGACTGTGATAGTCCGACGGCCACTTTATCGACCTTCGTGATGTTCCGCGGCAGCTTCTCTCTGAGCACGAACTGGCGTGTACAGGCTTTGAGCGACCGCGTATGTGGTCGAACGAGCTCATGTTCGATCGCCCTGACGTTCAAGGCGTTGCACTTGCTCGCACCGCCAGCCCAAAGAGCTCGGACGACCTACTTGGCTGGGCGCTTATCCGCCGTTCGTTGCACGGCCCTCGCATAGGGCCGCTGTATGCAAGCTCCGCTCCAGCGGCCAAGGCTGTGCTCGCGAGGGCGATGACTTTGGCCAACGGGCAGTATGTCAGAGACACGCCAATGCCGGGCGATGTACTCAGTAATGCTGCGGAAGACAAGATGCTGAATGATGCCACCTTCGACGCAGAAGTCTGGTCCGGGAACCCAGAGGCTATGAAGGCATTCGAAGACCTTGGGTGGAAGAGCATTGGGGTGGAATTCCATCGAATGTGGGTGGATGGGAAGGCGACACCGGAGTTCAGCGAGGGCGGTGCTGCGCAGAAAACCGTCTTTGCGACCTTTGACGCTGGCAATGGATAATTTGTTGAAGGCCTGAAGCCTTCCTTGCTCGTTGCGTGACGCTAAGCTCAGCTTCAACCCATGTCTGCAACTTGCTCAATCCAGCTCTCGAACACCATGTCACCAGCTGATACGGTCCGCAGAGCGCGTGTAGATGTGTGCGGCTTCTGAATCGGTTCCTGTTCGTATTGGGCCGGCTGCACGGGTATCCATGGTTGCGGATGAGAGACGGGGCCCTGTCCTTCGGTTTTGAGCTCAAGGGAGACAGTGAACGTGGATCCAGCTGGCGCAGATTTTAGAACGGATCCGCAGTTGGCGAGCTTGCTTATCGTGGCGCGAAACTGCTCCTCCATGTCGACATGCGGTAGGACGGGAACCTTCTCGCCGTTGGGTCCGTTCCGCTCAAGGGGAATGTCGACGTCACCGGCAGTGACTACTGGTAGTCGTGATGTATCAAAGACGAAGCGCTCAACCGGTTTTAGTTCCTTAGAGTAGATGACCACGGCGATCCTCTCGACTATGCCTTTGCGTAGCTCATTCTCCACTGCTGCCACAGCATCATTGACCCATTCGCACACTTTAGGATGTCTGCTTTGGCGCACAGTAAAGTTGTACTTCCGCGCCGATAGGAATGAAGTTTGAGGGTAGATGTTGCGCTCGTACAGGATTGTGTGGATTGCCACGGTGAGAAAGTCTCCGAAGTGCGTGATCAGGGTGCGAAAGGTTGGCCTGTCGTCCGACATCGTAGATTATACCTCGTGTTAACCCCTCATTGTCGATTCAGCTGCAGATCGCCGCTCTCCGAGGGAAGTCGATGTCTTCGTACAATCTCGAATTGGCTAAGGTTAAGACGAACGAAGCAGTGGAGGGCGCGCAGTCTGCCTCAGGCCACCGCGTCGCTTTCGAGAACTACACAGTTTTTGAACAGCCTAAAGTGAATGAATAGCAACGCGTTATCTGAGAAAACACAGGATACCGGACACAGCGATTCTGACTCCAGTGCTGAGTTCGGAATCACTGTGTTCAGCGCAAGCATCGGCAGATCCCGACGACCGAAAGGCCACACGCGCCCCTCTGCAAGGAACAAAGATTGCTTGAAGATTTCCCTCTTCCGGAACGCTCACATTGCGCCAGCTACGAGAGACGTTCCTCGGGCTGGCCGTGTGTAGCACGAGATCATCAGAACCCAGCATCCAGCGGCACCTGGCACGATGGAGGAGACGCTAATGCGGCTTCTGACCGAGACACAGTCTGCGCAAGAAGGTCCGCGCAAGAACGCAGAGTACCAGCTGAAGCAGCAATATGGCAATCCGGACTTTCCCGTGGCCCTCACCTCCATCGCTTCTCACAACAATGCGCCAGTCAATGTTCGACAATCGGCCCTGCTTACCCTGAAGCTTTTCGTGCAAGGCTGCTGGTCCCCGCAATTCGACGAATTCAATGGCCAACTGTTTGCGGACGACGGGCGAAAGGCTCAAGTGCGGCAGGCTCTGCTCAATCTGTGTCTGAGTGGCGACGACGAGCGCAAGGTGAAGAGTGCCGCAGGCTTAGTTGTCAGCAAAATTGCGACGGCAGACTTCCCAGATGAGTGGCCGGACCTTCTTCCATCGGTACTTAATGCGGTCACGAGTGGTACTGAAGGTCAGTTGCGTGGAGCGCTGAAGGTACTCGGGGAGCTGGTGGACGACTGCTTCAATGAGGAGCAATTCTTCCGGGTCGCGAACGACCTAGTTCGCGCCGTTCACAATGTCGCTGTGGACCAGAATCGACGGCCCATTCTTCGCGCATTGGCTGTGTCAGTATTTCGGTCATGTTTCGACACCCTCGAGATGGTCATGGAAGATCACAAGGCAGCCGTGAGGCGGTTTGCTGAGGAGACCCTCGGCTCCTGGATCCCTTTCTTCATCGAGGCTCTCAAGCAAACGCTACCGCCTGCTCCTTCCGATGAGGAGGAGCGGGATGATCTAGACGCCACTGAATATTATCGTGGCTGGGTGGCGCTGAAATTGCAGGTGACAAAGGTGATGATGCGAACCCGGTCTCTCTTCCCGTCAACACTCTCGCCGCACAGTCAAGCGTTATTCGCTGCGACATGGCAAGAGCTTTCTGCTGTGCATTCACAGTACTTTCAGCTCTACATTGAGGATGACCGGCAAGGCAGACTAGAAGATGCGGATGGTCTGCCCTACACCCTTGACTTCTTGGTGCTAGAGGAGCTTGACTTTCTGCAGGCTTGCCTGCGAGCGCCCCCGGTGCGAAAAGAGCTCGAGCAGCAGCTGCAAACACACGCATCAGTCGCTGGAAACTGGATCACCGAGTTGCTGAGAATTGCAGTGGCCTACGCGCAGATTACTGTCGAAGAAGAGGGTCTGTGGGACATAGACGTGAACATCTTTCTCTCGGAGGAGGCCAATGTGACGGCCAATTACACGCCACGGACAGCGTGCGGCGACTTGATCATCAAGCTAGGCGAATGGCTAAATGCAGCTACTGTCGAGGGTTTGCTCGCATACACTCGCAGCCTGTACGCCGAGAACGCTAACTGGAAGCTCAAGGAGGCCTCGCTCTACCTTCTCAATCAGCTGCTGGGCGACTTCTCGGAAGTTGAGAAGCAGATTGGCGCGGACGCAGCAAACGGATATGTGGACTTCATTAAGCATGCGGCTCAAGAAGAGTCAGCATTCCTGCGTGCGAGGGGCTATCTCGTCGCTGGAAGCTTGACCAGGACGTCTGGAGACGCCTTGCAGCCGGTCGCAGTGACGCTTATGCAAGCATCCTTGCAAGCCATCAACCAAGACCCTTCGGAGATCGTCAAGGTGTCTTGCATACGTGCGCTGCAGTACTACCTTGCGGCTTTACCCACCACGGTGACGCTGTCGAAGCAGGGCGACATCATTGCGGCGCTCTCCAACTTCCTGGGCAGTCAGGACTTTTCTGATCTCGCCGATAGCGACGATCTGCTCATTGCGATCATCGAAACCCTGCGTGACGCCATTCTGAAGGACCCCAGCGCATGTCTAAGTAATGGCGGTCTGGACCTGCTCTTTACTATTGCCAGTCAGGGCGCTGCCAACTTCCAGATTGCTCTGCTAGTCTCTGAGACATTCGAAGAGATTGCGAGTACCATCACCGAGGTGGATGCCGCCCAGTACGCGCAACTGACGGCGAAGGTCGTCCCGTCCCTGATGGGGGCCTTTGATGTTGCTTCTCTGACAGAGGAGAATGCCCTGGCGAATCTGTCCGCCGAATTGCTGTCGGTTCTTGCGGAAAACGGCACTACTCCGCTGCCTCCTGGCTTCGTCTCGACCGTCGTGCCACGGCTTAACAGGCTGTTGCTCGGATCGCAAGATGAAGAGCTACTGAAGTCAGCCACGGCGGCGCTGAAGCACATGCTCAGCCATGACCCGGAGCAAGTCCTCAACTATCAAGACCAGACGAACGGCAAAGGCGGCCTTGAAACCGTACTGATCGTTATAGATCGGCTGCTGAATCCTGCGGTGGACGACAATGGTGCCGCTGAGGTCGGTGGTCTAGCTGCTGAGGTTGTGGAGAAGGCCGGCTCGGAGAGACTTGGTCCCTATCTGATGCAGCTCCTTCAAGCTGTCGCTGCGCGCCTTGCGACTGCCAGACATGCTCAATTCATACAGAGCCTGATTCTGGTGTTTGCACGGCTTTCCTTGACCGGTGCTCAAGATGTGATCAGCTTCCTCGCCGAGATTGAGGTGCAAGGTCAGAGCGGACTGCAAGCTGTGATGACAAAGTGGCTGGAGAACTCCATCACCTTCGCCGGATATGATGATATCAGACAGAAGTAAGTACACGGCCCAGCGCGCTTCACCGCGACACAGCCAGCTGACAGATATGTAGTGTGATCGCCCTGACCAAGATCTACGAGCTCCATGACTCCCGCCTTACCCAGATACAGGTCAAGGGAGATCTGATTGTCCCCAAGACCGACCGCATCATGACTCGTTCAAGAGCACGTCAGCAGCCGGACCAATACACTTCAGTGTCAGCACAGCTCAAGATCATCAAGGTACTGGTGGAAGAGCTGTTGTCCGCTTCCGGCAACCGTGCGCTTGACGCCGCTGCGGCCGCTGGAATGGACGGCGAGGATGACGACGATGGCGAGTGGGAGGATGACCCAAATGACTTCGTGGACCTCAACTCCGGGATGACGAAGTCTCAGCTCATGGCCTACGCAGCTGACGACAGTGCTTCGATGACTCGCGGCCGGGACGACGAGACGCAGACGTATCTACTGGACTTCTTCCGGCAGCAAGCGCAGAAGCCAGAATTCGGTGCAGTCTTCAACTCGCTGACGGCCGAAGAGCAGGAGAAGCTGCGCAGTATGAATGCATAGAGTAGAGGACATGGACATAGTTACGACGAGATGAGCGTGATTGCATAGCGTGCGACCGGAGTTGCTGTGCTAGAGATGCATGCAGCGTCGCGTTAGAGGATTGAGCACCAGGCAATTGACCTTCGCCGTCTCTTCTTGAGCGTTTCCTCCTGTAGTGAAGTCGGCCTTGACAAAGGGGTCACTCAAATTCCTCCGAGGGACCGGTCATCTCCAACACCATCAAATGATACTGGCACGGGCAAGTCGAATGCTCGCAGACCGGCCAAAGTGTTATCCATGCCTCGGGCGTTAGCACATCCGCCAGTTGCTCGGCTTTCGAGTTGCCGGCATTCCGACTGTGCGTAAGTCGTGCCCGCAACATACTGTCCCGTCGTGGCTCGCTGTAGAAACGGGCAGTCACATTGGGCCACTTCTGGTTTGTAGCCTTGAGGGTATATCAAACGACTTCGTAGACTATCGTGAGACCAATTTAAGCAACTCACGCCATCGAAATTGCTGATAATTGATCGCCTGCTGTTTACTATTGCTACGAAGCCCGCTCGTGCACTTGCAGCCTTGCCCACATGAGGAAGTCACGTTTCCACGCTAGCGAGGCGGCCCCGCTTTCCCCCGTTGAACCCTGCATCCATCGTCCTCGCCACACACCCGTCATCGTTGCCACAGCCAGGCTTCTACTAACATTCTTTGTGCTCTTTGTTCCGCCACGCCACAACACGGCACGGCTATCGATCAGGTCCAATATGACCCATCCGGCAGACATGGAGAAGCAGCCGCTGCTGCAAACTGGGCAGGTCCGAGACGCACAGGGCCAGCCTGCAGAGCCCAGCCTTTCCGAGTTACAACAGAATGTATTCAAGGCGCAGCGAGAATACATGCGGGCCTGGTCCAAGACGATATCTGGCAAATGGCACAAGCGGATCATGATTGCCGTGACGGCTCTGATGCTGCTGTTTGTGGCATTCTGCATGGGTATCATCATACAAGATTCGTTCGACGATGATCATCCCCATTATGCTGGCAGTGGCAAGGTCAAGCTCGAGGCAAGCATCATGAGCAAATGCCCGGACGCGCGAGACTGCCTGCACGATATGATCCTGCCGGCGATGCAAAACATCTCCAACAAGGTCGATTTCAAGCTGTCGTACATTGGGACGTGAGTGCCGAGTCTTCCCATTTTCAACCCGGTGCCCAAACTGACGGCCTGCAGCGTTGACGAAGACGATGGCGTTGTGTGTAAGCATGGTCAATCTGAGTGTCTCGGCAACATCATCGAACTCTGTGCCGCGCATCTATATCCGGACCCGAAGATCTACCTAGGCTTCACCATGTGCATGTCGCGGGACTTTCAGGATATCCCAGACCGAGGGTTGGTCGAGGAGTGCGCCCTCGAGCACGGCATATCGATGGACAAGCTCAACAAGTGCACGGTCCAGGACGATGGTGCGATGGGCGTGCAGATGCTCAAGGATAGCTTTGCTCACAACAGCGCCGCTGGCGTGACGAAGAGCTGCACCGTCCGTCTGAATGGGCATGTCAGATGCATTCGAGATGGCGGCAAATGGATTGACTGCGAGGGTGGAAGTACGGCGCAGGATTTGGTTCGAGACATCGAGGACTTGGCAAAATTGGATTGGCAGAAATTCAACGCTTAGGATGTGGGCTATCCTTTGATGTGAGCAGCTTTATGATACCTCTTCCATCGCTCAACAAGCATAGCCGTCACCCATACTATGATGACCTCGATCCCTTCTGACCTCCACCCCAATGCGCGGATTGCCACCAGCTTTGGTGGCCAAATACGATGATGTTCAGCTCAAAGTAACGAAACCGCCTTTAACGCCTCAACTCGTAAAAATCCGGCCACAGCCCCATCGCACGCTGACTGCCCATCCCCAGGTCACCAAGGACCCCAATTCGCCCTCCCACCCGCACTCGTAGCAAGGATCTCGAACCTTCCCATCCTCGCCGCAGTACAGAACGGTGGACGCATGCAGACTCCAAGCACGAATTCGACCCATTGTCGATCCAATGGAGTCGCACCCTCAGCCAACTCGCCATACTCGACCAGCATACGCTTCTCCGTCGCCGCCACTTGCGCAGACAGTGAAGGCAGGACTTTCGCCCGACTGGCCGCGGCCTCGCGGACAAAGTCCCAGATCTTGACGAGCGCCTTGCGGTGGGGGTGGTCGCTCCAGAACGTTGGGGTCGGCGGCGCGTTGCGGTATGAGATGGCTCTATCCGCCACCAGGTCGAAGAAGTCGGTGGCGCGGCGGAGAAGGGACGGGCGGTTGGGCGCGGCTGAGGTGGTGGCGGAGGGGTGGAGGCTCGGGCGCTGTGGCGTGCCGGTACTGGTACTTGAGCGGGTGGTGAGTGGGCGGGAGAGAAGTGGGGTGGCCGCCGTGGTAGTGAAAGGCTGTACTACTGCTGCTGCAGTGGCGGCGGAGCGTGGGAGACTCGGTCTGGAGATCGAGTTCTTGCCGGAGAACGGTGTCGGTGAAGCTGAAGAAGTGTTGGTGGTGGTCACAGTGTTCGACATGTTGGCTGGTGGTGCGGCCGGCTTGAGCTGAGGAGGCGTGTTCGGAGGGTGGCTATCGAGATTCATGGAGGCCACGTCTTGGAAAGGCATGTTACTCTTGATGGTGTGTTGACGGGCCAGAGTGACTGCCGTCGTGGGTCGTCGCCCAATCCGTCCTGAGTACCCAAGCCTTGGTTCGAAGTTGTGGGATGATTGCTTTGAGTGATGATGACCTCGAGTATTGTATGCTGTGTGAAGAGGTTATGTAGTCGGTCAGGTAAATGTCTGCTGCAGAAGGCACGAGACGCGCTGACTCGCGGGAGACCGAGGAGAAATGAAAGAACAAAAGCCAGTGAATTAGTTGCTAAACAGCCTAACCGTGGCTTGCAGGCAGCGGCACAGGCATTCACCAGTCGTGTCGGGAGGGACTGCTGCGGGCTGTTATGAGCTCCCAGGAATTACCCAAAGGCTGCATTCACTTTCGAGGACGAGATCTGTACTGGAATACTCGGCCATCCTACGCATAGGTTGTGCGATCAAGGGCTTGCGGCGACGGAACAGATGTCATGATGTTGCGTGCCGTTCGGATGCCCCGTTGCTCGACCAGAGACGGATTACGCATCGTTGTACATTAATGGTTGACGACTGGACAGTCCTGGTTATGTCGTTTCTGCGGCAACCTGGGGAGTGGTGGTCGCAGGATGAATTGCTGAAGGTGCACCTGACTGGCCCAGACTTCAGAGTTCGAGTGGCCAGAAGTTGCTGCCTTCGAGCTTTGCTCAAGGATGCTGCAGTCATCAAACGTCAAGACCAGCATAATCGCTGGTGGTGGCTGGATCAGTGTCTGGAACAAGCAGATGCAGAGACAAGGAATTTACGAGCTCAGGACCATGCATACACACCACCATGCAGCCTTTTTCGGCTGTCCCAGAACGCCCCATCGTTATGCCCATCCCTCTTGTGTATCTCATGAATCACCCACGCTTCCGTTCGGCTCTTCAGCCACCTCGACCAACTCACCACCACCACCCGCCTCACCCAACCTCTCCTGTTCCCTCTTCTCCCTGGCCGCTTCGGTCTCTTTCCGCAAAGCTTCCAGATTCCACGCTCCTCCATCGTCCGCGTCTTCTTCTTCTTCTTCATCACTGACTTCCCAATCGCCCTTCTCAAACAGTGCCCTACCAGTGGCCTCTTTCATCTTCTGGGCCTCGGCTTCTGCAGCCTTCTTATCCAAGCGTTCCTTCTTCCACTTGGCGAAGGACTCAGGCGTGACAGGTGTTAAGGTCCCGGTCAGTTTATGCCGTTCGCTCTCCAAGAAATCCTCCAACGTCAACGTTGCAAGCGGTGACTTATCCATCAGCGCCTTTTCGGCAGCCCGTTGTTCCTTAGTCTTGAGCACGAAACCCGGGGGCAGAGAATGGCGGTACATGCACTTGTCTCCGCCATTCGGACAAATCCAGAACCAACCGTACTTCCCGTTCTCGACCGCTTCGATGAAGAATTTGCAGACCTTGTCCGTGGTGGTCTTGGGATTGCCGTGCTTGCTCAGCACGACCTGGCGGAGTTTCTCTTCGTCCCAGTCTTCCATGCCATCCTTCTTCTTCGCATCTTCTTCCTCTTCTCGCGTATCAGTGTACAAAGACTTCTTCTGAGTCTTCCGCTCGAGTTCCAGGTCGTGGGAGAACTTGCACTTCCGGCCCTTGTCGCACATGCCCTTCTTGTAGAATTGACATACCACCGTCTTGGGATCAACGCCGAACGGCACTTTTTGCGTGTTCACGGGCTTGAACAACTCCAGCGCTTCCTTCTTCGCTTGTTCCGCCGCCGCCTTCTCCTTCTCTCGAGCCTGCTTCTCCGCCTCTTTCTTCTTCTGCTCCGGAGTCTTGGCAGAGGCCGTCGCTTGCGCAATCTGTTTAATCTGTTTCTGTGCAGCACCGCCTTTCTTGTTTTTCATCCCAAACGTCTTGTCCTCCACCGTCGCCTTCTTCTTGGCGGGCTGGTTGTCCTTCTTGGGTGGCATGCTGGGCAGATTTTATGCTAGTCGTGTGCGCGTGGAGCGGAAAAGGCTGGCTTCGTCGCCCGCGAGAATGGCAATGTATATGTAGCGGTCGTTCAGTCGGGCGAAGGGAAAGACGCCATTCGCCTTCCTATTCGTTTTCTTCTTCTTGCTCTCCTTCCTCCTCAGGCGAGACTGCCACGGGGGACCCTCGGGGCTGATGGCGAGTCAATCGGGTGTACAAGGCTGTGCCACAGCGGCTGCGGAGTCGGAAGTCGAGTTTCTGCGAAGGAAGTTGAGCGCATGACGGAGTGTGGGGTGGATTTGGCAGCGCTGCGGCTGCGGCTCGAGCCAGGGCTTCGGCTGGCGCGAGCCGAAGGACACGACTCGCTCCCGAACATGCGAAGGTCAATAGCCATTTGCGACAGGTCAAGCATCTCGGTGTAGATCAATCGCACGACAGTCGATACGATACAGTGAGTCTCTAGAGCTGCCCTGCCGTCATACCAGCGCTGAAGATCAGGAGGGAGGACCTGTCGGCCACCCGCCAAGCCACACCTGACCCACTGCTCATACACGCCCAACATGATCTCCGACAACTCCCTCTACTCACTGGCTGTCTTCCTCGGCAGCGCGGCCATGCTCATCATTGTGCTCTACCATTTCCTGGAAGTCAACGCCAAGGACGCAAAGGAGGTGCTTGGCAGTGAGCGGAGGGCGGATGCGCTGCCGCAGAGCTCAAAGGCGAAGTGACGCGGGTGCTGAACGAGAGCGGTGTCGTGTACGATGCAAGACCAAGAGGGAGAACGGCGTGCAGACCCAGTGATGAGCCGTCCGCTTCGAGGAGCAGGCGAGCCGAGGCCGCATTGCGGAGCGCCAAGGCAGAGACAGCTAAGCATTGGGAGGGCGCGACATTCAGAGGCATGGTAGAACGTTGGAGTCACGACATAGACCAAGTCGATTCGAGGGCGAGCTACAGCTGTCTGGAAAGCTGCACGTGGCGTCGACAATCCAAGAGGAAGCCGGACTTGTCCCGCTCCCCCATCCCGACCGCAATACCTTACAAGCCTTCCGCATCACCCTCACCCATCTCCACATCCTCATCATCCTCTCCGACGTCCGGTGCCGCAATCCCATCACTCTCCCTCTCATCCTCAAAATCCTCATCATCCAAGAACCCTCGCCTCCTCTTCCGATTCGTCATCGTAGCCCCACCCTTCTCCATCAAGACTCCCACAGCTTTCTGCTGCTTCTCCAAACCCTCGAGTGCCTGCGCAGCCTTCCTCCCCTCCTGACTTGACTGCCCCATCATCCTCGCCAGACGCCCAGGATGGCGGAGAGCAGCAGGTACGACGCGCGACGACGGAGCCTCGCGGAACTCACGCGGTCGAATGATCGGCGTGACGGAGCGGCCTTGGGCATCGGAGAGGTAGGCTTCTGAGTCCGTGGCGTTTGAGTCTGGGAGAGGCGTCTTGTCAGTGGGTCCCCCCTCAGCCGCATAGCATCTTCTCGCCAATGCGCATGGAGCGCCTGCGTCGCGAGAATGGGCGGAACTTACCGACAGTACCGCCACGCGGGCCATCGCCTTGCTTCCACGCCACCGGCAGCAAATGCACCGCATCGACGTGCTCGAGCCACCTTGCCAAGGCCGGAAAGGTAGCCACCAGTTCGCCTTCTTCATTCACGGCCTTCCCTTTGCCTTTGCGCGGGGTGCTGTGAAGGCTTTCCTCGCAGCCGATCCAGTGGCACTCGAAGCGCCTTGATTCGTTCGGCTTGCCGTGAACCTTGACGACGTGCTTCTTCAACGTATCCAGGTTGTGCAGCTCTGCCGGACAGTTCTTCCAGCCGCACTTGAAGACCTGGTACCTCGGTTCCACCAACTGCTTTGCAGCAGCAGGTCGGTGAGGACCACGAGGCGCACCCGGCTTAGCTGGTGCGAGACCCTGTGCTTCACGAGAATGGATGTTGTTTCGCCAGCCGACGGGTCGACCTTTCTTCTTGATGACGTTCCCGTTCTCGTCAAGCTGGCGAAAAGCGGAGTAGCCGATTACACCGGCCGGTGCTGAAGCGGGCGTGTTCGTTGCAGCTTGGCGAACAGGCGTGCCGCCGAGCTGCACCGTTGATCGCTGGCCTTGGCCGTTGGAGAGAGTGAGGGCATCGCCGTCGCTGTACCGCTTCTTACGCGGACGTCCTGGCTTCTTCTTGATTCGGACGGAATCGTGCACCGGTGCGTAGCTCATCGTTCCGTCGCCATTGTCCACTTGGCCTTGGACAGTGCGATCTAATGCGGAAGGCTCATCGTCTTCCTCGTCTGCGTCAAGCATGGTATCATCGACAGCGTCAAGAGCCGGAGCCTTGGCCCTAGACCCGGCTTTGGTCAGCATGTCGGGGTCGATGATATCCCAACGGATCGTAGAGAGGTCTGCGCGGTTGCCCCTCTGAGAATCGTCTTCGTATGAGCCGCCATGGTCGCCAAGAAGCTTCGCCATGATGTTGAGATGAGAGTTCAGAGGACGCATGTCAGGGTGTCGGCCTGTAGCGAGTAGCACATCACGGGCAATCGTCCGGCTGTCGTATTTACTCTTACGCGCGACACGGTCACGCATGATCGGCTCGACTAACATCCGGCCCCTGATACGCTCAGCCTGCTGGCGTTCGAGTGAAGGCCCTTTACTCTTCGCAGCAGGCGGTGGCGATGGCGGGACACTTGACGGCAAGGAGTGAGTGGGCGTTGAATTTGGTGAAGCTAAGGGCCAGGGCATGCTCTGGCCCGATCGGCCCTTGTAGAACTCATTTGCATTCATGGGCCGGGAGAAGCCAAACCCTAAGGGCGCCGTTGCGGCTGCTGACGGCTGCATCGGAAATGGCGCGGCAGGACCATTTGGTCGGTTCTGCAGCACTGGTGTGGGGAAGACGATCTTATTAGGGAGCATCTCATCATCAGAATCCTGTGCAGTAAGATCCACCAGATCGCCAAAGGTTCGCTTGCGGGCATCTTCTTCCTTGTTCGCGGGAGGACGAGGAGGCTCTAGGGGCTGGACGTCGGGCTTGATTTCTGGTGGCTGCCATGCTGATTCTGGTCGAGAAACATCTGGTATATGTTGGATCGGTGTGAACGGAGCAGAGGCAGGTGTTGCTAACGGAGGTTGTGAGCCTGGCTGCTGAACCGGGCCACCCACAAGGCCCCTTTGCTGCTGCGGGCGACACATGGCATTGATCTCTGCCGCAGCATCCGACAACGAGGTGAACTTGGGCGCTTCGTACTCCACTGTATCGGCAGCGACACCGGCCGAAAGGTCCTTGGGCATCTTTGATGGGCGTCCACCGCACTTCTTAGGCGTGGCAGAAGAGCTATTCACCGGCGCAGCATTACTGTCGTCCGTGCTCAGAGGTGCGGGAGCGGGAGCCGGAGGCTGCTGAGACACTTCAGCCTTCATGCCATCCGGGACCGCTTTGAGCAGCTCGCGTGCCAAAGCAGGACGGTCGAAGCGCTCGAGCGCTTCGCATAGCTGCGCATGTGATGGATTGCCGTCAAGAATGCGCAGGAGTTCTTCCTTGGTAGATGCCTTTCCCGTATTTTCGGGTAGGTTGGTGAGCCACCTGGTACTGGCGGCTACCAGGGTGTCCTTCCTCCGAGTCGGCCATATAAACGTATTCGCCTGAGCATGAACTGGCTGTGCCGCTTCCGCTGCCGTTGCAGCTGCCTGTGCCTGCTTGGCGGAAGCGCCTTTCGCGGCTTTCGGAGCCTTTGCAGGTGTTGCGACCGTAGGCTTCGTAAATGGGCGTAGAGGACTGCTTAGTGTGCTGAACGATGCTGCCGTCGCTGGCTGGGCGGTGGTAGCTGGCGCTGAGGCAGGCGTGCTCTTAGCGGCTTGCGGTGGCGACTGCAAAGCATGCGTCCTGCGCTCTTCCTCCCACAGCTTTGTGAGCATCGCTGGATTGCGAGCATTGAACTCGTGCAGCTTCCGGAGCCAGGCGCGCATCTCAGCCTCTTCGTCGTTCAGAGGTGCGGCTTGATCGTCTGCGCCGGTCGACGAGTTCAGGCCACCGCCGCTGGAAGACATCCTCTGCAGCGTTACCGCAGCGTTCTTGCTCCGCTTCTTCTCCTCGCGGGCTTTCTTCCTAGCTTCGGCCTTGTGCTCGGCTTCTGCCTTCCTGGCCGCAGCGTCCTCTGCTTTGCGCGCTGCCAATTCTGCCTCCCAATTCCGCCGCTTCTCTGCCCCTTGCTGCGCTTTTCGGCGTCGTTCAGCGGTATCGTCGTAAACTTGTGATGGATTGACGGTCATGGTAGTCAGAAATGGCTCGACTGAAGCACTCTGCTGCCGTGCCTGTTGGACTGAAGCATGCTGTGCCGTGTTCAATTGAGGGGAAGGTATGTGTTGGGTCGAGTCGCGTGACGCTTGCGTCGAATGAAGAGGGTCAGCCTGCTGTTGCTGTTGCTGTTGCTGGGCTTGCACAGCTTGCAGCGGGCTGTTGTAACGCTGGGGCTGCTGCAGCTGACTCTGCTGGCTGAAGCTTAGCGTCGTGGTCGCGGGCCGCAACTGCTGATAGCTGCTGCTGCTGCTCTGCTGGGTCTGATGCGGCAGTGTCAGTCGACCGAAAGTGTTGCTACTGTTGGAGGTGTTCTGCGTGGCATACGGAGGGGAGGTGTTGCTCTGCATCCGGTTTGGAAGTTTCAGGCTGGAGCCGGCGTATACGCTGTAATTCGTGCTGTCCCAGGCTGAACCATCGTATGCATTCGAGTATGAGGCGGAGCCGGATTGCTGGCCGTAGTCGTGGCTGCCCAGAATGTTCACCGCAGAGCTGGTCCTGGTCGTACTCTGAGCTTCAGAGCTGCCATATTGCTGCTGCTGCTGCTGTTCCGGCGCCGCATAACTGCTGTTGTAGCTGACATACGAGCCAGAGTCTGGCGCATTTTGATGGTGGGAGGTTGCCGCACAGGGATATGCGGACGCGGCGTTGGTCGTGCTGCTGTTGCTGCACTCATGTCCAGTGGGCTGCTTAGGCTGGCCGTCCACTGTCTCGTAGTAGGTGCCGGCGCCGTGGTGGTATCGCGACATGCCCTTCCCAACGCGGCGCCTGTTCTTGTATCGCCGCGCGTGTCATCGCGCCTGCACCAGCGGAGACTGATCAATCTGCGAGACGCGCCCTCTTGGATGCGGGCAGTAGGGCGGGCGCAATCCGCACTGCCAAGCCCCGGCCTGTGCTTCGTGGCTTCGGCCGCGCCCGTCCGCCGAAGCTTCACCCGCACAATTCGCAAATTCCCACCTCGCAAAAAGTTGGCGATCGA
This sequence comes from Acidiella bohemica, assembly GCA_019670975.1. NCBI lineage: Eukaryota > Fungi > Ascomycota > Dothideomycetes > Mycosphaerellales > Teratosphaeriaceae > Acidiella > Acidiella bohemica. The sequence continues at coordinate 694,742 of JAGUCJ010000014.1, forward strand.
GGCTGCAGGCGACGACCAACACAACCATCCCCCTTCGACACCCGCCGCCAATACCGCCGACATGACGAAGATCAACAACCAGTTGCACTCCAGCCGGAGAAAGAGCCGCAAGGCTCACTTCGAGGCCCCCTCCAGCGTGCGCCGTGTGATCATGAGCGCACCTCTCTCAAAGGGTATTGCAATGCAGTCGCCCATCTGTCCCGCGAGTGAGCAACATACGCTGACAGGTCCTCGCAGAACTCCGTGAGAAGCACAACGTATGAACGATCGCATGCACACGATGTGTCCGCCCACTGACACATCCATTGCAGGTCCGCGCGATCCCCATCCGCAAGGACGACGAGGTCGTCATCAAGCGCGGCACCAACAAGGGCCGTGAGGGCAAGGTCACCGCCGTCTACCGTCTGAAGTACGTCGTGCACATCGAGCGTGTCTCGCGTGAGAAGAGCAATAGCCAGAGCGTGCCCATCGGTATTGCCCCGAGCAAGGTCGAGATCACCAAGCTCAAGCTCGACAAGGACCGGGAGAACATCTTGGAGCGGATCTCCAAGGGACGGGAGGCCGCGAAGAAGAGGGCGCAGGCTTAGATGTGAGAGGTGCTGAGAGATGATTGATGCTTGTGTTGTTCTGAGCATACACGGCTGGGCTCGCGTACAGAGCCGGCCTGGTTCACGGCACGGCGCACAAGGGCAAGGAAGCAAAGGTGATTCATGGTTCCCATACCCACGAGAAACAATGGCATTCGGCATCTCGCCATCAATTCACTTTCCATCTCCCTTCCACTCCCCCTTCGGCTAGGATTATCTACTCGGCAGCCCTTCTCGATGGCTACAAGCAGTTATACGACTAGCCCATATCGAAACGCTGGATAGCCAATGGCATCCCGTCTCGCCTGCAGAGCGCTGCTTGACTAGTTGAGGGCAGGTGCTTTGACGGGGAGACACATTGTATCCACTGATGTCAGCGCTATTCATCATCCAGACTGGAAATTGCCAAACTTACTTGTTCTGTTCCTTCGTTGGCTAGCTTCGCCTTCTTCAGGCATGATATACTCCACCAACGCCGCGTTTGAATCGTTGGCGACCCTCGCGCAATGAAACCACCTCTCCATTGGGACATTCATCACAGGCAGGAGGTGTCGTAAAATGGCTTTGCGAGGATCCGGTCCATCTCTGGACAATGTGAGCTCCGTTATTATCTCATCGAAGAACCATCTATTCCCGGCCAGGCAAAAAGGGCCATTGCCCTCTCCGGCGCGCAAAATCATCCTAAATGGATTGAAAGGGCCGAACATGCGCCTCGTTGAAACCGCCGAGCCGTGAGACGACGCTGTTGTAGTAGAAAGCCACGAATGTAATGCATGATCAGTGTAGCATGTATGTCTCACCGTAAGTCTGCCGGCAGGCTGGCACGATGTCAGGTCTCTTGGTCACGCATCCTTGTAGTCTTTGTATTCGTTGTACTTGTCGACTCGGATGATCTGTGTGCTGAGGAAGTCTTTGTATATACGGTTTCGCAGCTTCGGTGAGAGTTTGAAGAACGGAAACGTTTTGTTGCATACCAACTTTCCTGCTATGGCGCATCTTGTTGGGTATGTATTGGTACTACGCATGCGTTACTCGTGACCCTCTTGTAGAATTTTTTTGTAACAAAGTATTGTCAAGCTGGTATGACAGCGTGCCGCCCAATGAGGCAGGAACGCTAGAAGCGGTCAGTGCTCAGCGGGCCGCTACTTCACTCCCCGCTCTTCAGCTCTTCGACTTCATCAGCCTTAGTACACATCCTTCGAAACATATCTTGCATTATATTGGCCGGATATAGTAGGTGACAGCATCCACATGGCCGACAACGCATCATTATCGCAGCTTTGCTCTATATGGTATGCATCCACTTTTCTGCAACTTCTGGGAACATCCTGTACCACATCCTTCAGTCGCAAGGCTGACGGCGATTCAGCTATACACAAAAGCCCAAATACAAATGTCCACGATGCGGAACGCAGACATGCTCTTTGCCATGCTACAAGAAACATCAACAACGAGCTTCTTGCAATGGCCAACGAGATCCCAGTAGATACTTGAAGAAAAGCCAGCTCGCCACCCCCTTGGGTTTGGATCAGGATTTCAACTACCTCAACAGAATAGGTCGAGCCATTTCATCCGCCGACGACGATGTCAGGAATCGAGGAATGACCGCGGGGCACAGCAACCTTCGTGGCGTCTCCAGCGGGTGGCGGCCGGATAGCCGATTGCAGTCTTACCTCCACGCCAACCGCATCAGACTCGAGCGTGCACCGCACGGCATGGCGCGTCAGCGGGCGAACACTACGCGTTCGACGAAGAGCCATCAAGCGATGTGGACGGTGGAGTGGGTCGCTCATGAAGGGGCGAAGGAGACGCAGCACGACTGTGTCGAGTCGAATCCCATCTCCGCTCTTTTTGCTACGTCAAAGCTGGGGAGGACGAGAACGCAGAGGCTGCATGCTGCAGGTGAAGGGCAGAAGGGAGTCAAACGGAGGCGCCGCGAGTCCGATGCGGACGCCGCTGACCAGGCGAATGAGGAAAAGGCCAGCGGGGTCGTAGAGACCAAGGGGAGCGCTGGCGCACAAGCACCGACCGTCACGAACGCAAAGGCAGGTGACAGTGCGGACAGTGAAGCTGGTGCCGAGATGGCCGCCGAGGTCGATACCAGCAGCAAGTCAGAGCAGGCAGAAAGCTCTGCGGCTGCGACCGCGGCGCCACTGTACTACTACTTGCTCAAGACTGGCACGCCGTCGACGGAGAAGGTTCTGATCCCCTTAGACCCCAAAGCCACGCTCACAGAATGCCTGAGCGATCAGACAGTGCTGGAATATCCGACTTTTTATGCATGGGCGCACGCTCCAGATGGTCTGCCTCCGGGTTTCATGACCACCAACGAGTATACGGCCAGGCAGTCGGAGACTGGGCAGGCAGTGGCAGTGCAGCCGACAGAAGCGGTCGGCACGATAGGCTCCTCGATTGATGGAGCTAGCGAAGGTGCCGCACCACTAGACGCGGCGGCGATTCTGAACATGCTGAAACGCGATGTGGCAAACCGGTAGCTGTGCAAGATAGCATCGGGCAGTTGTAAGTGTATTGTACAATAAGGCTATGCCGCATAGTAGTTACTACATCATCAAAGCGCAAATGGGGTATTGAGAACGGCAGAGCAGTCCAAGCAGGCGCAAACGCCGCACCGGTCCTGATCCACCAGTGCCTCCTCCTTCTCGTGCGTGAGTGAGCCGTTGCATCTATCCCAAAAGTGTAGGCGTCTGCCTCTTCTGCGCACGCATGAAGCGTGCTTCGCTCAAAACGCAGGAAATGCCAAGTCCAGACCCAAGGAAAGCGCTCGTCGTTAATGAGAGTAACTGCTTCGCCTAGAAGCAGTTTAGGGCATTCTTCTTCTTTTTCTTGCTCGCATTGAGCTCCATCATCCGCTGCTCCAGTGCCTGCCTTGCCCTCTCGGCTCGCATGCGCATCTCTCGCTCCTCCTCGACCGCCTGAATACTGGCGCGGGAGTTTGTCTTCTCCTTGCGCAGCGTCACGAGCTCGTCTTCAAGCTGAGTGCACTTCTTGCGCCATGTCTCCATCTCGGACTTCGTGCGATTGGCAGAGGTCTCCAGATCCACGAGCGCTTCCTCGAGCGTGGCTGTTAGTTGCTTCTCGGCGAAGAGATGCTTCTCGATCGTGCGGATGCGGCCTTCTTGCTCTTCGAGCAGCTGGCTCATGCCTGGCCCGGCGTCTCGAGATGCGTGGCGAGAGCCTGGTGGGGTGTTTTCGTGGACCGGCGACGCTATGCGCTGGATGGGTGAGGTGGCACGCTCGAGACCGCCAGACAAAGGTGGCGTAGCAGTGATTTGCGAGTTTGGAGTGCCGGGCAATGGCGGGAGCGGGATCGACGGAGGCGGCGTCGGAAGAACACCTCCATTCGCAGACTTGCGCGCCGATGCTTGGGAGCTGGAGCGGGCGAGTGCAATGGCAGCCGCTTCTGGCGAGAGCGACTCGCGGTTGAACTGGCTGCCGGATGTGGTTGATACGGATGACTGTCTCTTGAGTGCATTGAGTTGTTGCTGTGGTTCGCTGTTAGCATCGGCATTATAGGCCACAAGGATCGCCCTGTTTACCTCAAGCAATGCGCACCGCATCTTCTGCTCCTCGAGCTCGCGCTCGAGCTCCATCCGCACCTGCACGGTCTCAGACTGCATCGTCGACAGCCTGTGGTTCGTCCGTTGGTGAGAGTCAAAGTTGTTGTTGAGCTGCTCTTCCAGCTCCTCCACCAGCCTGGCGCTCTTCTTCTCCTTCTCGCTAATCTTCTCGAGGTTCAGGATTGCCTCCTCGTTGATCATCTTAAGCTCGCCGATCTTGTTTTCGAGATCTACAGTCTTCGCCATGGCCTTTTGAAGCTCTTCCTGCACGGCCTTCAGCTCGTTTGTAGTCTTCAGGTGGCGTGTATGGAGCTCTTTGCCTTCTTCCACCAAACCCCTGATTTGCGTCGGCAGCTGCTTCGGATCGGTCTCATAGCCCAGGGCGGCAGAGGCATTGCGCAGAAGGTCTGACATCGCTTTCTGCGAGTTGTTGAGATCTGCTTGCATGTTCGCAACAACAAGAGCATGGTGCTCCTCCAGCTGCGCGCAACGCTCTTTGGTTTCCTGTTCGGCGGCCGCCAAGGAATTGTTGAGTTCTTCGACCGCCTTGCCATGCGTGGCCTGCAGCGACTCGAGAGTGTCTTGGTGCATGGTGATGGATGACTTGTGCACTTGTAACTGGTTCTCAAGGTTCGCAACAAGATCCTTGTGGGCCTGCAGCTCCTTCGCGGTAAGATCGCGAGACGTGGAGTCCTCCTCGACCTTGCCCACAATAGCTGCGTAGGCCTGCTCGAGCTTCTGCAATCTCGAGACATGGCCATCTGCTGTGGATCTGTAATGCTCAACTTCCTTCTGCAGTGCCGCTACTATGTCGTTATGAGCCTGTCGCTCTTGCTCCAGGCTCTCCGCTGCTGCGGAACCCCCAGGGACCTCGGGCGCTGAACGATCGTTTGTCTTGGCGGCCTGCTCGGCCTTGCGCAGGGACTCCTCCAGATCCGCGATGGTCTCCAATAGCTTCGCTTCAGACGCCTTCATCGCATCCATGGCCTCGTCGTGCCTACCTTCCCATGAGACGAGATCCTCCTGCAGACGAGTGATCTCATCCCGTGGATCACCGTCCGGAATGGGTTTGACTGCGCCCGCCCTGGCTTCGCCAAAGATAGTCTGTCTCCGCGTTGAGGTATCCTCGGCAGCCGGTGTTTGCGGGAAGTCGCCAGGCACATGCGCAGGACCTTCGTCCAGCGGGGTCGGCAACGAATCGACGACAGCCTTCTGGTGGTCTGCTAAAGTTTTTTTGAGATGGGCAATCTGATCTTGGAGCTCTTTCTCTCGGCTGGCGTGCTGCTCATGCAGTGATCGAATCTGATTCTCGCTCTCCTCGAGTTGCTCGCGCATTTGGCCGACGACTGAGAAGTCCACAGTTGGCGAAGCTGCCAGCGTCGCACGCTCTCGCGTGAGACCAGTGATCAGTTGAGCTTTGCCCTCAAGCTCGCGTCGGGCAGTCGCCAATTCTGCCTCGAGCGCATGCGACCTCTCAGTCCTGTTGGATAGCTCACTCATGACGCTGTTGAGGTGCAGCTCGAAGCCATGTCGGAACTCTGGCTCCTCTTCGAATCGTTCAAGGGCCATATTTTTGAGCGACGCAAACGATCTCGAGGCGCGGTCCGTACCCAGTGCATCTTCCGACTTCCTCCTAAGAGCCGATTTGAGACTAGGCGACGACGGCCTGAAGCTCTGTGCGCGCTGAAGCTCAAGCCGGAGAGCCTCCATTTCCTGCAGGGTCGATTCGTGCCGATGTGCCAGGCGCTTGTAGTTGTTCGTAAGCTCATTCACCGAAACCTCTTTCTCAGCATGCAGCTTCTTCAAGACTTCCATCTCTGCCGCCATGTCCGGTCGCTCCTCCATGCTTGGCACCGCCATCGGAGCAATCTCAGCCTCTCTAGACTCCTCGTCTTCGTTCGCGCCGCCAATACTGTTCGCAGGCCCATGCGAGGACAAATCCGCCGACAACGACCGCGAGGATGAAGGCTGCCCTCGAACGCTTGCCTTCTCCTCTTCCTTCATCCCCGCGTTTGCTAAAAAAGAATTGGGCCTGCTTGGCGTAGGCGTTGAACGTGATGCGGGTGTTTCCTTACCGTATTCGAGCTTGGCGAGGGTCTCAAGTGCGGTCTGATATTTCTGCTGCAGGTTCTCGTAATCGATGAGGTTGGTTTCATGATCTGAACGGAGTTCGAATAGCTCCTGGGTCAGATTCTCGAGCTTGTCAGCCATGAAGTCGTCTTGCGCAGGGCTGCGAGGCTCGGGATCGGCTGCGCTCGCCCGCAGATGTTGCTCCACTGCTGCACCGCAGACAGTCGAGTCCACGTCTTCAGAGTGCTCAACTCCGTTCTGCTGGAGCTCTTTGGTGACATGGGCGTCGACGGTCTCAGATCGCGGCCGGAAGGGATCGTATGAATCGCGACTGCCGTTCATCTGCGGGCTCGGCGGCGACGAGACTGACGAAACGTCCGAGGAGTCAAGATCTGCGGTTCCGTTGGGGCGTTGCTTGTCGCCGTCCAACTGACCAAGTAGGTTGTGCAGTCTGCCAAGACTTCGCTGCTTTTCGATCACATGCTCAAGGCGATCCAGTTCCTGCTGCATGGCTTCCTGATCTTGCTCGGCCTCAGCCAAGCGATCCTCCAGCGTCGAGATGTAATCCTCCGCGCTGTTTTCACTTTCTCTTAGCCTGGCGAGCTCGCGCCGAAGCTCTGCGATCACAGCCACATTCCTCTCTTCACCCGTCGCCGAGCCTTCCATGCGTCTCTCGAGATCCTGGAGATACTCGTCATTGCTCATCTCGCGATCTGCAGCCTTCTGAATGCGGGCCTGGAGCTGTTGCTGAATCGTCTCCATGTACGCAATGCGGGTTTCCTTCTCCAGAAGCGTGGTTTCGGAGTTAGAGAGAGACGCCCGGGTCTTCGTGAGAGATGACTCCAAGCTCTTGATAGTCTTCTCGTACTCCATGACCATCTGTTCAACAGCCTGCGCGAACGAGCTGGAACGCTTGATGCGCTCGGTAGCGTTATCGCCGAGCGCTTCCTTCAGCAATGGAGTCTCGGTCTCATCCGACTCTCGAGCTTTAGATAGTTCAGAGATGAGTTTCGTATGCCGCTGACTCAATGCGTCATAACTTTCCTGCATGTCCGCCAGCTGAGCCTGCAGTTCGGCCTCCCGCTCCTTAAGCCTGTCGGACCGTGCAGTCAGCGCGTGGCTGTTCTCGCCTCGGTCGCGGTCAGATTTGATCTGGTCGCGCAAGTACGACACTTCCGCCCTCAGTCTGTCGATTGCTGCTTGTTTGTCGCCGTCTTCGTGGGTCTGCTGTATCTCCGGTTTGCTCTGAATGGCCCGTGCGCGCTGGGCGTAGGTGACCGTGTTCAGTGTCTCGCTAAGGTGGAAGACGGCCGGTGTCACGCAAGCGACCATGTATGTGATCGCATTGCCGCCGAGCGAGTCTTGCAATAGACGTGTTAGCTTCGAGTCTCGGTATGAGATGTGGCTTCCTCCATGCTTGGATGAGAGCTGCGAAATGACCTTGCCAAGGCTTGCGAGCCCCTGGTTGATCGAGATACCCTCCTTCGCACGCTCGCCTGTTGCGCCGGTGTTCTTCAGCCGTTCGCTGCCGGCAAGATCGACGAAGTGAAGCTTGCTGTCAATCGTGACAACATTTTCGGCCATGCTTTCGATGGGCATGGACATGCGCTTGTCTGCCAGCGAGGTAGGCGAGCCAGGTCGGTCCGGGTATCGACGCTGTACGAGGTTAAGACTGAAGACCGCATGCGACCGAGATGACCGCGCATTGATCGCGGTGGCGTCGGTCTGCCTGATGGCGGAGCCGAAGTTGAGCGCGCGCAACAGATCTTCCACGGAGTTGATCGGCACTTGGTTCAGGCCGGTGAGTAGGATGCGCCCTTTCGTATCTTCCCGGATTGCAACTTGCGAGCGGTCTGTCTGCGAGATGCCTTCGGGCACGAGCAGGTCGCGGAGATGCTCGTTGTAGATCTCGACGTATGTAGCCTTGAGCTCCCAGTTCTTGTTGGCAGTCCCGTTCATTTTGGCCAGGCTACCTAGAGTCGGTAGGCCTTGCGTCGAATATCTTTTCGGCGACATAATACCAGATTGCCGGGAGGTGGCGCCATTCAGCTTCTCGAACAGTGCCTGCGCAGCCCGGGGTACAATGCCCATCACCTCGGGGTCATTCTGGTCCTCCGGGCCCGACGTGCCCATGGTGTACGACTTGCCGGCGCCGGACTGGCCGTATGCGAGGATGGAGACATTGTAGCCTCGGACGAAGGAGGATACACTGTCGCTGACGTAGTCCCATATGCCATCTTGGGTGGTGTTCTCGTCGAAGACTCGGTCGAAGACGAAGAGCTTCTTCCCCTGCTGCGACTGCACCGACAAGCTGTTTTCGGAAGGCACGTCGCAGGTGCTCTCGCGGAATCGGGAAGGTATGAGGTCGAAGCCCGGGTCGGTCGGTCGCAGGGGCGGTCGCACTCGGACAGCTGCAACAGCGTACCGTCAACGTTGTGTCTCGGGATGTGTATGGGTAGCGCAGAAGCTCCACTTACCAACTTTCACGGCAGTCCTGCTGCCGGCGGCATCCTCGTCGCTGCGCCGGCTGTAGACGCTGTCGGTCAAGCGGCTGGAGATGCTGCGCTTGGCGCGGTGCATGCTGGCGGTGGAGGTGTGGCCAGCAGCCATGGCCGGCGGTGCATGCGGCGGCGGTGAAGATGGGACTGAGGTGCACGGGTCCATCACCGCGGCCTGCTCAGGTGCCCCCTGCAGAACGCGCCAAGGCAGGGGATGTCGAAGGCCCGTCGCGCGTCGTTAGCGGGTGCCGGCGGGCGTGGTCGGCGTCGGCAGCGTCCAATCCTTCACCGCGCTTCTCTGCGACAAGATCGTCGGGCCGGCGGCGATTTCGCGGACCTGCAGCAGCGCTGGCAAAGCGCCGCGCTGACTACTCCCAGTCGCTCGCCCTCGCAGGCTGTTCCCACGCGGCGCCGAGAAGGTGCATGGATGGTGTGAGGGATGGCGAGAGACTGACTCGGCGTGTGATGGTCGGGCTTTGGTTTTCGGGTGCTTCGCCTGAGGATGTCCGGGCGATCTCGCTAGTCCTTGGTGAAACAGGTGCCGGAAAGCTGCGACTCGGACGTGGTTGGTCGCGAGGTGGTGGTGGTTGGGAGCAAACCAGCAGCCAAGTGCACCGAGGAACAATTGGAACTTCACAGAACCACCCTACTGCAGGGCGTTGGGGCGGTACGCAGCCCCCAGATTGTCCCGTCCATCAACTGTGCTCTCGTCGGACTCGACGGTAATCAAACCGCACATGCCGCATCCGGCCTTAGCCTCAGGAGACCCGACGCGGGACATCTGCCGGCGGACGCTGTCCCGCGGCGGCTGTCCAACGGCACGGCGTGATGAAACAAGGAATCAAATCTTCCCTGACTTACGAACCACCTCGCTGGAGAGCAGAACCTCCTGCAGGAACGCGATAGACGGGCAGCGCTCAATGGCAAGGGGGACGGACAATCGACACAGAGGTGCGCGACACCGCTCGTGGGTCGCTGTCGGAGGGAGAGGGCAAAGGCCGTCACGATAACCCGAGAGAATCCACCCCCCAGGCCGTGCTATTCAAATGGCGCGAACTCGACGAGCTATTGGCCGCACTGAAATGCTGGTCCGATTCCAATCTTGCGCTTTGCCTTGGTGGAAATAGCTTTCCTTGCAACACTGGACTCATGGCATTCCCCAGTCTCTCCACGTTGGCAGGAGTCTGTCGAACTCGTCTACGGTTGCCCCTAGTGGCTAGGGGTTACCTACCCTGTCTGCCTTCTGTCCCCACGTACCGTCGCAAGAGCTCCGCAAGTGAAATCTGCGCAGCGGCGAGGATCGTTGCAATAACAGTGCCTGCTTTGCACGCTTGTCCCGCAACTGAAACGGCTCCCACACCGGATTGTTAGCGCTGCTTACGGAGCATAAACACAAGCACGCAATCTTCCCCTCGTCTCTGCGCTCCGCCATCTCCGACTTGAAGACATTTGGTCATGATGCACAGCGATGCTGCGAATGGTGGCGGTCGCGGATTCAATGTTCGCGATCGAAGACGTGTCGAGACGGTCATTCCGCGTTTTGGCTGAAGAGACCGCAAGGTGTTCGTGGCGCCGACCTCCTCGGCCTGCCTTTATGCAGAATGTCCCCTGAGCATTTGCCAATGTTCGCCAGCGAAGCACAAGAATGGCGTTCAACATCTGGCCCTCGATCCAACCCCGCCGCGAGGACGCACATTGCGCCACTGGAATCAGCTCGCGATCTCAGAGCAACCCCCGGAGCTGATGGCCGGCCCCAGCACTCACTCGGTTTCGTCAAGCTAGCTGATCGACGAGGGTGAGTGTCTGCGGCTAATCGGCCTGCTCTGTGCCGTATAGCCACCTTATCGACTTCCAAGTTGGGTCAACATCACTCCGCGAGTCGAATGTTGGCTCTTGGATCAGACGTCAACGTCCATCCACGAGCCACGGCGCCGCGTCGTGGCTCTCGTGGTACAGCTGTTACCTAGTCCGAGGGCCAAGACTTCCTTGGGGTGCGCGTCTGCAATGGAGCACATAGGGCTTTCCACGTCTTGCGCGGATCCTCATCCATCTTCCCCGCTACGAGCTTAATTCATGCACTTGCGCGGCGGTCGTGTGGGAGCAGGTGACGTGACGTTTGCGGTGCAACATTCCGTCGTCTGCTCTGAGACTTTCAAATGTGGTAGGCCAATCCATCTTTGAACGTGCAGTACAAGGCGCACTTCCTATACTGTCGTACGACGTGACACCACTGCAAATTGGATGCAGCGCAGGCGTTGCCTACCCCAGATGCCCTTCCTGTTTCCTGTTCCTGTCCTGTTCCACGTCTTCCCCGCCCAATAGGCTCACCCGGAGCATGAGTCCGGCTCCTACTGGCGAATGGCAGCGCGTCGACTTATACTTCGATCCTGACTACTATCTTGACTGGGATAGTATAGCTCATCAGAGACAGACGTCAACGGCTCCTCGTCAGCGATCACAGCCGTGGGGGGATGTACCATGCCCAAGGTAGCGATTGGTGGCGTGGCTGACTTGCCCCTCTTTGGTGTGTGCCTAAGGGGGGCTGTGATAACGTCGCCTCGTCATCGCACCATGTTGGCTCTGTTAGTGAGGTCTTGGGGCGCGGTCTCAGATCCTGCACAATGCGCCGCGATTAGGCGCTTCGCTGTGAGCAGCATTGATGGAGGCTATGTGGATAAGGACCAGTATTCAAGAATCGACGGTTGCTCCGCGACCAATGAAAGCTCCCGACTGGACGCAACCTCGTCCCAACTTCGTGGAAAAGGTGCAACCCCGAAGGGAATATTGACTGGCCTGCAGACTTTCGCGCCTTCATCATCGCCATCGATGTAGTTTCCACATAAGCGCCGCCACCATCACCAGACAAGGCTGAGACTCATCGTCCGACGCAAGATAATGGCTGCGACTAAGGGCAGGCTAGAGGGAGTAGCCTTTAGGCAGCCTTAGCGTCGCCATCGCTCTGGTATCTGGTTAGGGATGCACGCTTGCGCAGGCTAGCAGGAACAAGGCTGTACGTAGCTCCCGTCGCCCTCGCACACGGTATGGTAAGCCGCACTAGCGGTTGTACCCTCTAGTCACATCCTGAAGGGCTAGCGCTGAAGCACATGAAATGGAGACTAGACTGCGAGTTGCTCGACCAGCGAATCTGACGGGTTCCTTCCTCGCGGATGCAAGTAGCACCTAGAGAAGGTGCGCCAGAATGCGTTTCCCATCTTCAAACGTCACTCCAAAATTTGTCTCTCTACCCGCGCAATCGACGGGCATCTCGTACTGTGCTCCTCGTCCTACACCATCTCCTCCGCGCCCTTCTTCCGCTGTTTCATGCCACCCTCATCGATAGGCCCGAAGGTCGTCCTGAACGGGCTCCCGCCCTCTTCAGCATCCCTCAACGCATCCGGTGTCTGCCTCCCGGTCGACAAGGCCATTGCCTGCGACACCCTCCTCACTGCCCGCTTCGCTGCTGAGCCTAGCGCAACCTCGATGCTTCCCGCCGTAGGCGAAATCTGCGGGCTCGCATGATCCTTGCCCTCGACACTCTCGCCCTTCGTCGGGCTGAGTGCGGAGAGTGAGTCCGTGAGCTTCTCGTAAGCGGCGAACGCGACGCTCTTCCGCTTGCCATGGCTCATTGACTTCGGTGATGGGTAGCGGTCATTGTCGGAGTCCCGGGTCATCGCCCGAGGCCGGTCGGAAGACGCCTGGCTATTCGGGGAATTCGATTGTGTTCCTGCCGTAGATGCGGAGTCAGAGTCTGCTGTTCCGTTGATGACTCTCAAAATGGGCGCTCGAGGAGACTCGACGCGTTCAAATGTGTCCGAATCGGTGCGGTCGACGGTGGGGACGTAGCTGTCTCTCATCTTGTTCTTTCTGTACGTCGCAACGAGCTGCTCGAGAGGCGCTGGCTTCATGTCACCATCTCCTCCTTCACCGCCATACCATAACCTTTTGTGCTGGCGGACCTCATTCCAGAGAGAGTTCGCAAGTTTGCTGTCCGCTGTGTCCGGCCTCGCATCAGCCGTCGGACTCACTTTGCTTTCGCTGATCTTGGAATGCGGAGGGCCAGGTCGATCCTTTCCCCAGTCGGGAATCTGAGATGCTTCTTCTCGCACCGACCCTTCCGCCTCAACCAATTTCCCTCGAAAGGGGAAGGACAGAGACGAAGACACTACGCTAAGCACAGTGCTCACCAATGACGAAGGGCTGTCGATGCTGCTTCCACGAGCAAAAGCAGCTCTGTAGCGTCTGAGCAACCTTTCCGCATCCCTGGTCTCGGGGTAGACATCCTTGGCGTACTTTGCAGCATTCGCAAAGTACTTGTCCGGACGATGGTCACTGCCGTCGAGGGTGCTCTTGACGAGCAGACAGACGCCAAGGTAGTAGCAGCACAAGCCCATCAAGGGCTTCATCGCTGGATCTTGATTTCGTTCACGTGCGAGATAGTGCGCTTCGCGGACGTGCCGTTGAACTTCGCGGAGCAGTCCATGGGTGAGAGTAACCCGTCCGACTTGGTGCTTGGAGAGGAGGATGACGGCTGGCAGTAGCTTCATCTTGACTTTCGACTGAAACGCCGAGCTGTTTAAGTTGGAACTCGGTACGGCTGTTGCCTTCATCACTGTGCTCTGCTTCGCCTTGGGCAGTGGCCGCTTCGGTCCAAGGTCAAACTCATCACTCCACTGTATTTGTCGCTTGTTGGGTGACTGTGACGTCCTTTGTTGCGCTGCAAGTGTAGGTTCAATGCCAGCATCTCTGTTGCCCCACTCATGAGCCCATCTTTCTGCGAGCTGGCGCTGATGGTGCCTCGACGCTGCGCTTCCGAAACTCTGATGGGTGGTAGAAGACCCCGCTGCCTCCTGGCCCTTGGTGTCAGGGGCTTGGCGCTGCGAAGCATTCGTCGAACTGCTCTTTGTGCTTGGCGAGTTCGCCGGCAGGTTGAGGAGATCATCGACGTCTTGATCCCATGGCTGGAGCACGTGCGATGAGCCATCGTCTCCAGCATCATCTCCACCATCGTCATCGTCGCCGTCATCGTCGTCGTCCTCGTCGACATGGTCAGGCAGTCCCTGCTTCCTTCTGCGCTCAATTGCCTTCACCTTCGCAGTCTTTTCGAAGGGTCGATAAGCGTCGGCTCGCCATTCTTCGCACTCTGTCTTGCTTTGCTGCCACTGCTCGTTCAGCGACTTTATCAGCTTCATCTGGTCAACGACAGTCGCCCTCAGTTCTTCGACCAGGACGGGTTCGTCCCCGGCCGGAGCATTACTCCTCATGCTTAAGCCTCGATATCTCTGAAACCTGTCAAGGAGGCTGGGAGCGATCATCGCGACATCCTCTTCCAGACCATCGGCCAACTGTTGCAGCTCATCTTGGAAGTGTGAATTCAGATCTGCCCGGTCATGATTCGATGCCTCGTCCTTGGCATCCGCTGCATCGTAATTTGAGCCTACAGTCAGAACATGTCAGCACGCTGTTCAGAGTCGAGCCTGCACCATAACGAATATTTACCACGTGTTGGATACGGCGTGGGATGCGGCCTTGCCGGCACGTCCTCCGACTGCGTAAGAACGGGCTGTAAGCTTTGATGCCTTCTTCTGGCAAGTTCGCTCGGCCGTCGAGGAGCTCCAGGCTCGCGAGGAATATGTATCCTCTCTGGCTTCGCCAGGTCCGCGTTGGCGAGATGCACCATCTTCTCGGCGATCCAGAACTTTGCAAAACGAAAGGTTTGCTGCCGCACCTTCCAAGAAATGCAGTCGCACGCGCGCGCAGACTCGGGATGCGGTAGTCTTCAAGGTGGATGCTGCGCGCACAGCCTTGACGCACCTCTTTTGTCCATTCAAGATATTTAGCCGGATGCGGTCAAAGAGCATACAGATGCACTCGACAGCGCATGAAACAAGGCAACAGTGGAATCGTACTTTACCTTGTCTTCCTGCGATGAGTGTTCCATTATTGTCAGGATGGCTATCAATCGACCTGAGTTGGATCGAGGTGTAGTGAGGCGCACTTGGTCGGATCTGGATGCTGTGGAATGCTTGGCGTAGACGACGGCTGATTTCTGCCTTGAACAATGCAAGTGGCGACTCCATCCAGACCGCAGCCATCGCAAGCTCATAGAGCTCATCGTCCAATGCTGCTCCTGTCAGAGTCGTGCTCCGGCGGCGTCGCCGCATACAGCATGCTCAATTGCCGCTCACTGGCCTGGCTCCTGTGCGTGCCATGGCTGACTGCGATGGCCCCTCTCTTCGGTCTCAGACTCCCCTGTTGAGCGCGCAGCAACGCAGTGTTCTCATCCGCTTCGTCTGCACCATCAACGTCGTCCACTCCGCCATGATCATCCTCGTCGGCCTCCTTAGCCGTCTCCCTGCCCCGCATGTAATACGTGATGGCCAAGAATAACAGGACGCCTTGCAGAGCACCCGTGACAATGTATACAAGCCACGTGCTCCAGCCCTCTGTCCCGACCCTCTGCCACAGGCTGAATGCGAACAAGAAGCTACCAGGTGTCTGCACAAGCATTGTCAGGATACTCAAACTCTTGACGTCTCCTAGCCGATAGGTGTAGATGATCTGCGGAACGTATTGTACGCAAGCCAACCCGCCTGCGACGGTGCCCAAGAGGTCGGCCCAGCGCTGTGTGTGGTGCGGCCAGGCGGCAACGAGTGCGATAGAGACGATGCCGGTCGTGAGCAGAGCGAGGAGTGTTGCGCAGCCAACGATGATGGCGTCGCGGCGTTTCGGTGCTGGAGACGCTGTAAGCGATGCGAGAGTGGTGACGGATCCGCTGAGGTCGACGGTCTCAGTGGCCGCCGGGAAAAAGATGAGGTAAAGCATCACACTATGAGTCCAGTCAGCAGATTGCAAGGCGGCTTTGCAATGTCGGTCGCTTCGCGTACATGAACATGAAGCAGGCCCATTGCAGTCCAATCTGCGCCACGCCCAGCAGAGCAGCGGCGCAAGCTCCGCCCGAGATGCTCTTGCAGCACCCAATGTCCACGCGACTCGCGGGAAGGGTGAGGATGTTGCCGATGGCCGCAATGCTCGACAGCCCACCCAACAGCACCCACCATGGCGACAGCCCTTCCGAAGTGCGATGGTGGATGAGCTTGATGTGCTGTGGCAGGTAGGAGCCGACGATGCCTACGAGCAGGAATGAAGCGAGCAGGACGGTGAAGGGGTCCGGGTGGGCGAGGTCGGCGCAGTGGTCGGTGACGAGAATGGCCATGGTGATGCCTGTGTACAGCCCGTTGTTTGGCGCAAGGCTGGCCGCGAGCAGGGATGCCGGGATGGATCACATAATGCCGCCGGGACTACTGGGTGTGCGCCGTCCAGCGAGGATGCAGTTCTGGGCGGAGTGGACGCTTCCGCGTGAGACGTGGTCGCCGTGATGCAGGCGCGTGTCAGATGGACATGGACCTTGCTTCCTGCCTGGAGACCGTTGCGAGGATCACGATCGGGCCCAGGCATCCCCGCAAAGATCAGCGCTGAGGCTTACGGTACAGAAGATCGCTGCCCCCCAGGCACCGCTGCGGAGGCAAGTTGCAGCCAAGCGTCACTCCCAGCATGCTTGCCTCCCACAAGTACAGTACAAGCGCGCCCTTCGCGGTTTGCTGCAAGCTGTTCTGCTGCCAGCGGCGAGCATATATGGCTTCGTCCACCACCAGCGATCAGAGTCTACAGTAGCTGCAAGCACAGTATCGTTTCCTTTCTTATCCTTTATTCGGTTTGACGTCTGACCAGACTGGCTCGTCGTGACCATGGACCCAAACCTGTGGCGTCAGCGACATATCGTACAGGTGGACGGCGTCTGGACAGTTGAGAAGCACGTTTAGAGACCCCTTATTCTGCATTCTACTGAGCTGACACTGTGCCAATGTCCAGCCGCCCGCGCACCACCATGAAGATCCTTCGCGTTGAGTACCCTTCCAACATCCCCGGAAAGGCATATGTCGCGACTCTCATCACCGTACCTCCTAGAGCGGCGTGAGTCGCGTCGTGGCTGGACTTTTGCGGCCACTGCTGATCCGTGCAGCACTCCTCCCCATACGCACAACGGCGCTGCTGTCTACGCCCAAGTCATCAACGGCAGCGTCATCAGCCAGATGATTCACTCGCATGCTGGATCAAAAGACCACGGCTCAAGAGCTTCTTCGTTGCATGATAGTGGCGAGTTTCCGCATGAACTTCTCCGGTGCGCCCAGCTGACAATTCCAGGCGTCGGTATCTATAGACAGGGTGAAATGTGGTACGAAGCACCTGGATGTCGACATGTACGGTCCGAGAATGTCAGCGACGATGAAGAGGCGGCGTTCTACGCAAACTTTATCATCGATGCCGACAAACTGGCCGGACTGGCGGAGAAAGACTTAGGCAGGGTCTTGACGATTCTTGACGTTGACCCAAGGTCGCCACATTTCAGTCCTCCTGCTGAAGTTCCATGAATGCGGTTGTGCTATGGCGGAGATTACTTGGCCAGGAGGCGGCTTCTCCCTCTGGGAAGGCACGCCTGTTAGCCCAAGCTCCGGCAGATGACCAAGTGGATCCTTGGTACCAAGATGTGGACCAGGTGGAGATGGAGCTGGCTTTGTACTGCGAAAGCTCAAATCTTCTAGCTGTGCATCTTCACATTATGGTATCCTGACTATTCTAATACGAAAATTTCGCTCAATGGATGATGGCACTCTGACTCGAAGCTGCTGGCCTGTCGAGCTGCGCCAACCACGGAAGTTCGCGGCTACAAAAGTTCACATTCGGACCTGCACTCATGGAGCATCTCCCGCGATTTGGACCGTACCAAGTTAAGCGAAGGTTTGGTCGATGATTGGGCCCAGCCGACGATGGCTTACTGTTAAGTCCACAACCTGATGAACACTTCCCCACCCTCAAGAGAGACGCTCGTGACCGAATCCGTCCACATACGAATGCCGCTCCATCGATCTCTCCTCCACATCAATCTCGTAGCACGTCTCTGCCCTCCCGCCCGATGATCCTGACCACGCTTCCGGCTCACCAGCGCCCTACCATGACTCGCCTTCAAAGACGACCGTCTGCCTACCACAGCGCCGGCGAGAGCAGCAACAGCCGTTCGAGAGCCAAGCATGCATCCACAACATGTCCGGCACCGCCATCCTACACCTCTCGTCCATCTTCGCTGAACGACATCGCTATGCCCGACTACCCAGCAAACCCGCTGTTCTCCAACCTCCCATCAAATAACGACGTCAAGGCACCACCAATCGAGCAAGAGCCCGCTCAACTCGAAGCACAACGCCCTCCTCGTCAAGCCTTTCAGCCTCAAGCTCATCAAGCTCGCGTAAATCGACCGGCTGGCTACTCCAGTACCACTTGCGCAATGTTGGGCACCTTGTTCATCCTGCTCCGTGCCTCTGGAATTCTGGTCCTTCTTGGCGTCTTTGTGCTCCATGTCCTGTTCAACGTGGGTGGGGATTCGGCCAGTAAATGCAGGGCAAATCCGGGCCACGCTGGGTGTGCGTCGTACAGGAACTCGACTACGAATGCGACAATGTTTGGTCAATAAGTGACTGGACGTTTGCCTGGGAAGGTAAATATACGTATGTGCACTGACACATATCCGGTAGGTCTGCGATATTCACGGTGCATTCAGCACTCATCAGGCTTTATTGCTGTGTGCGGCGCGTGGCGCTGTATATGCGCTCGGCTGTCATGGCGGCACGCCAGGCTAGCCTACATCAATCCACTGCTAATGTTAGCTACTGCGCTTTCATCTTGGCTTACCAGTGACGGCGTAACAGTAACGAAAATATGCTACCTTGGGGGCCCGCTCATGGTATATACATCAGGCTTCCAGCTGTCTTACTCGGTCTACATGGCCCGTCACCTGGTAGTCGCAGATACCAAGCGCCAGATACACGTAATTTCAATCGCTGTGTGTACTCGTGCTACTCCACGGCTTCGAAACGATCCTTGAGTCAGATGGCTTCTTCATGCCCATGTCAACAGTCTTTGACATGTCAATTCTTAGCACTCTGTGCAAGCCCGCCATACATCGCAGTAACCATGTCCAGGTCCGTGGGATTGTCAGTCATCCGCAGCCGCTGAATGGAGCCTGCAAGAGCTCATACTTCCGGAATGCATTGGGCAGGGAAGATATCCGAACGGCATACCGTCTCCTTTAAGTTTCCAAAGCACCCTCGTCATATTTTGATCAAGGCCCTTGGCCTCAATCACCTCGCCTGCGTCCGGTCCAAACCCAGAGGCTGATCGAGCCATGATACGACACGTATAGCGCAGTCTTGAATACACCTGGCGCAAACCCAATACCCCGCCTTGCCAGGATCTTGTCGGGAGTTTGCACTTAGTGCTCGTTGTGTTGGTATCCACCACGAAAAGCTTGGACCAGAAAGCGGATGTCTTTGATCGTGTCGCGTTTGCTCTGTCAAATGTGATCGAAGGGACAGGGCCGGGAGGTGTACACCGCAAATGTGTTGGCTCCAAGGATGACAAGCATGTCTCCGCTTCGAATCTGTCGATTCGTTCGCGGCAATGCTGGTTCATTGAGGTCTTCGGGCCACTTGATTCTGATGGAGCTGCACTTGTCTGCTCCTATGAGCGAGAAGTTGTAGATTCTGTCGCGGACCGTACTTCTGGTGCAATTCGAGAGAAGAGATTCATAGGATCCTTAGCGGCAGTCGCATCTGCGCCCTGAAGATTTGACGGAGCGTCGATCTCCGGAGCCGAAGGCATGAAATTTTGTCATTGAATGATGGTGGGATCAAGCAGTAGCCTTCTCTGCGGCTGTTATTGCTAAAATTTGAGCCGATAACGATGAATCAAATGCAGCCACGTGATCCAGCGCATTCGCACCGAAGGTGCGACAAAAAGCTGGGTACCTGCAGACTCGTGTGAAGATCCGACATTGCCGTGGAGAAAACGCTTTGTGAAGCGCATGCAGCTCGCGGCTCCAGCGCTGTAAACCAAGGGTGAAGTGTAAGACACGTAAGAAACGCAAGGAAAAGAGGGGACTATGCCATACCCATTCATATATAATATCCATAAGCTGCCGTCGGAGCCGCCGATGCCACCCAGCCTTCGCTAATCCCACAATGCAAAACAAGTACTATGTTTTTCAAGGTCCTTGCATCTTGTTGTCGCCGACCGCCTGTTGATACGTTGGCGGCGGTGCGGCCGCCTCACCACTGCTTCCTGCCTGCTCCGGCGGCTGCACGAAACCTTGCTGACCATGCTGTTGCGGGAACTGCGCAGAGGGCGCCGCAGGGTTCACTGTGCCGTATGCTCTTCCATCCCCGGCCCGTGGCTTCGGCTGCCGACCCGGCGGGCCCTGTTGGACATAGTAGTATGTCACGGTGGTGTTGCCGGTTTCGGGGTCGACCTCAGTGTAGGTCGGGTCGGGGGTGATTGCTATGATGTACCAGGCATGGAGGAGGCCGGGGAGGAAACCGAGACCTGCGAGGCGTCAGTCTAGATCGTCGTCTGATCGTTGTCGTACACTCACAGCAAAGTGCAATGTTGATCAAGCTGTCTGCGCTGCAGATGCCCCTCTTGACCCAGACTGCAAGGGGTGGGAAGAGGATGGCTAGCAAGCCGAGGAAGATGTCGCTGCCGCACATGATGCTGGTGGGGCTTTCGAACGTTCAAATCAAGATGTTGGATGGTGGAGGTAGGGAAGGATATCAGAATCGTTCTCGAGTAGATCAAGAAAGCGGCAGCCTGAGGTCACGCGATGACGCTGACCTTCCGTGGTCAACGCTTTGCGAGTGGCGCAGCTTATCGATAGGAGCTGGTGCCAGCCCCACCGTTCACAGACTTAAACATGGCGCAAAGTCCAAAACACTCTCGCATTGAGGCGCGCTCACCACAGCATGGTGGTACATCGATAGCAGCGATGCAAGCGGACCGCCGCCGACTCAACCCTCCGCCTGGTGGCACTGCACCACCTGTCTTCATCACACCCAAAGACACCACCCTGACGCGACCCACGCGCGATCGCAACCCGGATGAGCATCGGAAGATATTTCTGCAGACCGGCATTGTACCCTCGGCGAGCGGGAGCGCATACTACGAGATACCTCCGCCGAATCGCGACTCGTCAGGCGGCCTCTTGTTCTCTCAGACTAGCAGTCTGAAGATTACCTGCACCGTCCATGGCCCTCGCCCTTTGCCAAGGAATGCAGCTTTCAGTTCTAATCTACTGCTGAGCACCCACGTCAAATTCGCGCCCTTCGCGACGAGGACCCGCAGAGGATATGTCAGAGATTCCTCAGAACGCGATCTTGGATTGCATCTTGAGACAGCTTTGAGAGGCGTCGTGATCGGCGAAAGGTGGCCCAAGAGTGCATGCGAGGTGGTCGTCACTGTTCTGGAGGGCGAGGAGGATGCGTGGTGGGCTGATGGAGAGGCAAGCAATCGCGGCGCATGGGGATCGATGGCTGTCTTGGCGGGCTGCATTACAGTGGCGAGCGCGGCTTTGGTCGACGCCGGCATTGACTGTGTGGATCTGATCAGTGGCGGCGTGGCGGCGATTGACGGTGCTAAGGGAGGCTTTTTGGTGGATCCGGCACCATCAGAATATAATGACCTACGTGCGGCATGCGTGGTGGCCTATCTGCAAAGCAGAGACGAGGTCACCGAGGTTTGGATGAAGGGCGACGTGGGATCAAGGGTAGAGGCATTGATCGACGAAGCGGTCAAGGCGGCGACATTGACCCGCACAGTACTGGCTGAGGCGGTCAGGGAGTCGGTGGAGGCCAAAACCGATGCAGTTCCGGGCGCAAACGGAGCAGCACGCGAGAAAGCAGGCAGAGGCAAGGATGTCGTGATGACCGGCTGAGATCATTGCCTGATACATTACGCCATGGCCTCCGTTGCGACGAGCACAGTGCGATGCGACCCGAGCTTCGCAGCAACTGAACTGCGCTGCTAGAGCCCAGTGCAACGCGGAACATGCCAGCAAGTCCCACACCTGCCGCACTAAACTACTTCCCGCTGAACCAGCCAATGCTGCCTCCTTGGCCCATCTTAACATGCAAGACGTTCTCAGCAACTGGCCGACCAAGACTTTGAGCAATCCACCGGTAATAGTCCTGTGCTTCCATAGCAGCACCCGCACTACTGTGGCACAGGTCGTGGACGTATACCTCCCTCAATGCATCCGTGGCCTGACGGTCCAGCGTAGCGAGCCACTTCTTCAGCCACCATCCGCACAGCATGGTCCGCTCGTCCCGGTAGCAGAGCATTTGGCCCTTGTCTGATCGGTTGCGAGCTGCCAGGGCAAAGGAGTTGCGGGAGAAGTAGATTGAGAGGGCCTCGGTGCGGAGTTGTCGGTTCGTCTGGAGAAGCGGCGGTGGGTGCCATGTTGAAGGGCCTTTGCGCGCTGCTATGTCGATCGTGTCTTGTTCTGTGAGAGCGAGCTCAAAGATGATTTCTCGCAGTTCCGGAGGAAGACCTAGAAGCGTCGGTTGCGGTGCCACTGAATGCTCCGTGGTGGCCATATCGGAGAGTAGCTCTCCGTGCGTCGTTGACCCATGCCGTTGACTGCCTGCCCGTCGGTGGTCGCACGAGTCCGGCATCTCCCTGCGCAATGGAGAGTAAAGTAGACCAGTAGCTACTGTGAATCCGATGTCCTGAGAGCGGACAGTATTGAAGATGGAGTATTCAGCATGAGACAATGACCACGATGATGTCATGGCAGAGTACGGTAAAGCCTCCAGTCACGCTCAAGCTTCCCTACAGAGCTTCGAGACGTCGACTCTCTCGTCTTGTCTCCGTGAGCCATCTGTCTCCCAGCACCTGCAGACAACCAAACATGGATCAGGTACTGCGAGCACCTCGTATTGTTGCCAAGAATCCGAGGGTAACTAAACGTCGCTCATACTCACAGTCATGCCACCACGCACAATACCTCACTCTTGACTGACTTCGCCTTGAAGGGCGCAGCACAGCCCTGAGGGGGATCATTCAGAAAAGGAGCTTCTGTTTTCTCCTATATACTTGCAAGCAATCCCGCTATTAAACTCAGCAAGAAAGCCCCCAAGCCAACACTGTGATGCAAGCTAGAGTATTTCCTTCATGTCAGACGCATACTCACCACCGCTATCAGCCTGCGGCACGGACTAAATTCCCCGGCCTCGCTCCTGAGAGTATCTGGACCACCACAGACGGCAAAGGCTTCGGTTTCAGTCCCAACACTAATACCATGGACGCACAGAGCATGGCGAGCAAAGAAGCTGAAGCCGCTCGGCAGGCGGCTGCGCAGATCATGGCTGCGTCGAGGGAGAGCAAGGCTAATGAGGCTGATGCGACGATCGGAGATCCGACCAAGGAGAAAGGGCGGGCGGGTATGGCGGGTTTGGGGTGGTTTAGGGAGAGGGAGGCGGGGAAGGGGATAAGTGAGACACAGAGAAGCGAAGGTGCCTCTCAATACCATAGTCCATCAGCTCACGCTTCTCAGGATGACCGCTGGCAGTCCATTCGAGATCAATCTCGTTTCAGGCGCGTCGACCCTTGACCTCCTTTCTGATTCCATGTCCTCGATGTGCAACAGAGCACTGTGGCTGTCATTTGCAGGTATGTCGTTCCGATGGCCTTCTGCGTAGCAGTGGTCGCTGATCATTATCTTCGGGCGCCCATTTTCCTGATGCACCCTTGAGTACGTCGGGCGATGAATTTTTTGTAGTGATGATGTCGGAAGCGAACAAGGCGGCAGAGTGACTTCAGGAGTGCGGCCCGATGCGCCAACATCTCCCTCCACAGAAGGCACGACCGCAGGCTGATCGCGCCTTCCGCTTTTATCAACATTACTAGAAAATGCGTCCGACCTTTTGATAATTGTTACATTGACGCCATAGTCCAAACAGCAAGCGTGCTCTCTGGGCCAAGAGCGCGCCCCGGGTCAGCATTCCACGACTCTGCGGACGAGTCAAAAGCACTCGCGCCCAAAGGCGAGCTTCTAGACCCGGAGCAGGTAAGAAAGACCACGCCCATGGGATGCGTAGAGACACTTGGTACCACACCTAACACTCGTCAATATCACACTATCACAAAGGGCGCACAAGCTTACCATCATGCATTTTCAGCACCTCATCAGGCTCCTGCTTACCCTCGGTCTGCCCCGGATTTCTCCAGGTCCTGACATAACCATCCGTGCCTCCAGCGACCACATTGCAACCGTCCGTGGTCGGATCCACAACAATACCCATCCTCTGCGTCGTCTCCGTTTTCCTCCCACTCAGCCACGAAACCCGATGGACCATGTTCCTCACATCCCATACTTGCACACAATCACTCTGCCTCTCCGCAACAAGCAGATACTGCCCATTAGGAGTCCACTTCAGATGCATCACGCCCGTACCGCGAATGACATCTCGCTCGCTCGGGGGCGGCGCCACAGAAAACGCAGCCATGCAGTCTCCATCGCCTTGATCAGCATACAGGCCGACTTCACGCTGCGTTGTACCTGCGGCTAGGATGCCGTACTGAGGGCCAAAGTCGAGAGCGGTGACGATACCTCTACAACTGAGGTTCTCTTCGCCATAAAGCTTCCTCGCTTCGCGACGTGGGGAGAGCTTGTACGTTGATATGGGCCCGGAGAAGCTCTGGTTTACGTCGAAGGTGGAGAGTTGATTGTTGCTGCCAGCTACAAAGCGGAGGCCATCGGAACAGAAGGCTAGACTATTGACTTTTAGGTACGCTTCGGTAGTCGGGCTGATAATGTTGTACTTTGCGGCTACAATGGAGTAGTCCAGGGCATTACGGAGCGTCAAGGGCTGCTCGGTGCAGGAGTGTAGCACGAGTGTGGAGGAAGGGTCCCGCAGGTTGAAGCCGGGGTATGCAACATGGCTTTGGATGTTGCTTGGAGCTTTGTAAGTCGAGTATGACTTAAGTTGTTGGCGTTTCGAAGGATCATCCAGCAGGTCTGGTGACAATATCCAAGTCTTCAGACTTTGTTCGCTGTCCAGGGTGATGATGCATGTTCCATCAGGGCTGAACTGTGCATCGCGGAAGAAGGGGCCGCCATGGCTTGAAGCACGATCACTGCTGTAACCACACGATGCTTCTGCTACGCGTTTGAGCTTCACATTGCCATCAAGGTCTGTCATTCTCTCTGACAGTGTGTTAAGTACTGTTGGCGATATCTCTCGGTATACCATACCAGGCGGAGACGACCTCGAACCCCCGAAAGGTCCGAGCTTCCAACTTCCAATTGTTTCCATAGAAAAGTCATCTCCTTTTGTACGAACCACCAACTCATCAATCAATCATCTCGATCACTAGATCATCTCTGGATCATCCTGATCAAATAAGCCGCTAGCAGCAAACACAATGGTTCGCCCCTCTTCCATCTCTGCATCGAATGCGACAACAATCTAACCTGTCATCTACTCACAGGCCACCGCGCTCCGCTCCGTCAAGTCCCTCGTCCCTCTCCTCGACCGCGTCCTCGTTCAGCGCGTGAAAGCCGAAGCCAAGACTGCCGGCGGCATCTTCCTCCCCGAAAGCGCACAAAAGGAGCTCAACCAGGCCAATGTCTTGGCTGTAGGACCTGGAGCTCTTGACAAGGATGGCAAGCGGTTACCTATGGGTGTGGCGACAGGCGACAAGGTGTTGATCCCGCAGGTGAGTACACAACCTGGGCAGTGAGGATGCGAGCAGTCCAGGGGATAACGTACAGCACAGTTCGGTGGCAGCCCGATCAAGGTTGGCGAGGATGAGTACCACTTATTCCGGGATTCCGAGTACGCATCCCTTCATGGCCTTGCATACGTCAATGCTAACGATAGGCAGGATTCTGGCAAAGATCAACGAGTAGAGCACACTGGATCGTCACTGTACAATAGCATCACCGGCGTCGAGACCCTACGAGCACCGGCCGCTTTCTGCTGCATTTAGCGCTTGTACAATGGATTTACTGATGTACTTAGATCTTGTGTGAATACATCTCTACTCTGAACTTTGATTTGCGACCACCATTCTGAGTTTCGCGCGCGATCGTCTGCCAATCACCAGTCCCCGCCTCCACTACCTGACTTCACTCGACCAGGGTAGTGTTTAAAGTGAAGCTGGGTCAACGTACTGGAGCTCACAGGGAACATAGAAAAGCCCCGCAGCGGAAGAACTGCGAGATATCTTGGCTCCATCAACACTAACCTAGCTGTGTTTTTCTCGAGGCGTATGAAGTAACAGCAGCCATGATGGTTGAAGAAGGTATAATATACCTGCTGAAGCTTGCAAGGTCAGGCTGGTCATGACTAGAAAGCACCGAGATACTGGCACCCCCAGTGGCTCAGACCTCCAAGTAGTTCGCGCTATTAGCCTAGTTCCGCAACCAGGTCTACGTTTTCGTGTTTCCTCAGTCCTATATTCACATTGAGGGACGTGCCTGTTCGGGCGGTTTCCAAGGCCCTGCATTACTGCACACCTGCCGGCAAAACGGGACGAAGCGAACCCGATCTGGTATGCCACAGGCAGATTCGACTTCAACCTAAACAGAGACCTCGTGGCTCGGCTCCGCCTTGTCGGGTCCGACGAATTCAGAAACGTTTAGCCTGTGGGACTGTGTCACCCTTCTGTGCACGGTGCGGAATCATTCGGTGATTGAGCCAACACGACTGAGAATTCCTGAAAAGGCTGCAGTAAGATCCAGGTATGGGGATTAAAGGATCATGCTGGCGAGGAGGGAGCAAAAGGCCGGCAGCTCCAAGAATGAGGACGAAGATGAATGGTAGCGCGGATACTTACTTTGAAACTTAATGTACGAGGGGCAATGGAGCTGGTGGCGCTCGGCAGGCCAATGAGCCAAGACCTCTTACAGAAATAACCATGGCCATGGAGTGTCAAAGGGGCTCGCATTTGGCCCGCGAAGATGACTGCTAGCCTGGGAGAGTCTCGCACACCCCGACGATCCATTGCTGAGAGTGTTTAACAGTTCAATACAGTGAAGGTGGCAATTTCTTTACACCTCCGCCGCTACTTCCTCAGATGCAAAGCGGGACTACCCTCACTTAGCGCTTCCGCTGTCCGCAGTTGGCTCAACGACGATCTCGCGATCGGCACAATCTGAATGCACGGGTGGTCGGTCGACTCGGGGCCCGCCGAGAGCCTGCAGGAGCGGACGGGATTTTCGGGAGTGAAGGTCAAGATCAATTGCTTCGCCGCTGAGGTCTTGGGTTGCCTGGGTCGTGATGAGATTTAAAGCGGCGTCCAAAGTGACTACGGCGGGAGTGAAGGGAGGATGCCCCAAAGAAGCGGTGAAAAGATGCTAGGTCCCTGAAACTGGTCGATGCGGCTACCATCGTCTTCCACTAGACCCATCATCGAAGCTCTTACCCTGCTTTCCTGCTCTAGCCTTTTGTCAAAGTCCCTTTGTGCTTCTGACCTGGCGTACTCTCGCTCGGCATCACTCAAGGAGAAGTTGAAGCTGTCACCCACAGTCGTATCCCGATTGTCCTGCACTGGGGATCTTGAGCCAGCTGCCTCCGGGGTGGCTGATCCCTTCGTCGCCGTCCTTTTCTGCGAGCTTGCCATTGCATCCTGCCGTAACCTGTCCCACGCACTGCCTGGACCCGCCGCCCCGTTCTGCGTCTCTCTAGAAGCCCTCGAGCTCTGAGCCGCGTCCCGCTTACTCGCGTTCTCCGCCTGCTCGACCCTCTCATCCGCCAGCCTCCTCACCTCCTCCTCGCTCAAGAATCCAGGCTGGTCCTGCCAACCGTACTCCTGCCCATACATCCCACCCGTCGGACTAGCATCGTCCTGTGCCTCTCGCCCCATCCCCTGCACGCCTCTCCTCTGCCTTGCCATCTCATATGTTTCCATGCCGTCCGGCCTCTTGCCCGGGGTCTGGTCCTCGACCCTCTTCTTCGCAATCTCACCCTGCCTTTGCCGACCCCTCACCTTCAACTCATCCATGAAATTCTTCAATCTCGGATCCATCGCGCGGCCCGCAAGACTGCTCGTCATGGCGTAGCTCCCAAAGAATATGCCTCCCAGAACCGTTCCAACCGCGAAGAATGCGCTGAACCGTAGGCTCTGCCATGCCACTCTCGCACTGAAGCCTCTGAGTGGACCGAGCGAGTCCGGGCTCAATTTGCTCCCCTCTTTGAACGGCTGCCAGCCGGGAAACGTGTACTCCTTCCTGCCCCTCGCTGCCCACAGACCCGCTATCCCCGCGCCAACAGGCGTGCCATATCCCGCTAACCGTACAGCGCGCATGTAATGGTACGCCAGCGCATCCGCTTCCTGCTGCGTGAGTGGTCTCTGCAGCACATTCGCAGCATAATCGATCTGCTGGCGGATGGCGTTGGCTTCCATGTTCTTAGGGCGGAATGAGCTGAAGATGGGCTTGGGACAGTTCGCGAGATTCACGTAGAGGGGCGCTTGCGGGACATTGTTGAGGTTCTGGTCGATACGGATCCAGTGGCCAGGTCGTCGGAGGATTGGGTCCTCGGAGGAGAGGTCGGAGCGGGAAATGGGGTGCTGTCGCTGGAGGAGAAGGCGGCTTCGGTCGAGGGTGGGCTGTCGGATTGGAAGGCTTCTTCGAGGACCATAGCTGCGGTGTTGACGGAGTGGGTTGCGGGTATGTTGTCGTCGCGTGTGGCTTGCGGAAGACGAGATGAGGCGTAGAGGCTGGGGAAAGCTGGCGGTGCATGACGTCTTGTGAGTCTGTGCTTTCGCGGAAGGCACAGCCCCTCCATCCTCATGTCTATCTGGCAGGGAGTGTCGAGGGCTGTTGTCGCTCGGCAGCGTACATTGATAGACTGCTCTTAGAGACACAGATGGGTCTATGCCCACACCCAAATGAACCGTAGATCGCGTTCGTAAACGCCCAGTTTTTCCAACGCCCAAGCGCCTCGCTTGCTAAACACTTGATCGATGCTCAGACCTCGCACCGCGATGCTGCACTCGTCACTATCCTCCATCAGCGAAGGATTATCGGCCTCTTCGCTGCCGCATGCCAAAGCTTAGTGCAGATGCATAGCCTTCTTGCAGTTCTCGTAGACGACATACGTCTGCACAGCGTCAGCAGCGATCACCATCGTCGCCCTCGAAAAAGGAACTTACAATAGACACCGCCGGAACGACTTTCAACAAGTTCGGCGTCAAGCCCTTGAAAAGGCCCCTCGCCCCCTCACCCTTCACTGTCTGCCGACAAACGTCCACAATTCCGGTATATGTCCTGGGATGCGCTGGCGTACCCTGGCTCTGCAGTCTCGTCCGGAGAAGGTTCAGAGGGTAGACGATACTAGCGCCTATCGCACCTGAGAAGCCTCCCATCAGCGCCATTGAGAAGTTCCCAGGCAGCGCGTCTTCCTCTCAGAAAGTTTGTATTTCTTCATGTTCCGCTTCACCACCCGTCGTTTCAGGGTCTCGAACGTGAACAGATCGATCGCGGCGTATGGGAACATTCCGACCAGTCCCATGGGTAAACCGCGGTAGAAAGAGACGACACCGTTGCGAGCCCACATTTTCTGCGCAGTATGGAAGAGAAGTTTGCTGCCTGTTTCTCCGCCAGGGACGACCTCGCATTGCATGCGGAACTTGAGGGTGTCGAGAGGGTAGACGACGGCTTGAGAGATCATGCCTGCAAGGCCGCCGGCGATGAACTGCGAGGGTTGCGAGATGGCAGCCGGGTCGCTGTGGCCTTCAAGGGAGGCAACAGCGCGTTTGCAGGCCTGCGTGATATTAGCAAGGACGCATAGCAGATGGTGTTGGATTCCATACTTCGTAGGAACCGAACTTGACGGCCGATTCTGGCATGACTTTCACGACATTTATGCCGTTCCCTATTTGCATGTTAGTATTGGTGCTCTGCCGACGTCCAGTGGTAGGAGCGCACCAGCGAACAAGCTCCTCACCCCACCCGCCGCCCACAAGTCTTGACATGCCTTCGCCAGGGTTCTCGTGCCATGTTTTGTCGCCTGTATCGCTGCTCCGCTCTTGGCAGCCTCAATCGCCTCCTTCGCATTGCCCGTCTGTGCACAATCAAGTACACTTTCAGGCGATCGAGCGGGGCGGTCGCTGTTCGAGAGGTGATGCCCGAGAGACCGCCGGCGATGAAGTAGCCTACATCCGGCACGAAATCCGTTAGTCGTAGCGTTCTTGTCTGATGCTCTTCGTCTTTCCGTCGCGCAGGCTTCAGGGGTAGATATGGATCGTCGTCTTCCGAGAGGGCGGCGGCGGACGGGTGTGCGTCAAAGGTCTTCATTTCGGGGTTGTAGTCGATGCCAGCTAAGCGGTGGTCGTCGTAGTCGTCTGTAGATGGTGCAATGCGGACATGTGGTGAGGTACGTATCGGATGAACGAGCTGGATTATAGCGCCGAACAAGACGTGCTTGAGGGAATCGAGGGTTGTCATACCAAGACCCAGGGCGTGATCGCCGACTGACACATCTCCCTCTGAATTCAACTTGACCGAGCTGGCGTAGTAGTTGAAGACAGCCTTCATGCCGGGCGCGGAGGTGGGTATGAAGAGTAAAAAGTCTGCCACTGTCAGCAAGGTCCGCTGTCCTCAGTTTTGTGTTTCTCTGTACCCCTCCACTCTCGGAAATCAATCCCACCGTCATGATTTCGATCAATGTACGAGAAGAACCTCTCAACCTCTCCTCACTCAAGTTCATCCCCGCCCGCTCAAACGCAGTAGACAACTCGTTCTTGTCCAGCTGCCCACTGCGATCGCGGTCGATCCCGTCAAACAACTTCCTGAGCTGCCCCTCGGTCTCCTTACAGAATCGCACGAATTCCTCGTATGATATCTGTCCGTCATGATTGATGTCGCAGGCGACCAACATGTCCCGGATCAGGTCGTCGGCATCCTTTAGCGGGTGGTCGATGTTCCGCAGGCCGGCTTTGAGCGCGGGGAGGTCGAGCGAGTCGCGATTCCGGACATTCAGACGCTTCCAGAGGGATTGTAGGCGCGCTTCGCGCTCGGAGGGCGATTCCTCGCCATCCATGCTAGGGCTGTAGGGCTGCAGGAGGGTTATTGGGGCCGCATGGTTTGCGAGGGTGTGACAGCCAACTTGTGGCAGATGAGTCGGTCTGTACCGCCGGTACTACTGAGCAAAAGATTCCAGGGTATACTTGCACGCCCTGTGGCAACGCAGTCACGGCGTGCGAAAAACCCAGATGCTGTTTTTTGTGTATGCGGATCCCCATACACTCACACTCGCGAGCTTGCTGCTTTCCTTGAACCGCTGTGACGTTTTTCCGCAGCGCCGCGGAGCCATCGGCCCGGCACGTTGCCCAGCTGCAGCATGACTCGCGCACGTATCACTTGCATGTCTTGAGCCTGCTCTCACTTCCTTCTAGAACCACATGCGAGACTACCCAAGTGTTTTCAATCTCGGTCTGAGCAGCACATGAGTTGTCACCTCATGTGAGCTCAGTGCCTCACGGGCCAGCCATCATGAAGGTGCTAAACATAAACGGCTGGGCTCGCTGGCCGTAGGGACGATCATCGCGCCAGACAAGAGACCATCTTAGAGCGGCTGTGCATAGGAGACAGGTACGAATAAGATGGCAGCGAACTACTGGGCTTCAACTCAGCACATCCACTGGACCTTCACCCGGTCTGAGCTCACTCGCCTCCGAGCCGCTCTTGCACCTACTCCGCAGCCGACTCCAACTTCTACTCGATCTTCCGCCCCCAATGTGGACCCTCGCCATCTCTTCATCTTTTTTCAGACATCTCTCATCAAGCTTGCTCGCCGCTTGAACCTTCGACAACAGCCCCTGGCCACAGCCCTGATCTACCTCAAGCGCTTCTATCTCCGGCACTCGCCGCAAAAGACCAACCCCTACCTCTTAATGTGCACTGCTATCTACCTCGCCTGCAAAATGGAGGAAATGCCGCAGCATATCCGATTGATGCTTGGTGAAGCAGCGAGGCAATGGCCGGAGTGGGGCGTCAACGAGACCGGCAAATAGGAGAGTGCGAATTCCTCCTGATCAGCACCTTACGCTCTGCCTTGATTTGCCACCACCCCTATCGTGCCCTGCAGGAGTTTTCGTCAACCTTCAGCCTAGGAGCAGAGGAGACATCATTGGCCTCCAACATCCTCAACGACTCCTTCGCCACCGATCTCCCACTCCTGTATCCGCCCACATCATAGCCCTGACCGCGATCTTCCTGGCCATCGTCATGCGACCTGCCGGCCCACCTGCGGGGTTGCAAGCACACTCCTCCTCCGCTGCTGCGGTTGCTGGCCCGAGTTCTCCAGCGTTGTCGGCTAATGCGGCGCAAAACGCTACCCTAGCGGGGTTCGCTGGCCTTAAGCAGGCTAGTCAGAAACTGAGTAAGATTGTCGATTGGCTGGCGGGCAGCCAGGTAGATATGGAGGCGGTGGTCGATGCGACGCAGGAGATGGTGAGCTTGTATGAGTGCTGGGAGCAGTATAGTGAGAGGACGGTCAAAGACGTCATTGCGAGATGGATGCGGGAGGGTGCAGTGAAGTGAGCGCAGGAGACGCCTTACTGTCTCGCGCCTTCCACAGCCAGATGTGGCGGCATGATCAAACACGGATCTGGAACTCGCGACCTGTCTGACGTAAGGGCTCACGGCCGATCTCAAGTGGGCATGGAGGCCTTGCTGTTGATAGTCACCGGTGAAGCACGGTGGCGGTCACGACTGGGCTCGCGATCTGCTTAGATGTTGCGATGGCACGCTCGCAGAAAAGGTCGTGTTCTTGGACTCGCCCGGGTCTTGTCCTTTCGAGTTCCAGGCCGAGCACGCAGACATCAGCCAAGATCCCGTACGCAGTGACCGGGAAGTCTAGAGCACACCACCACGTGACATACTTGAGGATGCGCCGCCGAGCGACATTTGGAGGTCATCGCCAACACTGGGAACATCGGCGAGAGTACTCCGGATTGAGAGTCAGCTTCTCCCCTACCAGACCTTGTGTTCGAAAGCTCTCTGGATGCCCTTCTCTGGCCCTCGTCAAGGACGCCCCTTGACCTGGAGAACGATGACTGGCAGGTCCTTGTGCCGGATTCAACTAGCTGAGTCCCTGGTATCACACTCTCTCTGATGTCTAATCATTGGTCGCCGGCAGCGAAACTGCTACCAGCTGCTGGTCAGGGTATGTAGGAGGCATTCCGCATAACCGTTCAAGAGCGCAACCGACTGCTAGCAAGGATCGCTGAATTAGCGGAGGGGTTTGGTGAGCGGGATCCGGTGGAGCCTGATTGGTCTTGGGTCGACTGGAGTGCAATACAGGACACCGAACCTGATACTCCTAATGTTTGGGTCTAGATCATTGAGTCCATACATTGCCTTCGAGTTTACAGAGGCATTCCCCGAACATCTCTTATTCTTCAAGGGATGAGCTTGCCCATAGCTGCCAAGATACAGCGTCTTGGTGTATGTCCATAGTTGCAGGATTCACGCGGAAACGTATCTAGATGTCTCTCCCGAACGCTAGCTTCCTCGAGCAGCCTCTTTCCGCTTCCATTTAGAACTTTGCTAGTCCGCGATAGGAAGTAGCAGAGACGCTAAGATAAGATAAGCCCTGCGTCATCAGCGTAGAAAAGTTCGCGGGGCACACATACAGCGACAGCCTACTTTCGGCATACGTTTCCAGACAACACATCTCAACTCAAACCAACCATGTCAGAACAGGACGGCCCCCCAAAGCTGCAGGGCGATGCCCTTGCGCGCGATCTCTTCGAAGACATGGGCCTCAAGTCAACCAAACGAACCGCGACAGTGACGAAACTCAGCAGAAACTTGTCGAGGAAGTCGAGTCCCTGTGCATGAACTGCGAGAAAAATGGCACCACTCGCATGCTCCTCACGCGCATACCCTACTTCCGCGAGATCATCATCATGTCCTTCGATTGCCCGCACTGCAACTTCCACAACAACGAGATCCAGTCGGCGGGCGAGATCCAACCAAAAGGCGCACGGTACGCGCTGCGGGTAGAAAAAGGCGGATCTGCAGAGGCAGGTGGTAAAGGGTGACAACTGTGTATTCCGAATAGAAGACATCGATCTGGAGATCCCGGCAGGCAAGGGACAGTACACAAACGTGGAAGGTGTCATCTCTGGCGTCAGCAAGATCTCGAGAGCAACCAGGCGGCGCGAATGGAGCAGATGCCCGAGGTTGGCGAGAAGGTGCAGAAAGTAATAGACGACCTCAAGGACATGCTGGAGGGTAAGAGGTTCCCATTCATGGTTTCAGCAGACGACATAAGCGGGAACTCGTGGATCGAGTGGAGCCCCGGTGATGCTAAGGGCAAGTGGGCCAAGAGCGAGTACAACCGGACGCCGCAGCAAAATGGTATGCTCGGCCTCGGTGACGAAGTACTTGCGCCAGGACATCAACACGACGCTGCGCCTGCAACCGAGATCCGCCCAGAGTACCACGCATCGAATCTCGTTGGCGCTGATGCTCCGATCGCACCCGCAACCAATAACGTCGACGCCGAAGACGACATTGTCGAGAACCAGGTCTACTCCTTCCCCGCTTCATGCCCTGGGTGCACACGCCCCTGCGCGACGAACATGAAGATGGTAAACATTCCCTTCTTCAAGCAGGTCGTGCTCATGAGCACCGTTTGTGAGCATTGTGGATATCGGTCGAACGAAGTCAAGACCGGAGGCGAAGTACCGGAGAAGGGCAAGAAGATCACGCTGAAGGTCACGACGAAGGAGGATCTGTCTAGAGATATTCTGAAGAGCGAGAGCGCAGCCCTCGTATGTCCTGAGCTCCAACTTCGCGTCGAGCCAGGTACAATGGGCGGCCGCTTCACGACGGTTGAAGGCATTCTTGCCAACATCCGAAAGGATCTTCGCGCGCAAGCTTTCGGATTGGAAGACGGCGATGCGCCACTGCCGACAAATGGCGCCGGTGACTCGATGACGGATGAGAGCAAGCGGTCGTGGGACGACTTCTTCGGAAGCCTGGGCGAGGCGATTGATGGACAGAAGCCTTTCACACTTGTGCTAGAAGATCCGCTGGCGAGCAGCTATGTGCAAAGCTTTACTGCACCGCAGCCGGATCCGAGTATAGAGATCGAGGAATATGAAAGAACGGAGAGAGAGGAGGAGGATCTGGGTTTGAGAGATATGAAGACGGAGGGCTACGCGGATGCGGCGTCATGAAAATCTCGTGAGGATACGAAGACTAGTGTGCATCGTCAGATGGTAGAGCTGGATACCCCTATAGAATTCTGCGCCTGAATCTGCAAAGATTGGGCACAAAACGCCTCGTATCAAATTGGAATTCTTGATATATCGTGAAGTGTACATTGCACAGCGCCTCCGCTCTCCAATCGATACAGCTCGCCCATCAGTCTTTACGAGCTCCAAGCCTGAGCTTATACCAGCCCTGCCCAAACGGAGAATCCTGTAGCCAAACAGTTATCTAGCGATAGAGACGGGCTTCTGGCACGTAAAACGACACTAACTTATTGACCTTGAGTCGCCGTAGGGCCGAGAGGTTTGTGTGAGGGAGTGCTTGAAGGCGGGCACCGCGCGAAAGTATCTCTGAACTTCGTGCGGCTTCTGCGGTCCTGGATCACGACGATTTGAACTTATCGGACCTGGAGGTCCGAACAGTGACTTACACTAGGACGGATCTCGCCGAAGGTCGCTTCTCATCACCGTCAGGTTCTTTAACGAGCGCGAGCCTGCCGAGATGAAAGCCTGCGAAACATTCATTGGCGAGTTGTGTAAGTTTGTTGGGCTCGTTCTTGGTAGCTGCCTACTCATCCTTCCATGGTTGTCGCAGATCACCCACCCGTTTAGCCCACTTGTTCTGATTCATTGGCCCCGAAAGGGGAGGACACAGGTCGGAGAGCCCAACGTTGATGCGTCCCTACAGAGTAACAACCCGAGCTCTGCCGGTATGATGAAGCTTGCCTTGAGAGACGTGCTTACCGTTGTCGTAACCGCTGCATCTGTGTTTGAGCGTAGCATCAAGTTGCTGATCAAAGTCCAGAGGAGTCTTCGGCTGGAAGTTGAACTCGCTGGTTGACAATCGTGGTCAACAGCGTAGGCCTGCTGGGAAATCCAGTAACATAGTCCTGCCAGAGCGTGATCCATATCCAATGAGCTTCGGCGAGCGTGGTCTGAGGGGTTATAATACCGCTCGATGCTGACTCGCCTGCCTGCTCGCCCATTGGTTTGAAATGCGTAAGTACTGGGTAATGTGCACACTGCCAGTAGGCGCCGGTGCCCGTCGATACGACCCCTCCAGCACAACGATGGCACCTTGGCTTCCAGAACCAGGACTGTCAGATACGGAATCGTGAATTGTCCGGATATGGGGGCGGAAGTGCGAGAGTAGGTCGTGTGCAAGCCCTCCTCTGCAAGCGTGAGCCTGCATGTTGGTGTTGCTCAACGAGTGGGATAATAATTACTACTTTGACCATCTTGGTCAGTATCAGGTCTGAGGTAGTGTCACTAACCGTGGTTGTGTCCCAAGATGGGCGACTTTGCATCGCGAATGTAACAGAGGAGTCTGGCAATGTCGATGAGTAGACTGATTTGCAGCTCTAGGCTTCCGTGGGAGCGCTGTGCATACAGCCAATAGCGCAAGTTGAAACGTAGCCATTAGCGAGGAGACGCAAGGCTGGGCGCTTGTCGTGTTTCATTTCTGCGACGACGGCCTTCGATCTGCTGAAGCGGTCACGGTATAAGTCTTATGCCGGGCCTGTCTTGGCTGATGACCTTGCGGACGATCAAAGCGCCGTGTTTCAAGCGCAGTACTATCGCGGGCATGCAAGTCTCAATTTCGATCCCCGAGGCGACTAGGGATTGGATGCATTCGCTGTCTTGGTTATCTTCACCGCTATGCCAGTGCCCAAGTGCAACCGTGTCATTGATTCAAACCGCTATGCCTCTCCTCGCCCATCCATTCGGTCCCCTCCAAGCCCACAACCACAGCCCACAAGCCACCCACACACACCCGGCCATCGCCCAAAACGTGGGCGCATAGCACATCGCCCCGTAACACAGCTCCTCCTGCCCTGCTCCCTCCCGTCCAGCTACCCTCCTATTAGCCGCCCACTGATAAACCCCACTGTAAACCAGACCCCACACCGTCGCTCCGGCCGCTGGTGCAGTAGCAACAATACCCCAATTCGTGCCGAAGTTTTCCACGCCCCAAACTACGCTGACAATGATGGGTGTAAGGGAGAAAGCTGCGCCATAGCCTGCGCCGATAGTCGAGCTGACGAGCCAGAAGAGGTTGCTGTGGTTCTGCAATGAGCCGGTGGCGAGAATGATCTGTCCGATGGACATGAGCAGGCAAAAGGAGATGAGGAATGTTATGCGGGAAATCTCAAGACGACCGTGTGGACGAGGAGGAAGCGAGGATGTTGAGCGGGTGAGTGATGCGGTGCTGTTGGCGAGGCTGTTTGGGCCGCGGCGGTGCTGGTGTAGAGGGGAGGTCGGGGCAAGGACGTCCGTGAGGGTGCCAGTCAGAATGCGGGCAGCGGTCGAAGTGATGGCCACGATCGAGACGTGGGTGGCTGCGCTAGTGGAAGAGGTGACATGTGGCTCTGACAGGGTGCCAATGATCGTGCCTAGGTTGTTGATGAATGCTTCGCCGGGTCCGGTGACGAGGAAGAAGCCCGCGGTCAGCCACCACATTGTGCGATCCAAGAGGAACATTTTCGTTTCCTCGTTGAGGAGCCAGGTCTTTTTGCGGTCTTGCTCAGCTAGCCACGCACGATGTTCTTCGCCTTTGTGCTGCAGATCTTCAACCTCCTCAGCGCTGAGTCGTCGGTCCTCGCCAGGCACTGTGCCGTAGCCGCGCTGCCCGCTATGAGCTGAGCGCGTGAGAAAATGACTGTCATCCAACGCAGCCTCGCTTCAAGCTCTTCGATCGCTTCGTCAATTAGCTCTTCCTCGCCCACTATCCTCAGCGCAAAGAACCCAATAACGCCTGTCGCTAGCAGGAAGATGCCAAGAAAGAGGAAGAAGCGGTGCACGTCCACGTCGCCCTTCGCGCCGTCCGGGCGTCTTTCGTAGAGCAGATTGCTGCCCACCTGACTCTCCCACATCCCGCTGAGTCCGAAACAAGCAATGGGCAGCGCAAGTGCCAAGCCCTTGTACTTCCCCCTTCCGAAGTTCTTCGCCACTGTCGTCACGGCGGAGAAGTACATGCAGCTTGTCCCCGATCCGATGAGAATAAATGCCAGAATCATCACCACGTACGGCCAACCGTCTCCTCCCGCGCCAGCTGACGGCCCGCTCTTGTACGCAAAAGCCGCCACCAGATACCCGATACCAAAGAAGCACCCAGCCAGCAAAGACGGGATGCCCGGGCCTACGCGATCGCATAGCATACCCCAGAGCGGTACCGGCAAGTACATGGCCAGCTCCGCTGTGATCGAGACGCCATTGACTTGCAGCTGTGTGTACCGCAGCCTCGTCTGGAAAAGCGGCGCATAGAGAGAGTACGCGGTGATGCTGCCAGCACCCAGCGCAGCTATCAGCGCCCAAACAAAACTCGTGTACCGGACCACCTCCTTGCCGAACCGCTCGCGCTTCTGGTCTGCAATGCCTTGGGCGATGTCTTCGAAGAAGGAGCCGGCGTAGCTGTGTTCTTCGGATGGCCGTCCAGCAGGCGAAGCAGAGGCATCATTGGTGTTGGGCGCAAGGAGAGGGCGACCGCCGGGGTGGTAGTCGAGCTTGTCGATGTGCGGCTCGCCATCGTCTTTGCCGTGGCGGCTGCTGGTCGGCTGGGAGGGCATGATGGCAGTGAGGAGGGCAGTGGCCACGGCGGACTCGTTCAGACGAAGACGCTATTGCTCAATCATCGTGGTGCGTCACAAGCTGCTCGGTATGTTGGGCAGCGGCTCGATCGTTGCCGCGTGAAGAGGCACGGGCGATGATGCAGATGTCGAACTCGATATCGGCACGATAAGCTCACATGCCGCAAGCTGGCTCGCGTGCTGCGGTATGACGCGCCGGGAGGCTGGCGGTTGGAGCTTAGTTCGCCGAGATCTTCCTTCCTTTTTCGGCACGACTTTACCCGAATCTGGATTGGACTTCGACGCAACTGTCCGCGGGAACTTCTCTTCTTCCCACACGGTGTGAGCCTCACACATCTACGTGATCTGCGACTGCTCTTCGCATTGGGTCGCTGAGAACCTTTCGTGGCAATATGCGCCTCTGTGGCACAGCTATCAGGGCGGTAACATGAAACAGGGCGCTTGAAGACCAACATCGCAACGCCTCTGAGCTGAGGGTGGAATATAAAGATGGCAGAGTCTTCCACACCAGAGGGCCCCTAAGTGGTGTTCCACCAGCTCTTCGCATTTCTCTGTCCTCCACCGACTTCACCGTCAAGCATAGCGATCAAGACTGTGTCCCCAACTGTAGGAAGCCAACCGAACCCACGGGACCGAGCATGTCGACTATCAGGATCTCGTCCGCAAGTACTTGAAAGACCTTTCAGACGGCTCGGGTATATATCTTGTACACTGCCTGGATAGGCCCGGGAATTGACTTCGCGATGTTGTAGTATGCGGCCGAGTACAGCCTGGGCGACACTGTGCTTCTTACAAAGAACGGGCAGAAGACACGATCGAGGGTGCTAGAGGCCAAATATGACGACGCAAAGCAAGCGTGGATCTATCAGCTTGAGGGGCAGGCGGCGCATGTCTGGGTGCTGGAGAAGGACTTGAAGTCTGTCTGACGGTCAGTCGCTTGGGTGCAGTATCGTGGGGCGTGCTGAGGCTATCTTAGCAGAAACGAAATGTATGATTATTTTGAGACGGTCAACATCGTGATGTAGTCTCATGAGTGGAATACTACGAATCTCAGAACCAGCTACCGCCGCAACCACCCAGCCACCCCAAGTGCCGCCCACGCCGCCATCCGCACCCTCGCATCTATCGTGCCTACCATGTATTCCTCCAGCGCATCCGCATTATTGTTCATCGTAGTTCTTTCCTTCCTCCGCGAAGATGGCTGGCTCGGCACTTCGTGGCCGAGGAGTTCTGAAAGTGGCTCCCATCCTTCTCCAACATTGAAGTTCAGCAGATTGCCGGGAGGCTTCATCGACTTGACCTCTTGCATGCACTCTCGATACCATTGGCCTTTCCGGGTGCAATTTACATGATCCTGCCAGGGGCCAAAAGGCAATGGAGTATTGTGGAAGATTAGCTTGAGGATATCAGTACAAATCAGCACCAATGCTCTGGCACACTAAAGGCATGCTGAGGGCAACATGAATAGCAGCCGTTGCCAGTTACCGTAGGCATCCTGACCCAACGGACTAAACACTCTCCTCTTCACCCGGCCGGATACAATTGCCCGCGGCAAGTTCGAGTTCAGCTTGAAAGGCACGACCGTCTCCTTGCAACTGCGCCACCAATGCTCAGGATTATTCCTCGCGGTCAACACCACCTTCGCATCGGGATACAGTTACATTTGCTTCTGATAGAAATCTACCACCGGCGTGTCGGGGACTGTCTCGCAGTATCCGAGCAAAGTATCCTGGTCAGCCTTTGCTAAGGGGCCGTCTATTCAGAAATTTGGCGTTGGGCAACGGTTTCATCAGGCAAAGATTCTCTTGCAGAGGCATGGTGAAATGGTATGTGCCAGCGTAGCCCAGATCTGTGAAGATTTGGCGGAGGGCAGGGGTGGTGCACGGATTAGGCATTGGACTTCCGGCGCGCGCGCACGCTGCGACCTTGCAGATTGTGCTTGAACGAGAGGGACCAAGACTTGAGATATTCATTGGCACGGTTCGTTGGCATTTGCTGCGATCACTGGCCGTCGCATACGGTGCCGAAGCCTATGTGGGCTGGACCGTTGATTGCGGCGGGCATTGTTTCGACTCTGAGTGTCTCTGTCATGCTTACACTTTACCGAGGCCCTTGAGCCTTTGCAGAGGGCGATTTGACGTGAGGATTGGAGGCGCGTGGAAGAGCTCTATTGGATTTGACCAATCAACTGTGTACTTGATCACCCACTGGAGGCTGTCGATCAGACGTTATATCTTACGAGAAGCCATGGCCGCTCGCTGGACGCTTGATGGACTACCCATGCAGCGGCAGCGGCAGCGGGGTGATACAATACATTCCATGCCCATCAAGGTCTAGTAGGATGTCGTTCCTTGCAACGGGGCATGGCGCCTGTATGGGTTTGACCTGCAGCAGCTAGTCTGAGGCCCGTCGTTTCCGCTTGCGAACGTTGACCCGGCTCCGCGCGAGCTGGTAAGATCAAGCATCAAGCATCTCAACGTTCTTCCACGGCAGGCGCATTGGGGCTAGGCAGCTGCCTTGCACTTCACTCCGTCCAAAAAACGCTGCTGCTCATCGACATATCCATCCGTGTCTCATGACTCCACAGACTTGATGCAGTGACCTGCCGCGATGCTTCTTCTGGTTGGCATCGAAGGCTTCGCAAGCTGCGAGAGCATTTCTGCCACCACACGGAGCAATTCAAGGCCACAAGAAGATACCACGATAGTCCGCGCGTAGCGCAGCAGATTCTGCCAGGGCGTCCACCTTTCATCCATCCGTCAAATCACGCTTCCTGTGCCTCGCCCCCGAGATAAGTCTCGACCGCC
Source organism: Acidiella bohemica (assembly GCA_019670975.1). Classification (NCBI taxonomy): domain Eukaryota; kingdom Fungi; phylum Ascomycota; class Dothideomycetes; order Mycosphaerellales; family Teratosphaeriaceae; genus Acidiella; species Acidiella bohemica. The sequence goes on from JAGUCJ010000014.1 coordinate 735,984, forward strand.
TTCACAGCCTGCGCAAACATCTGCTGGTCGATCAACATCAGGCAACCCATAGGCTTGACGCCCGCCTCTTGGAACGCCCTCTTCGCATCACTGGCGCCTTCGTCATTCTGTTTGCTGTATTCGAAGTATACAGTCGCCTCTGCATGCTTCGCGAGTACCTCATCCTCGGGGTGGAAGTAGAAAATCTCCAACGAGCCCTTGGACTTCTTCGGCTTCTTGCTCAGCTGAGAGTCTTCATTGTCCAGTTGAGAGTCAACCTCGGTGTAGACTTTGCTCAAAATGAGGTAGTGGGTGAACTTCCACGGATTGAGACTGTCGGTGGTAGATGTTGCAGCTTCGGAGATCTCGTCGGCGAGCATGCGGTAAAGAGGTGGAATGACCTGGTGGGGCATGTTGATGAAGCGCTCGTTCAGCAAGAGACCAACTGGCGATCCAGAATGGCCAAGAAGGGATTTGGTATCGCTGGGCGATAGTTTTCCGGTCGCTTTGGCAGCTTGGCATCGATCGACGAGATATGAGCGGAGATCCTTGATGCATTGTGCCTCTTGATGCGCCGTGAGACTGAGGATAGAGATGAAAGCATACGGATCGCTTAGACTGCCTTCACCTTCGTCACCTTCGCATTTGACTGTCGTGCCGATGTGAGATTGATGCAGCATAAGGTCGGTCAAAGCGCTGAGGTCGAGTAGTAAATTATCAACGTCGAAGAGTTGGCGGAGAAGTGTTTTGAGGCCATGGAAGTCAACTTCGGCGTCGGGCGATTGGAAGCTGAAGTCCACGTCGAGCAAGTCGATATCATCATCCGAGCCGCTCTCATCGCCATCGATGTCCATTTTGATTTTGGAAGGCTGCTTGTCGTCGCCTGCCTTGCGTTTGGACATGATGAAGGCCGCTCCCAAATAAAGTCTTCTCCGCTACGGATGGCGTTGGAACGCAGACCGGCTTTAACAACACCGCGAGCACTCGATGGTCCGCTTTGGATGTTATTTGTCGACCTCCATGGCCTCCAGAAATTCTTGAAGATCTCGAAGCCAAACGCTCTCCACGCTAGGGTGGCGCGGAGAAACGCCGGGCCGGTGCCTGTCATGACATCCCTGTCCATCTCGCGTGACGCTGGACTTTTCCAGGAGTCGAGGGAGCCGAAGCCATTCCTTTGTCTCAAACATCTCCTCTTCTTATTTTTCTTGTATGTTGCCTGTGTGGTCGCAGTCGCTTGTGTGTGTAATCCCTCAAGCATGCTTCTGCGATCCGCCGGCCGGCGACAACAACGCCACCGCTCCGCACAGCTGCTGGCCTCCTCCTTCGCACAATTGCAGCTCCCGTGGCTCGCGCCAGCACAGTTACGATGGAGCGCATCGCATTCATCGTTGTTGCCACATCCAACGCCAAGACGACGGCGGGAGGTAGTGCATCACATGTCGTACCAGCCCGGCCGCAGTCACGTCGGCTCGCCACCACAGCCGATCAGATCTCCCTACCTTCTTCCGCCTCCACGCCACCCCCCGGTCTCAGCACTGGCAGCTTTCGCAGCAGTGCCGACGTCAATGTGCCCTGGGATTTCTCGAAGACACAACAAAGCAGCCAACAAGCACGACCGACATCCTTACGACCATTCCAAGAACCCATCATCATCAATTCCGCTCTACAGGACCCGGCAGCTATCATCAGAGTAGGACTTGGCGTACAGGGAACGACTGCTGAGTTGATCCAGCATCTGCACACATCATTGCGAGTGGGTCGATTCAACCGGGTCGAGGCCATCATTAGCCGTCTCTCGAAGACATGTCCACCTACGGCTCCAGAGCTGCGGCATGTGCACACTGCATATCTGCAAGAGCAGGTACGGCTATTATCACAGCAGAGCAGAGGCACGGAAGAGCATCAGAAAGCGTTGAAGAAGATAGAGCGATGGTTTGAGACCGAGATTTGGCAAAAGGGCGTGCAGCCTGATGCCAAGATTTTGGTTGCAATGGTGAGGTCTGCAATCCAGGGCCTAAGTGGCGAGGAGCGTGGAATTGCTGTCAGGAAGTATGTGGATCTGGCAGATGCGCAAGGGAGGAGTGTCTGATGGAAGTGCTCGAGTCGGAGGAGTACGATGATAACGAGTATACTCCTCGGACCATTGACATTGGATTATTATGCGGAAATTGAGGACGTAGAGGCGCCGCAACAGGCTGCAGAGACAAAGGGCATGGCCCCAGGCATGACTGACCAAGCGAGGGAGCTATTGGACGCAAGACCCGAATTTGTTCCTCGAACGGACATGGTCGATCGCGACTCTCTGCCAATCGTCATGCCCACCGAGCAACGAGGTACGGGACTGCAGAGCGTTCAGAGAGCGATCAAAGAGTTCATCGACTTGGAACCGTTGCCATCGGATGCACCGTTCGAAGCACAGCGTGAACGGGCCTTTGAACGGCAACGGCGGCTCGAAGAGAGCTCCGTCGAGATCGCCATCGACCGCTGGCGAAGTGCGGAAGAAGATCTACGTCGCCTCGGCATCAGCACGGCGCTCCAGTCACGACCAATGGGAGCACTGATGTGGCAATGGTACAGTAAGCTCCTCCCCGTTCTGGAAGCCGAACTAGTCGAGGTCAAGAAGCAGTTGAAGGAAATCAAAACCTATAGGGCCCAAGGACAGGACGAGCGATCATTTTACGGACCTCTTCTGGAATCGTTACCAATGAGTAAAGTGGCCGCCAACACCATCCTTTATGTCATGACAATGATGTCTCGCGGCAAAGACCGCGAAACTCTCCGATACAGCGCGGAGATTAAGTTCACCCAAGTGGCGATAGGATTGGCCAAAGCCTTGGAAGCGGAAGCTGCGGTCGAAGATTCGAAGAGGCGAGCAAAGGAGGCGCAGAAGGATGCACGAGAGGCTGGCGAAGACACGAGTAAACGTGCGAAACGGCGGCAGCAGCGACGGCAGAATGCGAAATTCGCTCGTCCGGGTGCGATGGATGTGGGCGACGCACATCTGAACTCCTGGCCCAGCGCGCCTAAGGTCAAGCTCGGCGCGTTCCTGCTGCAGACGCTGCTAGAGACCGCGCAGCTGCCTGTCACTCGCGAGCACCCGCGGACTCGCGAGAAGATCACGCAGATGCAGCCGGCCTTCTTGCATCGGCTGAAGTATGTCCTTGGCAAGCGATTTGGTTACCTCACGCCCAACCCGGCGCTGTTATCGAAGCTACAATCCGAACCCGTCGGCGCTCTGATCGCTAAACGCATGCCCATGGTTGTTGAGCCTGAGCCATGGAGAGGCTGGTCCAAAGGCGGCTATCTCCACTACCCGTCACCGATTCTCCGCCTTGCACCAGGCGACAAAAGCGGCCGGGATTACTTCACAGCAGCGGATCGCAAGGGCGAATTGGACCAGCTGTACGCGGGTCTCACAGCGCTTGGTAAAGTGCCGTGGAAGGTCCACGCCGGCGTCCTCCGCACTCAGCTGGAGGCCTGGAACACTGGCGAAGAAATCGCCAACTTTGCGCCTCTGCATCCCAAGATCGACGTCCCACCCGCGCCCGCACCAGGCGCCACTGGCCAGGAGAGGCGGAACTGGCTGCTCCAGTGCCGTGACGCCGAGAACAAGCGCAGTGGTCTGCACTCGAAACGATGCTTTCAGAACTTCCAACTGGAGATTGCTAGGGCGGTCGTGAACGAAACGCTGTATTTTCCCCATAACCTGGACTTCCGAGGCAGAGCGTACCCCATCCCGCCGTATCTCAACCACATGGGCGCGGACAATGTCAGAGGGCTGTTGGTGTTTGCGAAAGGCAAGAAGCTTGGCAAGGAGGGCTTGCGGTGGCTCAAGATACACTTGGCGACGGTGTCCGGCAACGACAAGGTCAGCTTGAGCGATCGGGTGAAGTTTGCAGAGGACAACATCGAGAACATCCGAGACTCCGTTGCCAACCCACTTGGCGGCAAGAGGTGGTGGCTGAAGGCTGAGGATGCTTGGCAGACACTCGCTGCTTGCTACGAGTTGACCGCCGCACTCGACTCGCCCAATCCGGAGGAATTCGTGTCGCACATTCCCGTCCAACAAGACGGCACCTGCAATGGTTTGCAGCACTACGCCGCTCTTGGCGGCGACGAGATTGGTGCGCGGCAGGTGAACCTGGAGCCCGGTGACAAGCCTGCCGACGTCTACACTGCCGTCGCCGAGCGGTGAAGGAGGAAGTGCGGAAGGACGCGCTGGCAGGAGACAAGATCGCGATGGTACTTGACGGGCGGATTACGAGAAAGTGCGTCAAGCAGCCGGTCATGACCAACGTCTACGGGGTGACGTTCTACGGTGCAAAAGAGCAAGTCAGGCGGCAACTCGAGACGATCTTCCCGGAAGTTGGCCGGTTCGACGAGGTCAATCACAGCAACATGTCGCTGTACATTGCGAAGAAAATCTTCAAGTCTTTGGGCGAGATGTTCCGTGGTGCTCAAGCCATCCAGAACTGGCTCGGCGTCTGCGCCGACAGGATCGCCATGGCGCTGACGCCGGAGCAAGTCGACCGTGTCTGTGGAGCGGGAGGAGAAGCGTACCTGGAGAGGATCACGAGTGAGAACAACATGACGCGGACCGCGAGCTATCGAATGAACAAAACGAGTGCCAGCAAGGGAAAGAAGGGGGCCAGTTCCGGGGATGGGGCGGTCGCCGAGAGCGCGCCTCGGGGCGCCAAGAACTCGATGCAGAGGGAGTCGAAAGACATCAAGCGCGACATGAAGGCCCTCTTCCGCAGCACGGTGGTTTGGACGACGCCGCTCCGGTTACCCGTGGTGCAGCCGTACCGCAAGACGCGCACCACCGAGATCAAGACCAATCTCCAGACCGTCGCCCTCCAAGAGCCTCAGGTCTGGGACCCTGTCAGCAAGCGCAAGCAACTCCAGGCCTTCCCGCCCAACTTCATTCACTCGCTCGACGCCACGCACATGCTTCTGTGCGCGCTGAAGAGTACCGAGGACGGCATGACGTTCGCCAGCATCCACGATTCCTTCTGGACGCATGCCGGCGACGTCGACAAGCTCAGCGTCCTCTTGCGGGACGCGTTCGTGGAGATGCACAAGGAAGACATCATCGGGCGGCTGAAAGAGGAATTCGAGATGAGGTACAAGGGATGCGTGTACCTGGCGTCGGTGGCGGCCAAGAGCCCCGTCGGCGATCGGATCACGGAATGGAGGAAGCAGATGAAAGGTGTGGGGAATGGCAAGGTGGGCGAGCTGGCGCTAGAGAAGGAGCGGTTGACGCTGCTGGCCAGCGACGATGCGGAGGAACGGAAGAAGGGCGCGGCGATGGTCACGCCTGGCAGCATCCTGGCCGCGGAGGGCAACCCGGACAACCTGCTCGCGCCCTCCGAGATGGCGGGCACGCAACTGGGCGCGATCCCCACGGGCGCGGAGCAGGAGATCGAGGCCAGGAACAGCAACGCGGACGAAGACGTGGCCAAGGTCGAGTCGCCGGCGGACCTTGCGGGCGACGAGGCCGCGGAGCAGGAAGGAGCGGAAGAGGAGGAGGAGGAGGAGGGAGGAGGATGAAGATGAGGACAGCATGGCGAAGATCATTCAGAAGCGCCAAGCAGCGTATGCGAAGAGCCGGGCGATGTACCCACGCAAGATCTACGTCTGGATGCCCATGGAGTTCCCGGACATCCCGGAGAAAGGGACGTTCGATGTCATGAGGTTGAAGGCTAGCCGGTACTTCTTCCACTGAGCCCGACGTGGGAGACGACGATCACAGCTGGGCCAAGAGGGGAGGGGAGGTCGCTGCGGTGTCTCGCGGGCCGACGAGCACTCACTGTCTTGGGGCTGCCGGGGGCGATACCATCGCACAGGGCGCTGATCGCGGTGTCGCGTGGACGTTGTAGACTCATCATATACGGCGGGGGGCGTTTGGGACGGTGCGTGAGGGTGGGCTGTGCGAATGGAGGTGTGGCTGCGGTTCAGCGTTGGTGTTTCGAGGCGCCTTCCCGGGCACGAGCGGACGGCGGGCGTCGCTCGATGTGTACTGTACGATATACCACTCGACGTCCAAAAGGTTCTGGCGCGCTTCAAGTGGCGGACTGTCGCACTGTCATCGTGTCCTTCACAAGCCCACAGCAAGATGAGATCAATGACCTGAGCAGTCAGCCCAGTGGAGACGGGAGTAGCCGCATGCCTCGCTGTTCGTAACGCCGGAGCTCACTCGTCGCGGCCGCAGGCTGTTTCCGGGGCGTTTCTCCCAAAGCCGGCAACGGTAGCGTCCGACGACCTCGAACTCAGCATACCGCCGCCGTGGTTCCGACGACGGCTTCGAGGCAGCGGACGCAGTAGTGCGCAGGGCCCCAAATGACGCGCTCGCCACCTCGCTTGCGACCCATCGAGGCATGTCTCGCCGAGATGAACAAGCTGCGTCGCCTGGTTGCGGCGACGCCCCAAGCTGCCACTAAAACGTGGCCCACCCTGCAGAGTGGAGCCCGTGGGAAACCGTTTCACACGGGATGCTCGCACGCGGCACGGACAGTCCTGGACTTCTGGCGCAGCAGGCGTGGACGGGCACGGATGCATTTTCTTGTGGGTCGCGAACGGCTGGAGTTGGTGCATTCCGTGGCGTAGTTGGCGCGGGTGATCATCCCCCGGGGGGGGGGGGTTTCCCCTGCGATGTGTACACGATGTCCAGCGTTGGGAGGTAATTGTCACGGCAGTTTGACGGCCAACAGAGCCGCCTCGGAAACGGAGTGCCTCACGGGGATGTCGCGCGCTCCACAGCGGGTGCTGTTGTGCAGCAGGGCGCTGAGCAGGCGGGGGAGGGGAGGGGGGGAAGGGGACCTCGGACATGGCTTTTCGCCAACACCCCAGCCAATCGGGGAGACCCGTCTCGCTGGGAAACCCGAGGAGTCGGAATGTCCCTCCCCCAGCGGCTCGTCAAAAGTTGCAGCGACGGGCGTGTGGTGCTGAGACTTGGCGCGTGCTGCAGAGTTGGGTCGAAGGGGCGGTGGCAGCCCATCGAACCACGGTCCGGCGAGCGGGCCGACCCCATCGCGTCCCGGCCGAAGCTCGGTTGGGAGAGAGAGAGAGAGAGAGGAGGAGGGGGAGAGCGAGGGAGAGAGCGAGGGAGAGAGCTATGCTACATATAAAATTTAGTACAATAATAAATCAGGCATATAATTTTTTATTATTATTGCCTGTACGTTTTTTTTATTACTTATTACTTATACTTATTACTTATTACTTGTCCTGTTTTTATTAAAATCTACAATTATATATCACTGTAAAAATAAGATTCTGGTTCTGTATTGGGTCTTACACAGTTTAGAATTAAAAGATTATTTGCATATAGTACTATTAGCCATATAGGTTTTATATTGCTCCTCTCTAAAATAGTATTAAAGAATAAGTGTATCTGTGTAGCAAGGGTTTACGTTAATTTAATGGTTCTAACCAAAATCTCAAAAATGAGCCTAAAGGTGAAAAGGAATTAATAGATCAAATAACTCACCTGAATTATATTAGGTAATAATAGGAGACATAAAATGTTGTTGTACGACTGTTTAATTAAAACACAGCACTTTGCGTAAGAGGCTAATTGCGCCAGAGAGTACAAATTGAGTGCGCAGTTTGGCACCTCGATGTCGGCTTAGCTCATCCATGCTATGCTAAGGAAAATCCAATTAAAAACAATACAGATACAATTGGATTTTTACTAATAACAATATACCAAATGCACCATCTGTTAGTGTGAAAGAAGAAACTGAATATTTTTTCATTAGGCAACATATAAAGTAAGAAAGCCATCATTAGGGCGAATAGACCAGTAGCTTCTGCAAAGGCAAATCCTAAAATTGCGTATGAGAATAACTGACCTCTTAATGAACCGAGGGAGAGAGCGAGGGAGAGAGCGAGGGAGAGAGAGGGAGAGTGACAGGCTCTCGCTTGACAGCGCCGCCGCCCGCTTGACTTTGGGCGGGCGTGCGTGCGTGGGGCGGGCGCGGGTGTGGCTGCAGACAGCGCCGCTGCTGCTGCTGTCAGGAGTCGCTACTTTGTCCCGCGCCGCGCCCCGGGTCGCCGGGCTTCCTTGCTTCCTTCCCTGGCGCAGATTCTGCTCCTGCATCGCGGTGCTGACCACACAACATTGCACGGGAGAGCCAGAACCTCACGATTGCAAGCCCGGTGCGTCCATGTTGTGACGGAGCTTTCGTGTGTGTCTATGTGTGTGTGTGTGTGTGTGTGTGTGGGTGTGTGTGTGTGTGTTGTGTGTGTGTCTATGTGTGTGTCTATGTGGTGTGTCTATGTGTGTGTGTCTGTGTGTGTGTCTGTGTGTGTGTGTCTGTGTGTGTGTCTGTGTGTGTCTATGTGTGTGTGTGGGTGGGTGTGGGTGGGTGGGTGTGGGTGGGTGTGCGCGCGCGTGGGGTGCTTCGCGGACCATGAGTGAGCGGCTCGTGTCGCTGCCGGAAACGGAGTCTCGGTGCCCGCCCGAGAAAGAGCGGAGACAGCGTGGCCGCGCTCGCAGCTTGCCGGGACCAGCATCCTTCTCGCTTTTGCCACACCACCACCACCACCACCAACACACCTCTGCCGATATTCGCCGGGACGCTGCACCGCACGTGGAGGTGCTCCTAGAAGAACAGAAGCAGAAGAAGAAGAAGAAGAGAAGAAGAAGAAGAAGAAGAGAAGAAGAAAGAAGAAAAAGAAGAAGAAGAAGAAGAAGAAGAAGAAGAGAAGAAGAAGAAGAAGAAGAAGAAGAAGAAGAGAAGAGAAGAGAAGAAGAGGAGGAGGAGAGGAGAAGGGAGAGGGAAGGCAGGATCGAGTCTGTGTACTCTGGAGCCGCCGTCTCGGCGCAGCGTCGCCCATTGAGCGCTCAGCACCGTCGTCTTCGTGCAGCAGCACAGCACCACGCGAGGCCTCTTTAACACCCACCACCGCCACGCCAGCGTCTCTTCGACGAAACGGACCTGCCCTTGGCCCGGCCAACACGCGCGTCCGCTTGACGGCGCCATGGACAGCAGCAACGCCCCCGCGCTTTTCGCGCGACACGGCCTGCAGCCGCCGCCGCCGCCGCCGCCGTCGTCCTCCGCCCGGCCACCCCAAGACAGCGCGGAAGCCCAGCCCGGCCAAACTGCGCGCGTGTCGAACGTCCGATCCGCGTCCGACTGCACTATCGCTGCCATCTCTGCGCATCCGCCTTCGGGGCCCGACCGGAAATGCACCGGCGCGAACTGCCAGCACCGTCGCTGTGGAGGACTGCACGCGCCTGCCGGGCACGGGCGTGCGAGAGCTGATGGTGTCGGGCAGACATGCCATGGTGGAGGCGGAAAAGGTCGCCATCGCCGGCTGGGTGGCCGGGGTCGAGCCGGTCGCGGGCCTGGAGAAGGACGACGCGGTGGAAGCGAAGGGCGAGCTGGACGTCGAGGTCGAGCGGGCGAGCCTGGTCCTCATCCTCAGCCAAAGCCGGCCGCAAGGCGGTGTCGAGGTCTCGGCGCCGCCGCCGTCGCTGCAGCGGGAGGTGAAGCGACACGCCGTGCAGCGCGCCTGTCACGAGTGCGAGACGCCTTTCGCCAGACCCACGAGCACGCTCTGCGACGCATGTCGACACACGAGATGCGTCCTGTGCCCGCGTCTCGCCCCCAGATGGCGCGGGGAGAGCGCGGCGGCCGAGGCGACGAAGACGGTGGCGGCGGTGCAGAGGGTGGTGAGGAAGCCGCGGCAGCGGGTGCGGTACGCCTGCGAGCGCTGCGAGGCAGTGTTTGCGCGGCGCGGCGCATGCCAACGCTGCGGGCACGAACGGTGTTCGGACTGTCTGCGGCAACCGTAAGTCCCCGCCCCTGCTTCGCGTGGCGGGTTCGTCGTCGTGCTAACGTGCCGTCAGGCAAAAAACAAACCGAACCCCCGACGCAGCGACGTTGCAGTCGGTCGCCGACAGGCTGAACGCCTTTCGGGACCCTGACACGCCGCCTGCCGTCATCACTGCGGTCGGGTGAGATTTCTTTGCGTAATGCCACTCGGCGCTCGACGATGTTGTTTCATGATACTACTTCGGAGGTTCTTCTGTGTACATAACGAATGACGACCTGCTGCGACCAGCGCGGCAGCACATGACCACTTCGAGTCCATTCTCTTCCACGGCGCTGCGACGCCCGCACCGCTTCTCGTGTCTAGTGGCGCGCGTTCGCCGGGCAGCTGGTGCTGCATATTCCGCACCGTGGGAAGCCCCGTGCCACTGTATCGCGCGCCTTCTCGGAGACACATGGTCGCGCTTCCCAGGCTGGCCTCCGGCGCAACAGACGACGGGGCAGGCCGCGGAGGCGAGCGCCATCCCGCCGCACGAGAAAGCCCTAGGGCCGACCGCTGTGGCGAGAGGCGCGATCAATGGTCCGTGGACCTCGATCCGATTCCCCTCCATTTCCCTTGCTCTGCGCATCCTTCGCTCCGCGCTTTTCAAGTCCGCTGGACAGCTGCTCGATCCGTCGCCGCGAGCCCGCTTCGACCGCACGACCTTCCGCCGCATGACCATCTCCAGATCAGCGCGAGAGAAGGCGACCGCGCCGCATTGCCATGTATGGTTGGTGCTAGTCAGTGTCACGCGAAACGACACATCTCATACACCCCTTCAAGGACCCGCTCTCGTTCCGTTATCGCGAGAACGGACCAAGGGGGAAGTGAAAGCAACGGATGATGCACGCCATTCCTTGCGCCCACGAGCTCAAGGCAGACACCCTGGCGGGCTTGTCTGCTACCGAAACCGGCTGCATGACCGCCCATTACGCCGTCCACGAGCTTCAGCTGTTGCAGAGTCGTAGGCATCGAGTCGGGCAATCTCCCTGGCAGGCGGAGTCGGGCTCGTGGCCCTGGTGGCGAGGCGAGAGCCATGAGACTGTAGGCCCGGCTGACACGTGCGCTGGTGTCCCAGTAACGCGGACGTCGCGGCGGCTTGAGCTCGATGAGGTCCCCTCTATGTCTTCAAGTTGGCTGCACGTGCTCGCAAGCCGTCATCGGGCCATGACCGGTATGGGCCGACATTGGCTGGGTTGGATTACATAAAATATGATCTGCGGAGCCCCGGCATTCTCACCTTCTCGATCCCGCCTATATGACTCAGTGAAAGGAAGGACATGTTGGCTTGTACCGCTGAGCGCTCGGTGTGCGACCACACATTGACCCAGTTCGCGCATGGCGGGTGAGTTTCGATCAAGGGTCGCTAGTGCGGTCAATTTGCGCCACCATGTTTACACGCCGTAAGATGACAATTGCGCTGAGAAGGGTGTCGGAGTTGGCGTTTTCCGAGTCGTTGGAAGCGTCTCTGACAAGCTTCAGGAGTCTCCCAGTGTGCAAACGCCCGCGTTGCAGATGCTGATTACGCTCGATATCGCTCGGGCCAAGCAGTCGGCGGTGGAAAGTGTACGGTGCATTCAAGGCCGTGAACGGCTGGAGGGGATCGCGTGTAATCGGCGAACCAAGCCCAGATTTCCAGGTCGCTTAACGTAGGCTTCATCAATACATCGTCACCTGGGCACTGGGTCAGTGGGGCGGCTGCGCCGCCGGGATCTCGACAAGCTCACAATACTCTAACTCGGTAGCCATCGTAGTGTGTTTATCCACTTCGAACGTCGGTCTGTCCAGTCCACCGGATATGAGCGAGACTGGACTGCGTAATGCGGGCAAGGCTGATGGCTCTGGCAGTGGTGCTGGCCAGCAAGCGGTGATAGTATGAGGCGTTGAGGGGGCGTCGAGAGCGGTGTCGAGGTGTAGTCCTGAGCGAGAGCAACCTATCCACTCGCCGGGTAATCCAGGCCCGTCGGACTTGGCAAACCTGCAGTCACTTGGATTGGAAGCGGCAGAGTTCGACGTCAAGATTTCCCAATCAGTGCGTGCAGCTCTAGCCTAGTGACCCTCACCCTTTCGTTTCCGTCGTATTCAGCGTGCAGTATGTGCGCGAACATCTCAGCTCCTGTTGGAGATCAGCTCATCTCCTGGATTCGCAGGCACCTAAAAGAGAGTGTCCGGCATATCGACGCGGGCCATGAAAACGCCAGCATCGACATTGCGCACTGTAGTGACCTGGAGTGACTAATTTGCCTTGTTCCGACTTCAAGGACCCAATTGCAAGAGCCTGATGTAGCTATGCTTCTGCTCTGCCTTACGCATAAGCTAGAGCATCAAGACAGCAGTGGCGATCAGATCTGGTTAATGACTAAGCAATGTACACCTAGCATTGCCCCATCTTAGGCATCCCAGATCTTGCAATGGCGAAGAACGGGTCAGCCGTGTAGGACGGCAAGACCCTGTCTTGATCTCTCATGGTCAGATCCCGTCGTTCAGATGACAGACTGTTGGTAGGGTTCATCCAGGCACAGACAACAGGCAACCCAATTCATGCTGGAGGGCAGAGCCTACGGCAGACGCGTCCCTCGTTGCATGCTGCAGTTGATCTTGCTGGGCTGGCGACAAGCCGTGCGAGGAAGTGGCAGGATTGTTGTTCTCGAGAATAGGATGTGTACCAGCCGCCTACCAGACCGGTCTGAGTGTTGTGGTGGAGGACCCGTCTGGAATCGTGTAAAACTTAGCTGATGAGGTAAGAGCGCTTAGTTGTTCGTGCGGCTTATGCGGCTGATGCAGCACAGGGTCTTCAGGAACGCCTTCGGAGGGCTGTTGTTGTCCAACTCGTGGAGAAGGGCCGCTGCGTGAATGGAATTTTCCGTGGGACAGAAGACGCGAGACAAGTGCCCTCGTACTCGACGCGTCCATCACAAGGACATCGACAAGGCTGAGACCGGTCCTGTGACCGGCATTTGGGTCCCAGGGAGTCGGAGAATGGGATCGCAGGGTGACGTCTCTCTCGACCAGTGAGGGTTGTTGATTCCCTGCACGTTTCCTCGGAACGTCCCCCCCTTTGAGCGCAAGCGACTCCACCGTAGACTGTTAGACGAACGGCTCTGCTTGCGACCGCAGTTGCGCCTGGAGACTCGGAATGTGCGTGGAATATCCACTCAGTTTACTTGCCGGCCGACCCGGTTCCTTGCTGGACATAAAGAAGCACAGCCTGCACTTGCAAGTTCTTATCAGTCCTATTCTCCGACACCATCATGCCCCTGGTCTTCCTGTCAGCATCCTCAATGTGCCGCGATAGCATGCGGTAGCAGTTTTGCGCCGCATCAAGCGGTAGGAGGGCAGCGACTCCGCTCACGACAGCGTCTATCAGTGGGAACAGTGAAGTCGTGTTACCGGAGGAGAGGGTTCAGTCCAAGATGAAGTTCGGTCAGAACCTTCCACGGAACCAAGTTCCAGAATGGGCAGGAGCATATATCGACTACAAGCGGCTTAAGAAGCTCATCAAAACGGCGGAGCGAGCGGTGGACCAGGGCGAGGAACCAGATTTGGCAGGCACGCTTCTGAACCATACCGCATGCGCCAAAGCGATGCACTGATCCGTTCTTGATAGGCTTCTCCTTCACCCTCGACCGCCAACTCGAAGATGTCGACACCTTTTACAATCGAAAGTACGCCGAATTGTCTCGTAGGCTGCGCCTGCTCTACGACCGGTATGGCATGGCATCCAAGCTCCACGATGGGATGGACAAGGATGAGATGGAAGATTTGATGGGCGCATTGTTGGAGCTGCGAGGGCAGTACCGCAAGTTGCAGTGGTACGGCGAGGTGAATCGACGAGGCTTCGTCAAAATCACCAAAAAGCTGGACAAGAAGATCCCGTCTTCCTCGGCACAGCAGCAATATCTGTTGTCCAAGGTCGATCCAAAGCCTTTTGCGACGAACAACAAGTTGACGCAAGACATGCGTGCGATCAACGATTGGTTGTCGAGTCTGGGTCCAATCAAGCAGCCAGACGATGCGAGCTCTGTGCGCTCAGGCAGCTCCGGATCGCTGAGGATCACGACTAAGTCACAGCTCAAGATTCCAAGCTCGACGCTGGAAGCCTTTGACGAAGCGATCCGGAGCGATGGATCTGTCCGCTTATTGCAGCTCCTCGAATCGGCACTTGGCAAGGCCACGGAGCCACAGCGTGAAGCCTTGTTACTCGAGTTGCTGCAGCGGGCAATCCACTTCCGGGCGCGATATTGCATTGAGTCGATATTGACCAGGGTCACAACACTCGGGCAAGTCGATGATATGAATAAGCGTAATTGCTTGCATCGTCTGGTCATCGCCATCGGCCGTGCTCGGGCGCTTGAAATGTCTGCAAAGAGCGAAAGCCTGGCCACAGATCTCAACGCAGTCACTTTCATCAACGCCGCGCAACCTCCAGTGCGCGCGCCAGGTGCTCTAAAGATCCAAGAGCGCGATCCTGATACCGATCTTGGTAAGGACACCGAGGCTGAAGATCTGCTCGCGTTCATCTTGGAACATCTTTCTGCACAGCAAAGACCTGCGATTGCTGCCAAAGACAGCTATGGCCGCTTGCCACTACATTATGCAGCCCAGTATGGCCTGGTGGAGGTGAGCAAGAAGTTGATGGTATTCATGCATGACTGGGACCTCTTCGACATCTCCGACGGCATCGACTCGAGCGTGTGGCAAGATGTGGAGGGCTACGCTCCGCTGCACCTTGCTGTGATCGGCGGCCACTACCGGACGACCAAGGCTTTACTTTTTGTTGATGATCAACGTGCTGTCGACCGGACGCGCCTCGCGCACACGGATGTCGAGAAGAATGGCGCTTCACTGGCCCTCGCCACAAAGTCGAACTTCACAAAAATCGTCAGCTTGTTGGTCGAAGCAGGTGTCGACGTGAACTACCAGGATCAGCAAGGCGAGACTGCGCTCCACATTGCTGCTAGGTTCGGGCATGCAGAGTGCGCTCGCATCCTGTTGGATGCTGGAGGCGCATGCACCATCGATGTCGAGCTGGCGGAGAAGACGTACGGTTGGACGCCACTGTTCATCGCTTGCGTTGACGGCCACGCCGAAGTCGTGAAGCTGTTGGTGAAGAAGGGTGCCATGGTGTCGAAGAGAGACTATTCTGGCTGGACGCCACAGGAGCACGCAGCGCTGAGGGGACACCTCGACATTGCCCATTACCTCCGCGAGTGGACCCCTGCGCCGAGTCTGAATGCCAGTCCGGATATTGCGGCTCAGGCATCTGCCAGTATACTAGCCAACGGCTCGTTGGAAGATCGTCGCTCGAAGGCGATGGGCAAGGATGTCTCTAATGGCAAGGCATCGGCGCCAATCAAAACCTTCGGCCACAGGTACTTGACGAATGAGTCGATGGTCCTCGTCAGTCTTGGATCCATGGACGCTCGGAAGAATCTGGAGTCGGTGCTCTTAGAGAGCATTGCGCTCAACGACGCGCATGCCACCCAGCTCGACACCGCTCTGTCCCTTGTGGTGACTGCACAAGGCGCTGTCGGCGAGCCAACCATCATCGACCTGCCGGTGCACGAGAACATCAGCACTTCGCCGATCGCTTTCACGACCAAAGATCCGACCAAGGTGAAAGTGCTGTTCGACTTGGTGCCAACTTACGCCGGCAGCACAGACAAGGTCATTGGCCGCGCCGTAGCTATGCTGTCCAGCATTAAGCCGACGATCGGCACCAAACGCATGAATCTGCAAGGCGACTTGAGTGTGCCGCTGATGTCAAGAGATACGCTGGATGTCATCGGTTCCGTCAATTTCAACTTCATCATCATCACACCCTTCAGCCACCCGAGCATGTCGGTGTCCGAAGACCGCACTTACTGGAAGGCGTCTTCCACCCGCATCATCGGCCACCGCGGGCTGGGAAAGAACATGGCGCCCGACGCCGACAAGAAGCGCTCGCTTCAGCTTGGCGAGAACACCGTCGACTCCTTCATCGCGGCCGCCTCGCTGGGAGCTTCGTATGTCGAATTCGATGTCCAGATGACCAAGGATCACGTACCTGTCATCTACCATGACTTCTTGGTCAGCGAGACAGGCGCCGATGTTCCGGTCCACAGCCTCACGCTCGAACAATTCCTTGCTCTCAGCGAAGCGGCTCCCGTGCAACATCGCCACGTTCACCGTCAGCACGACTCCATGGACACAGACACCAAGCCTCGTTATCAGCGCTCCTATTCGCTCGACGCCTCCATGAAGTACGAGCGCCCGGATCTCCGCGAACGCATGAAGCATACGCGCGACTACAAGAAGAAAGGTTTCAAGGGCAACCTCCGCGGCGAGTTCATCCAGTCCTCCTTCACGACGTTAGAAGAAATGTTTCGCAAACTCCCCGAAGACATCAGTTTCAACATCGAGATGAAGTACCCCATGCTCTTCGAGACTGAAGACGAGGATATGGACACATACGCCATCGAGCTGAACTCGTTCGTCGACACGGTGCTGAAGATGGTATACGACATGAGCAAGAAACGGAACATCATCTTCTCCAGTTTCCATCCGGACATCTGCTTGCTCCTTTCCTTCAAACAGCCCAACTTTCCGGTGTTGTTCCTGACGGATGCCGGAACGAGCCCGGTGGGCGACATCCGGGCCAGCTCGCTGCAGGAAGCCATCCGCTTCGCCAGTCGGTGGAACTTGCTCGGGATCGTGAGCGCGGCCACGCCGTTCGTGCTCTGCCCGCGGCTGATCCAAGTGGTGAGGAACTCCGGGCTCGTGTGCGTGTCATACGGTACAGCGAACAATGATCCGCACAACAGTCGATTGCAGGCGCAGGAAGGCATCGATGCGGTGATTGTGGATAACGTAGCGAGAGTGCGGAAAGGGTTGACGGAGCATGAGCAGGTGACTTCGCTGCTGAGGCGAGGCGTTCCCGAAGAGGAGGAGGAGAAGAAGAAGCAGAAGGAGAACGAAGAGGTAACAGCCAAGATGGAGGCTACCACAGTTGCATAGGTCAGCGGCGTATGAGAGAGAGATTCGGCATATTGGGTCATTGGCGTTGGTGCTGCTCGCGTCCTGGCGGACGCTTGAGCGTGGTTCATACCTTTCGGCGTACAGCTACAGAATCGTCAAGGAGATTTGCGTACCCAGAGATACGTGAACGTGAAGCGTATACACATGATATCATAATCATCACTCATCAGTCTCGGTCGCAACCAGAAAATCGTTGCGAGAGAGACCGGTATGTAGTGGACTAGCGCTTTGGCGGCCTCATCGTTCTGAGTAGCGACGGGATGCGATGGCGTTTGCTCAAGCCAACACGGAAAGGTGCCCTTGGGTTGCTCTTGAGGGGCGAGTGTGTGGCGGGGCTGGATTTTGCTGGCGTCGTCGCAGCCTTCGGCGCTGGCTTCTCGGGAGAAGGCGTTGGCTCTTGGGTGCTGCGTGCAGCGGGCCTGCTCGCCTCTGACTGTTCGGCGGACACGGCTGCCGTTTCCTCGCTTGTCGCCTCGTCATGGCGGGCCGTCTCTTTTGAAGCTTCGGATCGATCATTTTGAGCTGCTTCTTTTGGTCCACCCTGTTGACGTGGTGACTTGTCTGCCGTTCTAGAAGCGGGCGTGTACTCCTCTGTTCGCACCTTCTCGGCAGATTTGGGCCTCTTTGTCGGCGCAGCCGTCTTTGGGGGTCGGCTGCTCCCTCGCTTCTCCGGCAGCTCAGACTCGAGAGTGCACCCTGGAGGCTTGACAGTCTCTGCAGCCGGGAGCTCATCTGTCTCCTCATTGTCATCTTCATTTAGAATCGTGCGCCGCTGACGTTGACTCGAGGGTCTTACGTCGTTGCTAATCTCCTCGAATGCCGCTCTTCGCTTCGCTTGCTGTTGATTCAGATTTGAAGAGGAAACATGATCCTCGTAAATTGTGGTAACGCTTCGCTTGACTTTGGATGCGGATTTTGCCTTTGGCGCTGGCTTGAGGAAGATGCTTTCTTCCTGTGACTTCTTCTCTGGTGGTTCGGCGTTCTTCGGAGCAGGTTTGGCTGTTGCAGCAGGCTTCGGCTGTTCTCCCTGTCGCTGCGAGTCCACTTCGATAGTCGTTTTTGCTGTCTTGCCCGGAGACTCGTGGGCCAAAGGTAGCCCCACTGCAGTCTCATCGCTCAGATCTAACCCGGTGGACGCCTTGTGACTCGCACGCGCGGGCTCAGGCACTCCAAGAGGCTGTTGAGGACCCCGAGTCTGCGTTACGTCCACGGTCTTCCTGCGCTTCGCCTTTACTGCCTTCTCCGGTACGACAGAGAAATCAGTTGGTTCAATGACCTGCGTGGCCCGCCGTTTGCTCGGTCGCGGTATGTACTGCTCTGGAGGCAGGCCGATGAGCTTACTTTCCAAGCTGAGCTCATCAGCAGCAGCATCACCTTTCGAAGTCCGTCTGCGACCTTTGGATGGCTTCTCCGGCCTTCCAGGCTCGTCAGCGACGGCTGCTGGAGCTGTGAATCTTGCCACAGCGATCTCGACACGCGGGCTTGAGCGAGGGGCCAGTTTCGTTGGTACCGGCGACCCTGGCTCCTTCAAAGATTGTTCGAGAATATCGGGCACTGGCTGCTCAGCTGGTGCGTCCGTGACACGCCCACATACATTGTCGTAAATGCTGCCCATCACAGCAGCGTCGACACTCTCCCTCGGCTGCATTACCTCGCCTTCGGCTGCCGCACCAAGCACGGTGGCGTCAATCGCTGTCGTCTTCTCCATGGCCGGGGTCACCTGCGAAGCCGTCCACGGAAACGATGAGCTCCCCTCCATCATGCCACTATTAACAATAGCTTCCGGAATTTGCAGCGAAGTAACCAACCCGCTCTCTGGCAAAGATCTCAAAGCCTCCTGCACCATTCTGACCTGACTACTGAACCCGTCCACCGCGGTAGAGCCCGTGTCACGGAACATGACGTTCGGCTCATGGTTCACAAAGTCAGCTGCGATAGATCCCGAAGGGAGGCTGGTAGCTGAGTGATCTGAGAAGCGAATATTCTCATCGCCATTCCCTGTTAGGGCCGAAGATCGATGAACCTTTGAGTAGGTCTTCAGCGAGGTCTTTGTACGTTTTACTCTGCCCGAACTCTCATCGACCGGATACGACGGTACCGAGGACGCCGAAGAAGTGTGTCTGCGCTTGCTGCCTGCTCCAGCAGACGAGCCTGGTGGCAACAACATAGCCGGCACGACCACCTCCGGCGAGGGCGCGACTAAAGCTCGCTCAGCGCTCCGGATTCGTTGTTGGAGGCGTTCCGTGGATCCTGTGCTCGTCGTCTGCACTGTTCCGACCGCTACCGTGGCATCCAGGGTTGTCTCTGCGAGGGCCGGAGGTGACGGTTGCTTGTTGCTGCTCCCGCTGTCGATGGGGTTTCCGCGGTAGTCGACTTCTTTGTCGTCGTACGGGTCATCGCCGTCATCGTCCGAGTCGGCGATGACGCGAGGCATTGCGCCCGCTTTTCCTGAAAAGTGGGATCTGAGTCGAGGTGAGGTGAGGTTGAGTGCAGGCATTGACGACCGACGCGTCTCTCGCGGGGCAGGGACGCGCTCACCCAGCGCAATCACGTGACATTATCCTCAACTGCCATGCCTTTAGATAGCTGCGTTCAAGGTAACATCACCGACTGCGGTCTTGTGGATACTTCGCAAATCCATGCTTGTGTAAGATTGCCATGTCATACGCTTTCATCTAATCGCAACATTCCGCGCAGCGCCGCCTGTGGGAACCAGAGCAAGAAATCTGCTTGCTCCTGCTCAACCGCCACGACTATCCGGGCACCCCAAACACCGTCTATGTACTAACTTCCCCGTTTCCTTATGCATGCTCGCGACCTATGGTTGATGCTCAACCCTCAAACTCCTTGATACCCGCGTGCCACTTGCCGGGGATCAATGCCAAAGGCACAATACCGGAGACGTGCATCTCCGGGCCAAAAACATGCATGTTCAAGCCGAGCTCCTGACCGACGGCCTTAATGTTTTTCAGACCCTCTTGGTAGTTAGGGCCGGCACGACGGACCCAGATCTGGACCTTGTGCTCGATGAGGAGGGGAGCGACTTCGCGGAGAGCACGGATCACGCCCTTGAAGGTGGATGCGACCTTTAGGAGATTATGATTAGCATCTTTCTCAATCTTGCGTATGCACGGGCTTTGGGAGACTTACGTTGGTGAAGTTGGCAATACCGCCACCAATGAACAGGACCTTACCATTAGGGTGCATCGGTGCCCGCAGCATCAGGTCAAGGACAGTACGTGCGTAGTGGAAAGTCTGAGTCTCAGTGGGGGCACCAGAATACTCGCCGTAATTGGCAAGCTCGGAAGCAAAGCCAGCAGAGGCAATGGCATCAGCGTAAACCACGGATGCACCGCCACCCGCAACCAGTGTCCAGATACGACCTGAGCCGTTGAGGATGGTAAGCTTGAGCGAGGCACCGGTCTTGGCGTCCATCTCGGCAATGTAAGATTCCTCCTTGCTCAGCTCGCGACCGAATGGCGCAGGAAATTCTATCGGGGGGCCAACATCGATGGAGACCTTGTTGTCCTTGCTGGGCACGGCTGGGATACCAAGGTTGGCTGGTGCGCGGGCAATGGCCCACTTGCTGCCGCACTCGAACTCAGCGGTCTGGTCGAGCTTGGCAGCCAAGTCGAGGAAGTAGACATCAGCGCCAGTGACATCGGCGTTGGGAATGACGACCAACGGGTTGATCTCCAGGTAGGTGAACTGGCAGTCGACATAGACGGCGTATAGACGGGAGATGAAGTCCACGAGCACAGGGTGTACGCCCTTGGGGACTTTGCTGAGGAGACCCTTAGCGATCTCCTCGTTAGAGGGGTATTGGGCGAGATCGACCGGGATGAGGAGCTTCTCGGCTTTGGCATCGACGTCACCGACGTCTACACCACCTTCATGGTAGAACAGGATCCAGTCGCCCTGCGTGTGCTCTGTTAGAGCTTGTTCTCAGCTTTTTTGGGGGTAAAGGGTGCAGTCTTACCTCGCGGACAGAGTTGATGTTGATGTAGTACTCAGTCTCTTGCGCATGCGGCACCATGGGCTCAACCAAGAAATTCCTCAGCGCGCCCTCGACGTGCTCGACCTTCTGCACCTTGTTCGCCCGCGCGGCAATCCACTCCCGCGCCTCCTGCCATGTCGCGTTGAGCTTCAGCAGGCCAGACTTGCCTCGCCGCTTGATGAGCTGATCTGGCTTGGCGACGAACTTGGCGCCTGGTGTAAGGAGGAAAGGGTAGGTGGCCTCAGCCTGGTCAAGGATGCCCTCGACGTTGTCGCCATCCTCGAAGTGGATGCTGGCGAGCTTCGGCGGAGGGTTGTGGGTTGCTTGCTTGGGAAGAGGAGTGGGCTTGATGACAGGAGCGCGGGTGAGGTGGTAGTTGACGATGGCCTTGCCGTCGGCCTCGAGAATGGCTTTTGCGGACATGTTGGTCGGATTGGCGTGCGAATGTGGTGGTGTGTCCCGTGGGGTAGGTTACAATCTGAAGAGAAGGAAGTGTGTGAGCAGTTGCAATGATACGGGAAGCACAATGCCTCGTCAGGAACGAATTGCCAGATTGATTGAGATGTGAGCAAGGCAAGCAAGGAAACCACAGCTGGCGCCAAAAAGTTCGGGCAGGTACGATGGCGGCGGTGAGAAAGCTACTGTCGGACCGCAGCTCCCACTCCAGGCTGACGATGCTTCCCCGACGCAATAATCCAGTACCAGATCCAACGTACCGATTGAGCCCGAAGTAAAGCCCTCTCGTGCAATGCGCTCGTACGATTGCGCTGGGCTCTGGCCGCCGTTGGTCGTTGGAATGGACTATTGTTGCCCGGAGATTGATCGCGTGGATACGGCTGTGTAGTTTTTCCCTCCCACTTCTGGCGACGTCCCTGGATTGAGGGGTGGGCTGCTATTTTCGGCCCGCAAGTTTCGAGGCTGACCACCACTCACCTTAATAATAATGTTACAGCAGCTGAGGGAAGGATTGTCGGGGCTGAAGATTGTCGCAGGTGTGCTTCGCGGGAAACAAGGACAGGATTGAAGATGGAGGACGTGGAGAAAGTGAGGTTGGACCAGAGCAATGGCAGAGCTACAAGCAGCTTTCGGTGGCCGCCAACAACCCACCAGAATCGTCTCGTTGATGAACAGGGCCCTGCGCTGCTGGGGACGCAAAGACGTTCTAGCGCGGCGGGCTGCGGCAATTTAGCTACCCCGTTGGGTCCGCAGATCCCCTTCGGCTTGAGCTTCCGATGTCATGACGGTGGCTTGAGAGGATGGCCGTCAACGAACAACACTCGAGTCGCGGGAGATGCCGTATGCCTCCTCACAGTACTGCCGGCATCGATGCGAGTAGCAAATGCAGTGAGCGATTGCCGCCCCCCGGTGCACACAAGAGAGGTACAATACATTGGTACATTGTTTACGATGACGAAAAGCGCACGCGAGCCAGAAAAGCCTCCGCGCAACGACACTGTCCAAGCGTCCTTCTCCCCCACGAGACAAGGCTGAACAAAATGGTACGATGTCCAACAACGCACTTGTAGCCAGCTGTCAAGAACCCGCAGGTGGAGTCGCAATCGATAGAGAAGCAATGGCTCCGGGCAAGGCACCATCGTACCACTTGCATGTCGGAAAGCCCCAGCGTTGCGATTATCCTTGAAATGCGGGCGCCGGCGATTCGGCCATGGGTGGCCCGGGCGCAATGCGGGCTCGCGACCCAAGGACAGGGATGTTGGTGCTCAGGGTTTCGAGCCCGCAGCTCACCACATCAACCATCAGCGGTGCTGTGAGCAGGGAAGTTGCTGCTTTGTCTTCGATCACGTCCACTGTTACTCCTTCCGCCTACTCCATCATACTCCCATAACACCGCCACCTCCCTTCTTGTAAGTAAATCCCCTGTCGCTGCTTCCATCCATGTAGAGCTGCAAAGCCCGAGCAATCCTCCACGAAAAGGTTCGGGGCGGTTCATGCACAGCTAGAGAAAAGCGGTGTCGGACGAGGATCAGCCCTCAGACGCTTGCAACGCTACCCGGGAGAGGCTACAAGACTCGAAAGACCGTCCTCTGACCGATACCGCATAGCTCCTCATACAATTCACATCACCCTCTCCCCGATCGAAACAGCTACACACAATGGCTCCCGCGGCGGTGCCAAACGGCGCGAATGGCGTCTCCAGCACGCCTGGCATGAATGGCGGCACCAACAGTGGCCTCTCTGCGTGAGTAGCAAGAGGGCAAGAAGTAGAATCAAAACTCTAGCTGACGATATCGCAGCAACGACAACATCCAGCGGTTTGCGGCGCCTAGCAGGCCTCTCAGCCCGCAACCCCAGCACACGCTTTTCCACCCGAAGACGAGATGTTTTGTCTAGTAAGTGACGTTGAAGCAGGAATGAGAGAGGGATCGAGGATTTAACGGCTACGCAGCGGTCTGCAGGCACGTGCGGTGCAGGGTATGCTCGATTTCGACTTCATCTGCAAGCGCAAGACTCCATCTGTGGCCGGGATCATCTATACTTTCGGTGGACAGTTCGTGCAGAAGATGTAGGTCGCAAATGCTGCTGGAATCGGGGAGATCGCGTGAGCTGACAATGGATAGGTACTGGGGCACGAGCGAGACTCTTCTCCCCGTCTATCAGAACACCGAGAAGGCTGTCGCCAAGCACTCAGACGTCGACACTGTCGTCAACTTCGCCTCCTCCCGCTCTGTCTACCAGTCTACCCTCGAGCTCATGGAGTACCCGCAAATCAAGTGCATTGCCATCATCGCTGAGGGTGTGCCGGAGAGGCGCGCTCGTGAGATTGCCTACATTGCCCGCAAGAAAGGTGTCACCATCATTGGCCCAGCCACTGTCGGTGGTATCAAGCCCGGTGCGTTCAAGATCGGCAACACTGGTGGTATGATGGACAACATTGTGGCCTCCAAGCTCTACCGCAAGGGCTCCGTTGGCTATGTCTCGAAGTCTGGTGGCATGTCCAACGAGCTCAACAACATCATCGCCAACACAACCGACGGTGTATACGAGGGTATTGCCATTGGTGGTGACAGATACCCAGGCACCACATTCATCGACCACATGATGCGATACCAGCAAGATCCGGCATGTAAGATCTTGGTGTTGCTCGGTGAGGTCGGTGGTGTTGAGGAGTACCGCGTGATCGAGGCGGTGAAGAAC
The DNA here is from genome assembly GCA_019670975.1 of Acidiella bohemica. NCBI lineage: Eukaryota > Fungi > Ascomycota > Dothideomycetes > Mycosphaerellales > Teratosphaeriaceae > Acidiella > Acidiella bohemica. Next base: position 759,952 of record JAGUCJ010000014.1, read on the forward strand.
GGCACCATTACCAAGCCAGTCGTTGCGTGGGCAATTGGTACTGTGGCCAGCATGCTCAAGACCGAGGTGCAATTCGGCCACGCCGGTTCCTTCGCCAACTCTCAGCTTGAGACGGCCGCCATGAAGAATAAGAGCATGCGCGATGCCGGTATCTACGTCCCGGAGACCTTCGAGGAGCTGCCCGCCATGCTCGAGAAGGTCTACAAGGACTGCATCCAGAGGGGCGTCATTAAGCCGCAGCCTGAGCCGGCTGTGCCCAAGATTCCCATGGACTACAACTGGGCCCAGGAGCTTGGCCTCATCCGTAAGCCTGCTGCCTTCATCTCTACCATCTCCGACGATCGTGGGCAGGAGCTGCTCTACGCTGGTATACCCATCACCGACGTCTTCAAGGAGAACATCGGCATTGGCGGCGTCATGTCTCTGCTCTGGTTCCGTCGCCGTCTACCTGACTACGCTGGCAAGTTCTTGGAGATGGTGCTCATGTTGACTGCTGACCACGGTCCCGCCGTGTCCGGTGCCATGAACACCATCATCACCACTCGTGCCGGCAAGGACCTGATCTCTTCCCTCGTCGCCGGTCTCTTGACCATCGGTTCCCGGTTCGGAGGTGCCCTCGACGGCGCCGCCGAGGAGTTCACCCGCGCCTACGACAAGGGTCTCTCGCCCCGTGACTTCGTCGACACCATGCGCAAGGAGAACAAGCTTATTCCGGGTATTGGCCACAGGGTGAAGTCCCGCAACAACCCCGACATGCGTGTCACGCTTGTCAAGGAATACGTCAAAGCCAACTTCCCGTCCTGCAAACTCCTCGACTACGCCCTCGCCGTCGAGACCGTCACCACCTCGAAGAAGGACAACCTGATCCTGAACGTCGATGGCTGTATCGCCGTCTGCTTCGTTGACCTCATGCGGAACTCGGGCGCTTTCAGCGCGGAAGAGGCGGAGCAGTACATGGAGAACGGCGTGCTCAACGGCCTGTTCGTGTTGGGCAGGAGCATCGGTCTCATTGCGCATCACTTGGATCAGAAGAGGCTGCGGACCAGCTTGTACAGGCATCCGTGGGACGACATTACGTACATGCTGCCGGAGCTTAGCAAGGGTGGTGCGCCGGGCAACCAGGGACGTGTAGAGGTCGATGTGAAATAGGCGATTGATGATGTGGAAGAGCACAAATGTTGTTTGATTCAGATGCTTGCATGGTCTGCAGCTGAGCGGAGTATGGGATGGGCTATGAAATAGATATTATTGGGGAACGGATGTAGCCATAGGCTTCGGAACTGACAGCTGTACGAAGTACACTGAGACGCATATGATATCTAGGCTATGTGATCCAGTCTCAAGTCCTCTCGCCACTCCACTGAAAGGTCAAGAAGATCGCGCAAGACTCTCAGCGCTGCATGAGATGTATCTCGTCGCGCGAATCGATGTAGGTGCTATCTCACGCCCAGCCCTCAGCCCTGCCAAGCGCCCCCTTCGCGGCCACCTTGGCCAACATCAACCTCTCTTCAGCCATCATGAATATGCCTACGGGTGAGAAATTGAAGTTCGCCACAGTGCCTCCAACATGGATTTTCCCAATCAACTCTCCTCGCTTGTTCCAGCAATCAACGCCGCTCCCCGTCCCGGACCAGACATTTCCCTCCGTATCGCATTTGATGCCATCGGGTACACCAACGTCACAAAACGCAAACGTCCTCCGATTTGCCAACCGCGTGCCTTCGTCAACCACATCGTACTCATAGATACTGGCCGGCAATCTCGGATTGAAGGAGAAGTTGTGTCCATCACCCGGTGTCGCGTGTGCTTGTATAGCACCGGTGTCTGTGATATACATCTTCTTATAATCTGGAGAGAAACACAAGCCATTGCACTGGGTGAATTGATCCGCTACGCAGCTCACTTGACCCGTGGACGGTCGAAATCGGTATACTTGGCTTGGCAAGCGAGGGGAGGGCCGGAAGGCTTGTTCGTAGCCGTACGTCGGGTCCGTGAACCAGATATCGCCGGTCTCGTGGTGGATTACCACGTCGTTGACGCTGTTGAATGGACGACCGAGGTAGTTGGTCAGGAGATGTCGGACTTTGTGGGTTTGCGGGTCGATTTCGGTCATGGCGGAGGGATGGTTGAAGGAGCCTTGGGCGCAGAACAGGAGGTTGCCATTGTAGTTGCAGCCGCCGTTTGCGTAGATGATTTCGTCTTGCGGGAAAGAGGCAAGACGGACCGAGTCGATGGTCACTTTGCCAGAAGAGTCGGAGCAATCGACCTCATGGATGTCGACCTTCTTGCCAGACTGGTAATTGGAAGTAAATACGTTTGTCTTGGTCTTTGCAATGTATATGCCGGCCTCATGGGCGAACTTCTCGTCCTGTTGTTTGAGGAGCTCAATCTTGGCGTCATTGCCGACGAGGCCTTGGAAGTCGTGGGTATACGCTACAAAGCATGGCGTCTTCGGGATCGCAGTGTTGGCATACTCGACGTCGTTTGCTGCTTTCAGGCAGTCGTACTTGAACACCCCATTCCAAGAATTTCCGGCCATTGTGGCAGCCTACACGCTGGCTCGGTTGCTCAGTAAAAGACAGATGGCATTGGATGGTTCAGACGAAGTGGTCTTTAGCCGAGATCGGGCTTTGGCTGCCCGCTGTTGCCGATATCAACTCGCTTGCACTCGGTTGAAGTGCAGTGTACCCATCAGTCATACGACTATGCTCAAGGACAAAGATCGAGTCGAGGCCAAATCAAGACCATCGACGGGTCTACCAGAGCCACTACGTAGAAGGCTATGAACGATTCTCTGATCAGTATGCAATTGTGTGGTTGAGGAAGTTTTGTTGCTCCAAGAGACGAACAATTCCGCGGGCCTGAGGCATCTACATGCATCCAAAACGCGTCGACGCGAGCAGTCTAGTACAATCATGTCGACGACCACATACGAGCCTGCGAGATGCTTCATGAGGTCTTGCTAGCTCTGTCCGGGCATGCGTCGCCTCTGTTCGAAGTGCCAGGGCCGGGCAATGAAGCTGCCGAAATCCAGGATCTACTATCACCCTCAGAGGCTGCCCTGTTCGAGTCGATAGGCAAGCTCGCAGAGCACCATCGTCGACTGCGAGAGCACGCAAGATGGCTTGCTTCCTGGCATGCCTCCACTGTCTGCCGCGCTGTGGCCACCTCGATCACTCAGACTCATCTGGCTCGCTTCCAGGAACGGATTCTGGACATTGAGAGCAAGATCTTGAGAAAAGATGCCACCGTTGTAGGAGCTTACGACATTGTGCCTCTTGCCACCGTTGTCGCCGGGTTCGACGATTGGCACAGGTTGATGCGCTGGCTGTGGGAGATCGCTTGCCTTATGCATCCTCCAGATCAAGCCCGCCCGAATAGCAAGTCTCAGACAAGCTGCACTGGCGCCACATTGATCAACGAGCTCCGAGACCAGGCAAATACTGGCTTTCCGGACATAGCAGCGGCCGCTGTGGAGTTGTCAACGGTCGCCGAAACCGCATGGCTGCGACAGTTGGCTCCATGGCTGATTCATGGCAAGCTGCCTATGCATGGGGCCAACGATTTCTTCATCCAGGCTGAGCAAGCTCTTGAGGACAGTCGAAGCCCATATTGCCGTGTCAAAGAGCTCCAGCCATGCTTCGTGGCCGCACCGACAGCAGCGTCCATTCTCTTCATCGGGAAGTCACTTGACCAAGTACGACAGCAGGCTCGATCCACAAGCTCCGGCAGAACGACCGACAGCGCAGACCTTGCAGAAGGCCATCTAAAATGGCTTTCAGACCTGGCTCTGCCGATTACTCAGAGCCAGCTGTCGCGCGTGGTTTCTGCGATCAGATTGTCGCTCTCGCACAACGTTCTTCAGCACTTACTTCCGATGCACCACATCCTCCGCCTGCTTGCCAGTCTGCGCCGCTATTTCTTGCTCGGCCAAGGCGAGTTCGCCCTCGCGCTTGTCGATCAGGCAGAAGGCCGTCTTCAGGCGCGGCAGCAAAGTATGGGACGCCTTCTTCAGCAGGATCCTGTCAAAGCCATGCAAGGACTGTCAATCAAGGACGCTGAGCTTCAGCAGGCAATGGACGCGACATGGAAAGCTATGCTACGAGACGATGAAGATGCAGAGGATGACGTGCTTGAATTTGGCATGAAGCATCTGCATTTCAGGATCGCTGCTTCGGAAGCTCGCCCGCCGTCTTCAGACAGCGTAAGCCAGTACACAACGCCAGTCTCTTCGACAGACTTCAGTAACCTCCTCTTCCCTATCTCAGCGAGGCTGACGCTCGATGTTGCGCCGCCTCTTAACCTGTTCATCTCCATCAGAGAGGCCGAGACGTACTCGAGCATCAATGCCTACCTCCTGGCGCTGCGACGAGCGCAAGTGCGGCTGTCATCGCTGTGGTGCCGGACGGCTGCACGCCGCGACTTTCCTTCGCCGTCTACAAAGACTGCTTCTGCACCTTTCGTCGAACGCGAGACACTCGCAGCTCGCAGTCGCGCCACTCGGAAGATCTGGGCCAGCAGCAGCGCCACGCTCTTCCTCATCTCCGAGACTGCGGCTTACTTCGAGGGCGAAGTCATCAAGCAGTCTTGCGACCACTTCGAGGACTGGATCGCCAAGCCTACTACGATCGAAGACACGGAGATGAGCATGGCAAGCGAGCGGTCCGTGTCCGTCGCCCAGCGAGATCCAGAGACCCTTGCAGCCGCTCATCGAGCATTCCTGTCCTCGCTCGCCTACGCTTTGCTGCTCACCGACGTGCAATATACCCGCGAGCTCCGTTCCCTTCTCGGCAACATCGACGCACTGATCGCGTACTTCCACCGCCTCCTGGACCAACAGCAGAAGCTCGACCTCGAGCGAGCAGCCAGTGGCGGCGAAGCGAGCAGCTATGCGGTAGACGAGGAGCAACGGATGGCGCTCGAGCTCGACAGAGCTAGGAAGAAAGTCGACAGCGACGCCAAAGCTGTCGTAAACAGGCTTAGGCAGCTCGACCGGGAGAGGCTGGGTGCTGGAAGGTATTTGCAGGTTTCGCCCGCTGAGAGTGGAGGGTTTGAGGCGTGGAAGGGTAGTGGAGTCGAAAGGCTGTTGATGAAGTTGGATTATGGGAGGATGAGGGATGACGCTTATGATGTTGTATGACCAGGCGACGGGGTCAAGACGAGCTACTTGCCGATCCCATCGTGACTGTGTACTTTGCGTATGAGCTATCCGCTCATGCGTTCTATCTACTTATGACTGATGTCCAGTGCTTTGTAGCTTCCCTCATGCGCGCCGAATGCACCGCCCCGCTGAGCCCACCACTACCTTGCTATAGAAGCAGGCGGTACAAACGCCAGCCGTGCCTCGCTGTCTACATTCCATCGCATCCTCGTGCCATGCTTGCATTTGCGTGCGACACTACGCGCAGTCTACTTCCGCACCTTGACCATCACGTAGGGCACCTCGACCTCCTCCTCCGCCTCGTCCTCGGCCGTGACCTCGAAGATGACATTCTTCTGATGGTCTGGGATGGGCCTCTTGGAGACGGTCTCGACGAGTTGGGACATTCTGCGGTCAAAGTCAACGATTGTTCTGGTTCGCGGAGGACACGACGCCGACTTACTTCATTCCCAACCTCTCCTTATGCTTGCTGTTCGCATAGAAGCTCGCGAACAGCAGGCTGACACCCGAGCTGATCATCTGAATGCTCAGTCCCTTGCTCTTGAAGTCATCCAAGAACTGTTGCAATGTCACGTCTTCGCTCTCGAAGCGATCCCACAACGTATCGATCACCACCTCGCCGTTCGGACCTTGGTACTTGCCCTTCGGACTCGCGATCGGCTCGCTGAAGCCGAAAAATGGGAGCGCCAAATTGACGAAGCCGTTCTTGTACTGCTCCAGATCCATCTTGCCGTCAATGATCTTGTACAGCTCGAGCACGACGAGACCAGTGACCAGCGCTGTAGTGGTGGCGATAGCTGGGATAATCTTGCCGGCAATGAACTTAGTCTTATGGCGGTCAGCGGTGGCGATCTTGTAGTTCTCCGCGCGCAGGTTGGAGGCGGCAGTGATGAAGTCGATGTGGAAGTTGGTGTCATCATCTTTCTCGAACTCGACTGGCTCCATCTTGAAGTTGCCGAGTGTCTTTGGTTGAGGCAGGCTTTGCGCGATGTCCCTGAGAACGGCGCTGTCGTCCGATGCGCCTGCCTGCGCATTGGGATCGGGGTCGCTGTCACTAGCTTGAATCTTGACGCCCGGGTCGGGCTTGAAATCCGGCACGATCTGGCGCTCGAGGACGGAGAGGATGTGGCTCCTGTCGGTGGAAGGCTTGATATTGTAGTTGAAAGCATGCAAATTGGCGGCGGAGAGGATGAAGGTGTAGTGGGTTGGGTTCTCAGGGTCGAACTTTAGTGGGTCAGGCGCACGCTTGGGACCAGACCAGAAGGGCTGGCCTGACGATGTTATGCTGTCTTTCGGGAAATTGTACAGCAGTTGCTGGATGGCGTTGTTGTACTGCTTCTCGAACTGCGTCCTGGCCCATTTGATGCAGTCGTCGAAGCTCTCAGGCTTGTCAGTCACCAGAAACTCTTTGAGGGTCTCGAGCGTCTGTTTCTCGTTGCCAGACTGCAAGGCGGTGCTTAGATAGTCCTTCTGGGTGAGGTAGTTGTTCACGATCTCGGCTGGGCCGGCAAAATAGGTGTGAAAGAGATCCTTGGCCCAGGCGATGGTGTGGTTGATGTTGTTGGGGAAGGATCGCAGCGTGCACATCGGGAAAGATTGCTCGGGCGGATCCTGGGAGCTGGAGTAGGATTCAGTCAGGCGTGGCAGCACGACCTGACTGTTGCCCTTGGTGCCGAGCGTACCGCTGTCAAGCAGGGGCTTGTGGAAGAAGACGCAGCGCCTGTCGACATACGTCCGTGCGTCAACGTTGTCGAGAGCATTCGTCACACCGTCCAAGCTGTTCCAGAAGTCCTCGTTGAAGATGTGCTCGGTGTCTTGCGCCACGCGATCCTTGAGCATGACAATCTTGCCCTTGAGATCCGGATTCATGGTCTGGACAGCAGCGGCAGCAGCCTCGCTCTTCAGACTGCCGACATCCTTCGGCCGGAATAAGAATTGTCGGTTGAGATTGCTGCGCTCAATCTGGTCCATGTCGGTGACTGTGATCTTGCCCTTTGGTCCGCTACCCAGGCCGAGCATGGCCCAGTTCTTCAGCATCTCGCAGCCGATGGCGCCAGCGCCAACCAGGAATTGATTAACGTTCGAGATCTTCTCGTGGAAAGATTTACCGAAAACGGCGATGTGGCCATCGTATCGAGTGCCGCGAGGCTTGCATTCCTCTTCGTTGCGAGGCGAATTGACGGGAAGCGATTCGAGAGAATCGAAGTACAGCCATTGCTTGATCGGATGGAACTTGCCAGAGACGGACTTTAGCACTTCCTGAGCGGCAAGACCACCGTAGAAGGCATTCATTGGGCTGACGTCGCCGCGGGCTTGATACGACAGCTCTTTGATGACCTTCTCATCCAGCTCCGGCTTGTCTTCCAGTGCGTTGGCAATCTCTTGTGAAAGCCGAAGCACCTCCTTCGCATCCTCTTCGTTCATCGGACGCGGAAACTCCCCGCCATGCTTTTCCGCGAAGTGATGCAGAGCTTGCACGCCAACGTGCAGCTGAGCGGGGCGGTCGAACTTGGCGAAATCGGAGATGAGCTGCTCCGGATTCTTGAGCTGAGTGCTGAAGTTTTGAAAGTCCAGAATCTTGGGCATCTTGACTTGCGTGTACAGTCCGCCGCGCTGGTATTGACCAAGGCCGGAGACATCACCAATGGAGAATGTGTATGGTCCCAGCGTCTTGACCTTGCGAGGCGTGCCATCGTTGAGCTTCTCCATGCCCTTCACTTCCGTAAAGCTCACAAAATCGCCATCTTCGAGACCGTGCCTCGTCTCCTCCAATGTAGAGACTACACCTTCCTCGTCGATGCCTGCAACAATGCCGTTGACCGGGTTCTCGCCGGTCGGGTCGCCAACAGTGAAGTTCTTGCCGAAGTCAGTGAAGATGGTGCCGAAGAGACCGTACGTGTCTGTGACCACGACGTAGATGCCGTTCTCGTGGCAGAAGTCGGCAATCTTGATCTGGTCCTTCAGCGGCTGATCGGTCAGGACGATGGCCTGGTACTTTTTGAGCTGGCCCAGATCGCTGGTCAAGCTGTCCCCCGCATGGACGCCCACTGGCGTGTATGGGTTCAGCTCCGCCACGCGCGGTGCTGTGACCTCTGCGCGCGGCTTGCCTACATCCTCGGGGTGCAGGAAGAACTGCGAGCTGAGATGCTCGATCCGCGTCTTCTTGGGATCCCAGAGCGTCAGACTCTTGACACCCGCCAAAGCAATGTTCTTGGCGATCTCCACACCCAAGCCTCCCAAGCCCACTACTAGCACATTCGAGCTACCCATCCGCTTCATCGCCTCATGGCCCAGCACGTACAACTGCCGGCTGTACAAGCTCTCGTCAATCTCGCCGTTGCCGCTGCCAGCTCCGTGCTGCGCCTGCTTCAGCTGCTCCACGCTGGCCGGCGCTGGCGACTCCACGTCCATCTTGGTGGCGGGGGTGCCGTTGCCGGCGCTGCCGTTTGAGGCGCCGTCGGTCATCATCATCTTCTTCTTCTGCGGACTGTTGGCCACTGCCTCCTCGCCGGAGAGACGGCGTTTCCCCAGCGTGGCGGCTGGCCGGTCGGTTAGTGATACAGGTGTGGCGCCGTTGGTGCCTGAAGGGCTCATAAACGCAGTCGTGGGGGGGTTGTAGAGAGTGCTGCTGCTGCTTCGCCACCTCCTCGCCGCGGTCTTGGCGAGAGTAGAGGATGTGTTGGAGAGAGCGAGGATGCAGAAGACGCAGACAATGTAGAAGATGCAGAGGATGGAGGCGGAATCAAACGTAAGAGGTTTATAATCCCGTTACGGACATCAATCGATTAGCTCGGCGCGGCGCGGTGCATTTGTCTGAGAGAGCTGCAGATGCAGGTGAGGACCGTCACGTCACCGCTGCACGCCTGAGGCAGAATTGCCGCCCCTTCGTTCATTCGCTCCTTGATCTTTCTCCCCACAGCCTCATGCTCTACGAAGGTGTGTTAGCAGCAAAGCATAGAAAAGTGCCAAGATCAGTGGTTACTCCAGGCTCTCGTACTACCAATGAGGCTCATCGACATCGAGACTCTGAAGTCCGCGTATTCTACGAGAACGACAGGACAGCTTCCTGGACTTTTCCGGCAAGCAACAGATGATGTCGGATAGTGTTCTATCCTTCCCAGAGAGCCTCAAGCATCTTTTCACGGACGCTTGCAAATTTCTCACGTGTGGATCGATACTTACGGTATTGACAAGAAGAGCAGCGCGGAGCTATCCGAGTCCACCACCCCGGTGAGTCCAGGCGTCACGCATCGCAACAACCCCTGTACAGCATGCACTGATGTTTCTCATCTATGCACGGGTTGGATCAGAAGGCTCAAGTCTGCTTTGCCTACCTCGCCGACCTCAAAGAAGAAGAAGGAGAGCCGTTCTTATGCAACCTATTTGACTCAGCCTGGTTCACTAGGGGTTGGACGTGAACGGTGGCAGCGCTGGTCTACGCTAACCTTCTGATTGTTCAACTTACAAGAGCTGCTTGCCCCGCAGCGCACCATCTTCTTGGATCACACTTGAAGACTGGTAGCTCACGAATTTCCGGAAGCCAGAGCACTTAGTCAAGGATACTGCGGCCTTCTTCCTCCAAGCACACACATCAATGAGGCACGGACGCAGATCGCTGACATCCCAAAGCTGTATCTAACCTTACCTTTGTCCCTTGCCAAGCAGCCGCCTCCTGCCGCCAAGATCTTCCGCTGGGCGTCGCAGCGTCGCACGAGCCGGACCGAAGACATGTCGCACAGTCTCCTCAGCTTGCTGAGTATCAACATGCCATCACTCTATGGCGAAGGATCAAGAGCCTTTCGCCGTGTACGAAAAGAGACTGTGCGCACAAGGATCGACGGCAGCCTGCTGCGTTTTGACCCGCCATGTATCACCGAATCCAACATCTCCGGCTCAGAGCTCGGAGAGTCGCCGGCTGAGCAAGGAGTACTCGCGGTGAGTGTGAGCGGGTTTTCCCTGCCGCGTTCAAACGACTCCGGCTTGTCTAGTTCATTGCCCTTTCACCAACGTATGACCACGTTCAAAGCTGCAGCGTATCATCTCCTGGTACGTGGTGAGATCGAGAGCACCTGTGGATTTTGTGGAGTCTCTGCGATTCTACCCGGATTTGTTACCCACCACGTGGCCTGGTACAAGGCTGCGGGCGTTGAAAGCGATGAGTGGGGTTGAAGACACGAGGCTCGTTCATGGCAACGAAGCCGATTCGACGCCGGTCTTCGTCAAGACATTCATGCTCAAAGTGGACGCTACAGAGATTCTCATCTGTGTTGGAGATGCATATTACGCCCTCATACGTGCGTTGTAGGTGTCGTCATTGGGGTTTTGCCGCTTTAAGGGCTACACCTGGCCGTCAAAGATTCTTGGACGGTGTCCGTGGGACGTGACGATTTGAGGTGATTGGCACCTCAAGAGCCTCGTTGGCCAAGGGCCATGAGCAGAACAGTCCAGGGCATGCATTGCGTCCAAACTGTGAGAAGATCCCCAATTATCATGGTCGCGTGCGCGAGGGCGGAGTAGGCCTGAGCTTGCAGGCGGGAAGATCCGCTCCTTCGTGAACTCGCAAGCTTGTGATGTATTCTTTGACAGCAGCCCCAGCCAGATAGCAGCCGCAACCAGAAACACCCGCCAAAACAAGACATACCCAGCCACGGCTTCAACTCCCGACATCGTAACAAAGTCAGCACCGAAGTGCCTACCCCATCGCCTTTTACACACAAGCCCGCGCTTACCTGAGGGGACCCCTTGCCAATTGAGCCTCAGCGTCACAAGCCCAATCAATACCACCAAACACCCCTCGCGCAAAACAACGAAACAAAATAGATTCAAATTGACTCGACAACATGGCGGAAGCCGCGGCGCTGAGAGCGCCAATAGTGGACACGGAGATGGGCGACGCCGGCAAAGTCGAGCACACACTAGGCGCCTCGACCGACCCACCCAGCATACCGACTCTCGATGGGTGGATTGAGAGTCTCATGCAGTGCAAGCAGTTGAGTGAAGAGGATGTGCGGCGACTATGCGAGAAAGCGCGCGAGGTACTGCAGGACGAGAGCAACGTGCAGCCGGTGAAATGCCCGGTCACGGTGTGCGGTGACATCCACGGTCAATTCCACGACCTGATGGAGCTCTTCAAGATTGGCGGCCCAAACCCAGACACAAACTACCTCTTCATGGGCGACTACGTCGACCGTGGATACTTCAGTGTCGAGACCGTCACCCTCCTCGTGGCGCTAAAGATCCGCTATCCACAACGCATCACCATTCTACGCGGCAATCACGAAAGCAGACAAATCACCCAAGTCTATGGCTTCTACGACGAATGCCTGCGCAAATACGGCAACGCCAACGTGTGGAAGTTCTTCACCGACCTCTTCGACTACCTGCCCCTGACCGCCCTGATCGACAATCAGATCTTCTGCCTGCACGGTGGTCTCAGCCCGAGCATCGACACGCTGGACAACATCCGCCAGCTGGACAGGATACAGGAGGTGCCGCACGAGGGGCCAATGTGCGATTTGCTCTGGAGTGATCCCGATGATAGATGCGGGTGGGGGATCAGTCCGCGTGGGGCTGGCTACACGTTTGGGCAGGATATTAGCGAGGCGTTCAACCACAACAATGGGCTCACGCTTGTCGCGCGAGCGCATCAGTTGGTGATGGAGGGGTATAATTGGTCGCAGGATAGGAATGTGGTCACGATCTTCTCAGGTATGGAGGCGCTCACATGGTTCTTGTTGCTCGTGGGTGGAGATGCTGACTCTGAGCTAGCACCTAATTACTGCTACCGTTGCGGGAACCAAGCAGCCATCATGGAGATCGATGAGCATCTCAAATACACCTTGTAAGTACGCTCGGCCTTGCAAGCGCTGACCCTGCTAACACACTGCCTGCAGCCTCCAATTCGATCCTTGCCCCCGCGCCGGCGAACCTATGGTCTCGCGCAGGACTCCCGACTACTTCTTGTAGACGCACACCGAGGGCCCCGGCACGCATCAAAGCGCGCCACCTTGGCGCACCAGCTGCATTAGATGGGCAGGTGCTAGAGACTAGTTACTCTACACCAGCACGCAGGCAGGCGCACGCCGAAAAATGGGCATCCGATACGGATGCTGGTTACGAAGATGTTTCCTGTCTCATGATCGAGGTTCTCACGTCGCTCCTTCCGCTTTGGCTTCGCCGTGGATCTGTGCAACCCCGCGTCAGCTGTCACGTTCGTCGAGACATTTGGTCGTGTGATCTACCGCTACGGCGAACTTCATCCATTCTTCAATGCCTTTCACATACTCATCCTCCGCCCCCGGCACGACTTCATGCCCCCAGACCACCACTTCGTCAAACGTGCCCTCGGTCTGCATCACCCTCACCTCGTCCCCTTCCTCTACCTCCTCGTCGTCTCCACCCAACCCTGCGGGCGCGACGGGCTTCAGCGGCAGTTTCTGCTCGGTCTTCTGCAGCAATCTCCCCTTGTAGCCTTCTGGCAACTTCACAGTGATCCCTCGCAGACTCCTGCCGCGAAAGTAGGCGGTGGAGGAGCCATCGTCGGATCGCTTGGGGTTCCAGTACCGTTCCGCGACTTTCAGGGGCCCGTTGTGGTGGATGGTGCAGGGGAGGACGTGGGGGGTGAGCTTGCGCTCTGGCTGCGAGGAGGCAATTGCTAGCATTTGGTGGGCGCTGAAGTCGAGTGGGGATACTCCTACGTCTAGTCACGCTGCGGACTGCGAATACAAGCCTCTACAGTCCGCGCGCCGCCCCTACCTGCACGCGTTCGAGTCGCGTCACGGATCTACCCGGTTACTGGGGGCCCGCGGCTTTCTATTACCACGAGTTGAGGATTGGTGATCTCATGCAGTAGACACAGATGCCGTTCCTTGTCGTTTGTGACTGCGTTTTCCGCGTCCTCTCCTCCGCGGGTTGGAGATCTGCTCTATGCTGAAGAGCGACATGCCGGAGAGATGCCACGAGTAGATCGGACATGGCCCCACTCCAGTCAGATTGAGCAGGCCCAACCCCGCAGTCCACTTCCAGATCCGAGCAACGCAGTCCATCCGTCGAACACATCGGACGGAGAGCGATTGTCCCACAGATTGGGTTGACTCGGCGATGGCGGCTCTCTTCCGAAGCCTCCCGATTCCACAGACCGCCTTGCGATGGGAAGCGGCGGAGCAGAGCAGCCCACGAGCCGGCGAGACGTGTCGGCGCGCCATGCACCATCTCCCGCTAGCCCACTGTAAACCAGATCTATGACGAGTTGTTGGGCTCCTCCAGAATTGCGCTACCGCACGCCCGTACCCACCAGCACGCACGACTGGCAGGCACCAGGCACGCCATGCGCCTGCGCCTGCGCGGAGCATTTCGCGTACCGCCGTTGGGGGGGGGGGAGATGGCCGCTCCGGGGTGAATTGTGTTTCCGGCGGCCGAAGACCGGCACGGCATGTATAGTTGACTTCACTCCGTCCTTCTGTGCTGCATCGCTGGCATCTTGCGGCTGGCGGTCTGGGACGTCGTTCGTTGCTCGCGCGCGTGGCCTGATCGTGGGCTTGACTGCATACTCCAAGCGTTGTCGTTGGGGCGCTCGCGGGAGCTCTGCTATTGCTATTGCTATTGCTATTGCTATTGCTGTTGCTATTGCTGTTGTTTACGTTGCAGCTTGGGCTGGGAGACGGCACTTCGCACTGCATTCCCGTCGCACGGCTCACGAAGCATCGCCGGACTTCACGATGGGGCTGACAGACCCATTGGCCGCCCGCGCGACTGCGCTGGCTTCTTATGCCGGCTCGTACGCCTTCCCTCCCGCCCTCTCGCTGGCTCGGGGGACCATCCTCGCGCTGTTCCGACAAATCCAGGTCGGCTCGCTGCAGATCACCGACACAGATGGCAGCCTCACTGTTTGCGGCAGCCCCGTCCGCGTCCCCGCCGAAGGCGAGAAGAGCGTCCACTCGATTCCACACGCCGAATTCCGCGTCCTCAACGACCTCTTCTGGATGCGTCTGCTGGTCTTCGCAGACATGGGCTTCGCGGAGAGCTACATGCTCGGCGAGATCGACTGCCCGGACCTCATGGCCTTCTTCAAGGTGTTCATCGTCAATCGACAGCACCTTTCGAACGGCTCTACCTTCTTATCGAACATCAGTGGCAAGCTTGCAAGCCTTGTCCGAAGTACGAACACCCTTGCCAACGCGAAGCTCAACATCTCGGCGCACTACGATATCTCGAACGACATGTTCGCCGCGTTTCTGTCCCTCGACATGACCTACTCCTGTCCGATCTGGCTACCCAAATCCAACCCGGCATCGGCGTACGAAACGCTAGAGCAGGCGCAGTATCGAAAACTGAGCCGGTTTGTGAACAATGCCCGAATCAAGGCCACCGATCACGTCCTCGAGATTGGAACCGGATGGGGCAGCTTCGCCATGCTGGCGGTGGAGAAGACCGGATGCCGCGTCACCAGCCTCACCCTCAGCGCCGAACAAAAACGTCTGGCCGAAGACCGCATCCGCGCCGCCGGCTTCCAGAACCAAATCCAAGTCCTCCTCTGCGACTACCGCAGCCTCACCGTGCCGCGCACCGAGGCCGAGAAATACGACAAAATCGTCTCGATCGAAATGCTCGAAGCCGTGGGAGCCGAATACCTCGAGACGTACTTCCGCTGCGTTGACCGGCTCTTGAAATCCGACGGCGGGGTCGCGGTGTTCCAATGCATCACCATGCCCGAGTCCCGATACGAAGTCTACCGCAGCTCCGACGACTTCATCCGTCGCTACATCTTCCCCGGCGGACACCTACCCACCGTCACGCAACTCCTGACCGCCATCCGCGCCGGCTCCTCCGATCCCAAGAAAGGCGTACCGCCCCGACTCATCCCCGAAAGCATCGAGAACATCGGCCCGCACTACGCCAAGACGCTGCGGCTCTGGCGGCAGAACTTCATGCAGACGTTCAATTCCAAGATCCGGCCCGCACTCGTCCGGGAGCACGGCAAGGATGGAGCGACGGGCTCGGGGAAGAAGATGAGCGAGGACGAGATCGAGGTCTTCAAGCGGAAATGGGAGTACTATTTCGCCTACTGCGAGGCCGGTTTCGCCACGAAGACGCTCGGGGATGTGATTTTGACGGTGGGGCGGGAAGGCGCGGTGGAGATGATGGAGGATGTGCCGCTCTAGGCAGGGAGCCGGGTGAGGAAGTCTGGTGAGTTGGGTTGAGTTGAGTCGAGGGTGAGATCTGATAAAGGAAATTCTGCAAGGAAGGCGTGGATGGACCCAGGGGAGGGGACTGTGGTGCCGAGCCCGCGGCAGGCTAAGGGGAGGACGAAGCTTGGGTGGAAAGCTTGGCCCTGTGGGGTGGAGGTTTGTCGGGGAAGCGCATGTGCGTGTCGCGATGGAATGATACCCTTCTCTGGACCGGAGGGTGACGCATCTCTAGCGTGGGCGGCTTGTATGTACAGCGTCGGATGAACGCGTTGCCACTGAGCCAGCGCTGGACCTCTCCTTTACCAATATCTGCCCCGAATACCATGGTACCCTTCCGTTCCGTCTGCATCGCCTCGTGTAAGTCCCGCCAAGGGCGACGCACCTTCTCCAAACAATGGCTAACAAAGCAGGACTTCCACGACCGGGGGAGGATCCTGATCCGCACCTCGATTGCCCCACCACCGCCTACATCTTCGCCCTCTCCGCTCCAGGCCTCATCCCCTCACCGACCTCCCCACCGATCGCACTCGCCCACAACTCCCTCCCCACCATCTCACAAAGCCTCAGGACTCTCGTCCGCACGGTCGCCCCGTCCCGTCGATTTTTCCCTTCCCGTCTGCTCAAGCCAATCTTCCCACACAGCTCACACAGCGGACCATCTGCCTTGAGCCCACCGTCTTCGCCGCGGATCGGCCACCACTCCGTCTCCAGCCTCACCTTCGGCGCAACTCTCGCCTCTTTGCCCTTCTGCACGCGGAGGATCTTCCGTTCGTCGCTGTGGTCCAATGCGTTCTTCAGCGCTTCCCGGTTGACGGCTTCGAAGTACGACAGGTCGCCCTGATGGTACAGCGTCTTGCCGAGAAGCTGGGCGCGGGCCTGGAAGGATTTATAGTCGACCCAGCTGCTTTCCGGGCCGAGTTGCGGTGGAGGGCGTAGCATGAAGAGCGATACCGCTCCCAGCCATGCCGCCTCGATGAACGGCCAGAGCAGGAAACAGTAGAAGTCGAAGCTCTCGCGGCCGGAAGAGCGCTCGGTGGGGTGGAGCTGGACGTAGCGCACCTCTTGCCCATCTGCCGCGGCCTTGGTGGTGGTGACGAGCACGCCATCAGCCTCCAGACCCGCAAGAGTCGTGCGGAGGGTGTCCTCCAGCTCCACAGTCGGGAAGATGAATTCCGCCCTGAACAGCTGGCTCAGGAAGCGTACGTACTCGGCCAATTCCCCGTACTCGATCCGCTGACTCGGCGCTTCGCCGCCGAGCTTGACGCGGGTGTAGACGCCACAGCAGACGAGTGCTTGGGAGATGAAGAGGTGGATCGTCATGTTGCGGTAGAAGGAGAGCTGGAATCGGTCTTCGGCGTAGTAGGTCTCTTCCGGCAGCCCGTCGACTTTGCCGACCAACTTTGGCCCGAGCACCTCGAGGGCTCGCTCGACGACGGTTTCGGTCGATGCGGTACCGAAGTCAGCTACGGCGCCTCCTGCGGCGCGGACGCGGGCGGTGAGCCAATCGACTCGGCGGACGAGCTCAGACTTGCCTACGCCTCTGCCACGGAGTGTAAGGAGGACGGTGCCGACGAGGGAAGTGGGCATGACGACCGAGGCGTCGTTGATGTCTTTCAGGACTTTGTAGCCGAGCGTGGTGAGTATGCGCCGCCGAAGTGCAGGGTCGTACATGCTCTCGATACTCGGACTTCTTTGCTGAAGCCGAGATCGCTGCTCGTTGACGAAGGCGCGGAGAGACCACGGTTCGTGGAAGCGGACGTCCACTCTGCCTAGCTTGAGAGACAGGACGTTCGAGGCGGAGAGGAATTGGAACAGATCTTCCTTCGGTTTCGGCTGGCCGAGGAGTTCGGAAATGTAGCTGTCGACTTCGATTACTTTGTCGTACTGCGTGCTGACCGGGCAGACGATGGCATCCTCGACTTGTCCGGACAAGATGGAGTCGAGGATGAATGAGAGGATGCCGAATTTGGGCGGCAGTAGCTTGCCGGTGCGGGATCGTCCGCCTTCAACGAAGCATTCGATATTGTACCCGTTCTGGAGGAGCGTGTCCATGTACGATTGCACGAGGGTCTGATAGAGTTGGTCGTCCCCAAACGAGCGACGAATCCACATCGCGCCTGCGTGTTGGAGGAAGGGTCCGATGACGGGGAAGTTGAGGTTGTCCCCAGCGACTACAGTGGGCAGTGCGAGGCCCAGGCGGTAGCAGATGAGCTGCAAGCTCACATAATCGACGTGAGAGCGGTGGCAAGGCAGGAAGATGATGGACTGTTTCTTCGCCGCCGCCGCCGCCGCTTTCATCAACCTCTCGACCTCGGACTTGCTGGAGTGGACGCCTTGGTGGTATGCGCGGGTCAACAGCTGCGTGACGAGGTAGTACGCGCCGCGAATGAAGTATCGCGAATCCATCTTGCAGATCATCTTATCCGTCCAATCCTCCGCCACTTCCCGCAGCTGTCTCTCGATCTCCCGCCGTCTCCCCTCCCTCCGCATCCGGTGCTCCAACTCCTCGCCCTCCAAGCCTTTGGGTCCCAGCAGCCCTTGATGGATCTCCTCCTCCACCCTCCTCCGCGCCAGCTCCGAGATGCGGTGCTGCAGCTTCTTCTGCCGCATCACCATGGCCTGCATGCGCTCGCTGAAGCCCGGATAGAAGATTTCCTGCCCGACGATCTTGTCGTAGCTGCGCCACCCGGTGCCGGTCACGTGCGAAGCGAGCTCGTGGAAGGCGGCGAGGGGATCGGAGCGGAAGCGGGAGTAGGGGGGCAGGAGGGATTCATCCCGGGAGACGGTTGGGCGGAGGGGTTGGGGGAGGGGGTGGGAGCTGTCGGCGGCCTCGTCGGGATCGGTCATCTTGGCGGCGGCGGGTTCCTGGTCATAACGATGGGCTGGTCATGCTGACTTCGCTCAATCGGTTGGTTCAACACGCAATCCAAGACCATCCCATCGCTCGAGCTGGGGGCGGAGGCGGTCGCACTTGCCGTTCGCCGGGTCGGTCGTCGTTGCCACGGTCTCCAGTCAGCCTCCAACGCACTTTCCTGAACGATTGGCGTGTCCAAGCTTTGTCAGGGCCACCAAGGTGCAAAGAGCCCCGGCTTTGCCTGGTGGTGGGTGCTTTCCCCAGATCTTCGTGGACAGCATTTGTGGGGTAGATCCCGAGGGAAGTCTCTCGTTCCTCGTATCCAGTCCTAACGGATGGCTGCCGCAGCCTTGCGACGGTCAAAGGCACGACATCAAACATGCGGGAGACTATCGTAGCAATTGGTCCGGGAAGAAATGCCAACGGTTCTTCTTCTTCTGTTGCTGTTCTTCTTCTTATGTGCTTGAGGCCAGCGGCTGAGCGTGCACGACTCATTCCCCCTTGACATCGCGGCGAGTTGCGTGTCATGTTCGGACGGAAGCGGGGATAAGCTGGCGAAGTCAAGTGCCGCCAGGTGACTTGCAACTGACTCCGTCCTGTCGTGAAAGCATCCCCCCTCCTTCCTTGTGCCATGGCAGTGAATGTAACGACGACACACCAGCTGCCTGCAGGCTGAGAGACATGCCGCACACCCTCTTAAGACAAAGTTGCACCGCCCGCCCCGCTGCCAACATCACTTGACCTCCACCACACGCGGTTACGATCCACCTTCCTCCCCAATCTGGACACCACCGCCACCATGACTTCCTCGGCCAACTCCTCCTGGATCCCCTCCGCCTCCGACCTCATTCTCGTCCTCCCCCGCCTCGCCCAGCGCGCTGGCTCCTTCGCCATGCACCTTCCCGACTCGATGGACAACATTGCAGGCAAGATCTGGAACGGCGGCAGCATCATCGCCGACGCCACTGCGGGCACATCCGAGACACTCGACTACACCATCACCAACACATCTGCCAGAGCCTTCGTCCAGTCGACCGCTGCTGCTGCGCTTGGAGCATCGACAGCGGCGGGCACATGGCGGGAAATCGCGTCGGATGACAGTACGTCGGTGTTTGGGCTAATCGTGCAGGGCATAGGAAGGTTGAAGAATTTCGGCGGCATCTTCTCGTATTTGACGAGCAAGTGGGCGTTGGCCACATTTGCGGCAGCGATTATCTTGAATCGGACGCAGTTTTACGCTTCGTCCCGGGAGCATCTGCGGTTGAGGTGGCATGTACGGCTGGCGCTGTACATTCTGCCAATCTTGGCGTTCGGCAACCAGATGCTATTCGTGCTGCAGGCGCTGCGATGCCAGACGAGCCCGGATTTCGCGCAGCTGCGGTATGGAGATCCGCTCAAGCATCTGGCAATCGACTTTGCGGCGGACGGAGGGTTTCTGTATCAGCTGAGCTCGACGTTACTGTGGTGGCAAAGCGATGCAGAGTGCTGTGCTGCTCGCAACATGTCGCTCACGGCGCTGGACGGCGACAAGAGCGAGCTCAGGGGCTCGATGAGTCTCCTATTCTGGTTCTTCCTTACACTCTGCTCGTCGCAATTCTTCGAGACGCTCACGTGCGCGCTGCAAGGCCGACAGCCGCAGCCGGAGACGGGCATGACGATCTTCGAGCACAGTCTTGCCTTTGCCGAGTGCGAGGCCATGATCAGCTCGGCGCTTGGCTTCGGCCTCCTCGGACTCTCCAAGCTGGACGCTGGAGGAGAGTCGACCGGTCAACTTCTCAGCCGGTCCGAGATCTTGCAGCGCCTCAACGTACCACCAGAGGTTCTACTGGTCTGCCTGATTTCCTGCTTCTCCCACATCTCGAGCGCCACGCTCGCCATCACCGGCTTGCGGGACAAAGTGCGATTGGTCAACACAGCAATCTGGGCTTGCTGTTACATGTCTGCCTTCGTCTGGTCTTTCACCAAGGTCCTCTACAGGCCGGCGGAGAACGCGCACGACCTGGGTGTCCTGCGCTTCCCGACAGTCTGCATTGTCGGCTTCATCCCACACCTACTCATTCTGATTGGCACCATCATCTGCGGCACAATCTATGTTTTTGCTCTCCTCATCACAGCCCTCTCTGTCCCATCGGAGGTCGTCGGATCCGGCATGTCTTTCCGACAACGACTACGCTGGGCATACGACAACCTGCAAGCCAACGTGCAGTTCTCCCAAGCATCTGCCATCCGCATCAAGATGTCCGAAGACTTCTACACCACCCTCCTTAAACTCGGCTTCAGCGTCCTGACCGCCGCCAGCGAAGCCGTATACCTGAACGAAGGCAGCAGGATTCACGTAGCAGACATGACATGGCTCGAACGCAAGCGACTGGGTGAGCTAACAGCAAGCCTCGAGGCGAGACAGCAGCGGAAGCGGACCACAATCGAAGTGCCTGCGGAGCTTCTCGGCGAGGATATTGCGAGAGGGCTGGAGTTTGTAGATAGTCAGAATGCTGCGATTGGGCATTCGCCGTATGCAAGGGAGAGGAAGAGTAAGGCGCGCGGTGGGATGCGGGCGGAGAATGGTGGGGCGGGAAACGAGCTGGAAACGGGGCTGGGATTAACGCAGAGAAGGAGTCGGATGCAGTTGACTTTTGACTTCATGGCGGGAATCTTCTGGCTGTTCCTTGGGATGCAGGCAAGCCTGCTGCTGAGATCATTGGAGAGAGTGGGTGTGCAGTGGCGGCCGGCATGGGTCGTCAAAGCTGCTGGCGCCAGTCAGCAGCAGGAGCCGCAGAAGGTCGTCCGGACGCAGAAGGAGGAGCGGAGGGATTTCTGGATGGTCGGACCACATGGTCAACTCATGATGGCGCCGAATGACGAAGTTGACGTTGAAGTCGAGACCCGAAGACGCTTGCAGCGGGCGGGCAACTACGTGAACGAGGAAACTTTGACGGAGCAACTCTATGACTGGTGGCGAGGTGGCGGCTGGTTTGGTACCGCGGACAACAGTGGCGAGTACGCGCAACCATCCGAACTCGATAACGAAGATACTACGAGCACGATCTCCATGTCCACTAACAACACCTCCGAATCCGGTTGGGAGTCTGACGACGACGGCCGCCGAACACCCACGCAAGAAGACTTCAACGCAGCTGAAGATGGGAGCCTAGACATCTCCACCCTATCCCGCTTACTGGACCCAAAGGACGCAACAGAAAGAGAAGAAGCCCGTCTCCTCTCCTACTCCCTTCAATCCTCCCGCCCAATGACTCGTTCACAATACCGACGCCTGAACGACCGCTCCCGCGCCGCACTGCTCCTCCCCACCCACACCCCAAGCCATCAACAACACACAGAGGCGGAAGAGGAATTTGACCTCGAATCCTTCATCCTCTCCCGCCGCCACTCCAACCCACAGCCCGTGGGCCGAGACTGGGCCTCCGGAGCCGAGGGTATGGGATCTTCGGGCCCGCAATGCGTGGTTTGTCAGTCCGTGCCCAGAACGGTGTTGGTGTGGCCTTGTGGATGTTTGAGTATGTGTGATGAGTGCCGGGTCGGGCTTGCGGCGAGGAATTATACGAAGTGTATCTGCTGTCGCGGCGAGGTGAGGGCGTTCAGTAGGTTGTATGTACCATAGGCGAGAATCAATAGAAAAGACTGGAAGCTGCGGACTGAATGACAGTCGTTCCTGATCTTCCTCTACAACGAAACAAAATCCTCTTAATGATCGCTGGATCAAGGAGCTACTGATGGGATGCATGAGGAGGTAGTGATCCACTCTAAGAGGAGGTGTGGTCTTAGCCATTTTTTTTTGCATCGAGGTTGATCTTCTACAGGCTCCTTGTTCGCTGCTCCCCTAGCTAATTGCCCCCCTCATTTGCTTAGGTACCGCTCTGGCAACGACTCATCACTGTGCGTTGCAGACCGCATTACCGCTCATCAACACAGTGCGTGATCTTGATATCCGCTTCCAGATGCCACGCCCGCGGGATTGCGGGAAGTTCACGCACGAGCATGACGGTCCGAGAGTGCTGCGTGTCGAAGCTTCGAGGGCGATCCACTAATGAGTCGGGGGCCTATTCCGACCAGACGTTGTCGAGGTCGATGGAGCCGGCAAACTTGGCTCCCGTAAGTCGAGCGAAGGGCGTGGAAGCCCTCGACGGAGGTCTCTGGGGTTTCGCGTTAGAATGTTGGGGATGCGCATCGGATGGCGACGGTGTTGCCGGCTAAAAAGACTGGTGTGGCTCCGGAATGGACGACCTTGCGGGTGATGAGGGAGGGAAGTTGGGGACTGATACGGAACGGCCTCGCATTTCGTCGCATACTCGGAGCGATTGTCTTTGTGGAAGTTGATGATTCTGGATCCGGTGAGTGTGTACTCATAGATGCGATTGCGCAACTTCGGCCGGAGCTTGAGCAGGGGTGATTCGGTGATGTGTTTTGGGATCTGTGCAGTCACTCGTGTTAGACAGCCTGTCACAGAGGCATTCATGGGGGAGTCTAGTGTGCCCGGCCATACCGGCCGATGGGTGCTCGACCACGACGTGTCACTCGCGCTTTCGATACTTCTGATTGATCCCGCGGCTGACCCCGATATGCAACGAGGTGTTCGAAGGAACAAAAGTGGGACTGATGCCTAGATTGGGACAAGGGTTGTAGGCTGTTACGATGCAGCTGGGCCTACTCTTGAATTGCTGAAACAGCGGGGCTCGTTCCAGAGAAGCAAGGCACGAGGCAACAAAGGGTTAGCGAGCGGTGGGAGATGTGAAAGACATGACAAAACGATGCATTTGGAAGTTGTGGCAAGCGGTGTCCATGGAGAGTAGCTACGGTTCCGATCATGCCAAGTCTTGGTCCTCGAAACAGCCGCTCTGCTAGCCCTTAAATGCATGTCTCGACCCTCATGGTAGCATGGTTCATTACTGTCTGCGGCCTTGCGTGATACCTCACGGGATGCTTTGGGCCCGGCAGGCGTGTATTCATGCGCTCACTGACTCCATACCCCGTCCATCTCAGTGACCAACAACGTTGTGTCCAGCTCCTCAACGGTCCGGTACGGGTCCGAATCCTCCCTGAATATTTTTCGCTCTGGTATCTTGAGCTTACCCAAGGCGAGCACCGAAGCCTCATCGACCGTGGTAGTTGCATCGCGCAGCGGCAGAATCGTGTTGCGCTGCGCACATTGACTGCTGCTTTGCCGACGCAGACTGGATCTGCGGTCGAAGGTGGTGTCGAAGGCCTGCGACTTGCTTTCGTCCTGCGATGCAGCTTTCGTGACTGTCAGGTTCAATCTGGTCTGGGTTGGCGAGTCGGTGGAAGAGTTAGCAAAACGCAAGCTGCTGCGTTGGCGAAGACTGTCTTCAACGGATGCCCTGGCCACTTGTGGACATCCGAGACTGCTGCGGAACGTAGCCGCAGTAGTCTGCTTCGCTAAAGGTGGCACCGCCGGCTTCTTGATCGCTGACCACGGCGACCACGCAGCCATCATAGCTTGCGTACTGATGTGCGGCGCAAGTGGCGCCGCAGTGCTGGCTCCTTCGACTGCGCTATGGCCAGCAATGTCTGGCAGTAAAGGCGAGTCAAAGAGGTTGTGATGAGCTTGCTCGAGCAAGGCCTGTGTGCCTGCCCACTGAGTCTCAGGCTGCTGATGATCAGGGTCGGCTGTTGCTTCCTGCTTCGCTCGAGGCTCGACCTCGGCCATAGATGCTTCCGCTGACACCAAAGACTCGGACGTTTCGCCAAGTGCGTCCTCCTGCGAAGAAATGAGCTCTTTCTCGATCCGAGTGACTTCAGCACCGTGTTGCAGAGACTCCCGCCTGATTGCGCGCTTGACCGAGGAAGTTCTGCCCGGAGAACCCTGTTCATGAGGTAGGCGAGTGTTCAGGTGCTCGTCTGCAAGCGCAAGGTTGAGTGCAGGAGCAAATGAGTCATGGCCGAAGGACATGTCCAACGCCGGAACGACAACAGCCGATGTAGGTTTGCCAGCGTTTGAGCCCTGCATCTTGGGACTGTGCAGGATATGCATCTGCTCAGTCGGCGTGTTCATTTCGACTGCCATTGAAGGCTCTGACTTGGCTGCAATTTCAACCGCAACATGTTGCTTCAAGACTTTCTTCCGCCAGAGAAGAGGCGTATCATTGTTCAATTTCGCGATGGTGTATCCTTTCATCATTCCAGACTCGATCATAGGCACTGATCTGTCAGACTTATGCTGCGACTGTGTGGGGGCCGATTGCCGCCTTGGCAGAGTGAGGACGACCGTGTCTCCTCGATTTCCCGCTGACTTTGTAGAAGCGTCATCCGGGAGGAAGGGGGATACGACTGTCAATGTCTTGTGGGTTGGTCGAGATGAGATGTCGAGCGCAGCCTCAGAGTCCTCTGGTGCTGTGTGGTAGGAGCCTTTGGCTGACGACACCGATTGCTTCGTGTCTTTTTCCTGACCTTCTGCAGTACCAGACTGCTGTTCGTACAACTGCCAGGACTCCCTGTACTTGCCGATCGGCTTTGCATGGACCATAGTGCCTCCCAGCTCGCCGCTATTCACGCAAAGCTGTATAGAGACAGCAGGAGACGAGCTCGGCTCCAAAGTCTGACCTTGCGA
This sequence comes from Acidiella bohemica, assembly GCA_019670975.1. Lineage (NCBI taxonomy): Eukaryota > Fungi > Ascomycota > Dothideomycetes > Mycosphaerellales > Teratosphaeriaceae > Acidiella > Acidiella bohemica. Next base: position 784,737 of record JAGUCJ010000014.1, read on the forward strand.
TGGCTTTGAGGGCGTCTCAAAGCTCGATCTGTTCAAAGCATCGATGCTATCTTCTGCAGATAACTTAGGCGGCGTAGTCTGTCGTCGAAGCAGCCATTCGGTACCAAATTGCTTGCGGGCCCTTCGAGCTCTCAGACGCGCGTTGGAATCAGGTTCGCTCACAGTCTCTAGTGGATCAGACTCTGCCACAGCCTTTGACGAAGTGATTGCTGGAGCTGCATTTGCTTTGAGCTGTAGTCGTCGGTTTCTCAAGCCAGCGGCTCGTCCCAGCGCTTCCGAACTCGGGTCTAGCGACACATTCACGGCTTTGACTCGCCGGACACGCTTACATGCCGAGGTGGCCGCCTCTTCTTCCACACACTCGAAAACTGGTGGCGGTGGCCTTGCGTGCTGAGCTCCAACACGCGCAGGTCTCCAGCCGGTGGCCTTTACCAGCAAGTCAGACAGATCGTCTACGTCCTCCCACAACGATTCAGTGTCATCTCTAACGAAAGTCTTCGTTTTCGGAAGCGAGTACTTCGCACCCGTTCGCCTGCGCTCATTGCCCTCAACAGCTTCCACAAGCGCCTGCGGACGAGTGCGAGCAGAATTTATGACGAGCGGTACACCATTGAGATAGTCCTCCGCGAGCTGCTCGATTCGTCGCCGCTTGCTCGACCGTTCCAAGGCAAGCTCAGCCCCCTGATCTGGTGCCAAGACTTTGGAGGGTGGCGGTATGCAATCCGCGAAGTGAATGTTTCTGATTTCCGGGGAGCTCTGAAAGATCGATGGGCAGCTCCAGACGTAGCCACGGGGCTTGTGAGTCTTGATCATGTTGGGACTATCGTCCCGGCAGCGCTGAGACCTCGAAGCTCCCGAGAAGCCACGCCTTTCAGAACGTCAGCTTCGAAGCGATGAATGTCCCCCGGCTCATCAGCTTGTAGTTCCGATACAAACCCCTTTCCACAGTCTTTCTCGCTGCTGAAAAATGTCGCAATTCTGGACTTCGCAATGTACAGGGCTGCGTGGCAAACGCATGTCGTCGGGCGTCCAGGCAGAGGAGCAGCCGCGGCAGGTTTCGCGAGCGTGGTTGCTCGTGGCAACAGACCCTGCATGCTGCTCCCGCAAGTGCAAAAGTCGAAGCAGTCACGAACATCAAGCTGAAGTCTCCCCTTGATGAAAATATCCATGGACGTTTGAGACACGCGCGAAATACAACACGAGATGGGAAAGTACGGGCTCGCCTTTTGGAAAAGAGCAGACACGGACTGCCCTTGGAAAGTGACGCAAGGGTCGTCGTGCAAGGACGGGAATGTCCCCGCTCCCTCTGCCAGCCTGGCGATCACACTCCAGGCCCTCTGGCTCATATCTGGCGGTTTGTTCGTAGCGCAAAATATTGGCGACCCTCTGCCGCCGGACCATCAAATCGATCAGAATGAACGTAGGATGCCTGCCATGTGAGTTTCCGCAAAGATTTGAACTTTGGCAAGTGAGCGTCTGCAAGCGACTCCATGCCCATTGCCCTTGTCATGCAATTGTTCCGAGCTCACAAGGTTGAATCCATCGATGCAATCCTTTGAGTTGTCTTGATGAGAGGACTACCATCGAATGATCTCATCTCCTACATTGCCATCTGTCCAAGATTACGAGCGGAGCCGGCATGAACATCGCCTGCTGAAGAGCGCTTCTAGCCACCAGTCTTCACGCCCAGATCCAATGGCACCAAAGGGCTCTATCGACCATGGTTTTGAATGGAGCATCAAATGCCGTTCTGGCCTGAAAGCAGAGATTCTGAGGATCTAAAGAAGGAAGACGGTGGAGTTCTATCAACACGAAAGAGACGACACGCATTCGAGTATCATTGCTCAACCTCTTCGCAGTTATTTGATCCTCCTTTGTGCCAAAAAACGGCAACGTACAGCAGGATAGGTAATACCAGCAGCATGTCCTGCCACTTTCCTCGGTACACAATCTTCGTGTGGCCAGTAGAGCCACTCGGCTTCGATACCATCAGCGCCGCCACGAGTCTCGCACCTCGAGCAGCAGCAAGGTTCTCGGCAGAATGCTATAGAGTGAGTCAATGGCGGAGCTTTTAGGAGCAAAGTTGGAGCAGGGTGTTGTGCATATAGTATGCTGTCAGCGCTGTGGGTGGCGGAGGACTTTGCCGCAACCCCTGCCAGGCCAACGGCCTCGAGCCACAGCATAGGGGATGGGAGATTGGAATCACTTTTGGATATCCGGTTGGATACTTGGGAGGTCATTGATCTTATCAATCGGTGGACTCATCTTCCGTTTCACGTACCTGTTTCATCGTTATGGACGGAGAGCAACGAAGACTGACTGGGAGTAAACACTGTACAGTATGCAATCACTGACGCTTTTATGCTTGTTGAATAGCTGAATGATTACTTCAGGCGGCGACATTTTCCATCTACAAAGCGGCTAGCACAACGTCAAAGCACTTTTGATGTCCTTATTATGAAAGTCATACGCCACTCAAGTCGCTATGCAGCCAGGAAAGAGGCCTGCAATACCACGAATTCTGGCCGCAGTGCTGGGGATGAGGCGCACGCTAGCCATGCACGAAGGCGACTTTTAATTCTGCAGTCATCACTAGCACACAAGGCTATGCACGTCGTTCCATACCGCTGACATTGCTGCTCCTGCTTTCTCGTGCGCTTGGTCTCAGCGCTGATATCGCCATCGCCATCAGGCTGTGTAGTTCTCGGACTGCGGCCACAGGCTGCTGGCGGTCTAGACCGAGTTGGAGACTTGGTCCGCAAGCTCCGGCCCCGCTCTGGTTGTTTACTTCAACTCGTTGCCGCCACGATGAGCACCATAAACAACAACAACAAGAAGGACAACAACAACACCACCACCACCAGAAACAACACCAGATACACAATCGAGGAGAAAGCAATCGGAGAGGACACGATCGGAGAGGACACAAACGGAGAGGACACAAACGGAGAGGACACAAACGGAGGGAACACGAACGGAGAGAACACGAACGGAGAGACGCCAGTCGGAGAGGACACAAACGGAGAGACGCCAGTCAGAGGAGACAAAATCGGAAAGGACACAATCGGAGAGACGCCGGCCGGAGAGGGCGCAATCGGAGAGATGGCAGACCAAAACGCCGCCCACACCCTCCAGGCCATCCTGGCCAACATGCGACCGACTCCCAAGAGGAGCACACCAGACCAATCACCCACATCATCCGCCACGCCCAATACACCCACCTCACCCAAATCGCCCGCCACATCAGCCCCGACTCGCGCCAGAAGCCCGCTCGCGCTTTTTAGCAGAAACAGGAGCACGCTGCAGAAGAAGGGTAGCGCGACTTCACTCAAGTCGTCGCCATCGGAGCCAGAGTACTCGAATAACATTCAGCCGTACTTCGACGCTGCCCCAAACCACCCTACCACGCCATTTGAACTTCTTAGAAAGAACAATCCAGAGCGTAAGAAGGGCAAGAAACCCAGCATGACATCACTGAAATCGATAATATCGGAGCCGGAGATGTCGCCACCCGAGACTCAGTGCTACGACACCGTGGTGGCACGCCCGAGGAACCCGTCGCCCGTCTCCCTTGAATGGAGAAAGAGGCTGATAGAGGGTCACGTGGCCTACGGCGAGCAGACCGAGCTGTTCGCGCCTTCGGGCTTAGAGAGCATATTCCCCCAGGCACCTCCCCGCGACGCAGTAGAGCGGTCGACGGGCGCAGAGGAGTTCGAGGGGTATGAATCGATTATCCGCGGCGGAGAGGCGCACAGCGCCATCTCCGAGCCGGCGAATCTCGCCGATGAGAGTCAGCAGGCCGACAGCAGTATTTGCGGGCCCAGCTACGACGGAGAGGCTGCAGAAGGCAGCATCATCTCCGCGGCATCGATTCCCTCAGAAGAGTCCCAGCAGGCCGATAGCGGTATAAGCGGGCTCACCGACCTGGAGAATTTCAGCCGGGTTTACCTCCCCTCACAAGCCCGGGTCAACAAGAAGACCGAAGACCACTGGCCGTCAGAGGACCTCCTCACGGGCACGCCGCCATGCACCCCACCACTCAATGGCAGGCGGTCCATCACCACCCACGACTTCATGAGCGAGGCGCAGATGGTAATGGAGCACATCCGAGCAGGCACAATGCCGCAGATGGAAGAGTTGGACGAAGAAGATGACGCTCAGGTCGCAGAGAGCTTCGAAAGAAGCCCATTCTCCCCGAGCGTCACCTCGTCCGACCAGTACAGGCGGCAATCCGAAGACCTCACGGAGCTTATCTACGGCGGAGAGGATGGGTACCAGGTTGCAGATAGCCATGCAGGCGCATTCTCCCTGGAGCGTGAGCCCTCTCAGCAGTACAGCCAGCCCGATGATAGAATCACCGAGGCGCTATGCGGCGGACACGTCGACGATGACCAGGTCGCAGAGAGCCATTCAGGCCCATTCTCCCTGGAAATCGAAACCCCCCAGCGATACAGCCAGTCCGAGGATAAGATCACGGAGCTCATCTACCGCGGAGGGGACAACTACCGGGTTGCAGAGAGCCGTGAAGGCCCATTCCTCCCGACATACGAGCCCTCTCAGCTGTGCAGCCAGCCTGCGGATAGAATCACGGAGGCACTTCTGGGCGGACATAGCGCAGACGGTCGGGTTGCAGAGAGCCTTATGGGCCCATTCTCCCCGACCGCCGCAGCTGAGCCTTGCGAGCAGTATAGCCAACCTGCTGAGGGTTTCGCGGAGCAGATGTGCGACGGAAGCTTCGCACCCGATCGGGTTGTAGAGAGCCAAAGTGGCTCATCTTCCCGGAACGTCCCAGCCGGACTCTCTGGGCAGAATCAGCAGCCTCTGGAGGGCGTCACGGAGCTACTGTATGGGTCACAGCTTCCTGAGCCTAGCTTGAGGGACGACACGGATCCGAATAAGATTCAGGACCTTCCGATCATCACCATACCAAGAGTGCGCCCAATGGAGCCACGATACGATGGAGAGCCGCCCAAGCCTAGCTTGAGAGACGACACGGATCCGAATAAGATTCAGGTCTTGCCCACCATCACTATCCCACGAGTGCGTCCAACGGCGCAAGAGCTTTCGCTCCGCCGCCAGACCCTTATGAGGCGCTTCACTGCCAGTGCTTTTGATGCTAGCCCTTACGAGCAAAGCGACCTGTCTATGGTTGCGGCTCTGCCCGGCGACCGCATGCTCAGTCTCTCAATGAGCGTGTCGCGCCCAGCCCAGACCCGCTACCGGTCTGGCACCATCATCGACATCGACGCGACACCTCCCTGGAGCGATCTGTCGGACTTCACCATCGACCAAATCGACGAGGACCGCCCATCGGAGAGGGCGCTCGCGCAGCGTCTGGCATCGTATGCCGCCGCAGAGGTCAACGACCGCTATGCGACCGCCACCAACGAGCTAGTGAAAGCTCTCACGGACGTGGTCGGCGCGAAGCTGTTCTGGAACGACATCGATGAGCTGGAGCTACAAAATCAATCACTTACTTCGCTGTACGGCCTCGATGGCTTCTGTGCTGCAGTCACCACGTTGAACGTCAACGGCAATCCCTTGACGCAATTGCAAGGCGTGCCGCGCGCCACACGCACACTGTGGGCTCAGTCCTGCAAGCTCACTAGCTTGACGACTTGGTCTCACTTGTGCAACCTACAACACCTTTACATCGAGAGAAATGAGCTCGATAGCTTGAGCGGCTTGAGCGGTCTCATGCATCTGCGCGACCTTCGAGCGAGCGGGAACCAGATCACGTCACTGGACGGATTGCAGGGCCTGAGCGGCCTGCAAATGTTGGATTTGAGCCGCAATCGCCTGGAAGTCGTTGACCTCACTGGCTATAGCCTTTTCAGCCTGGAGAAGGTTGACCTCAAGGACAACGCCATCCGCAGGGTGATGAATCTTGCGAAGCTGGTGGCTTTGACGGAGCTCCATCTCTCTCGGAACCCACTGGAGAAGAGTCCTAGTCTCGCTGGCAACGCGCAGCGGCTCAAGAAACTCACAATGAATGACTGCCAATTGAAAGAACTGGTCGTGAGCGCGCTGACAGGCATAACACACCTGTCGGTCGACGGAAACAAATTGGCGGATATCAGAGGTATAGAGCACCTCAAGAAGCTCGAGTTCCTCTCGATGCGGCGACAGAAACTGCCTGTATATGAGGCGGTGAATCTGTTTAACCATCGACTTGAGGCGCGCACCGTTCGGCTGGACGGCAATACGCTGCCGATTTTGCCGCTCAAACACAATTACTTGAACATGGAGGAGCTTTCATTGACGTCCTGTGGCATTCAAGAGCTGCCAAAGGACTTTGGACTGCGGCTGCCGAATTTGCGGCGGTTGGATGTGGACAGGAACATGCTGAGGGAGAAGGATTTGGCGGTTTTGGGTAACATGGAGAGGTTGGATACGTTGTCGGTGAAGGAGAATCGGCTTGGGAGAATGAGAAAGACGGTGGAGGAGCTTTCGAAGGTGAAAGGCTTGCGATTTGTGAACACGGAAGGTAATCCCTTCAATAAGGGATTCTTTGGAGAAATGGGGGCTTTGGAGGAATGGGCAATGAGAAGAAGAGCGTATGAGGTGTATCTGAAGGAGAAGTGTCCTGGTATTGTTAATGTCAATATGCTCGATGATGAGGAGAGGGAGGAGCTGGCACGAAAATTGAGGGAATTGGGAGTTTTGTGATGGGGACATTCCCGCAGCAGTGCAGCGGAGGATATGGGCCAGGCCTTCACCTGGGGGCATAACGAGATTACGATACGATGAAGATGACGACACGGCAACCTTGTAAAGATACCTATGATAGCGACGAATGATCCTCAAAATCAGGATACGGTTCCACTTCTCAATGCAAACCTTTACGTGCCACCATAGCCCTCTTTGTGCCCCTCAAGCCCCGTTCACACCACGAGTGCCGCTGTGTTAGCATGGAAATTGTGTATGGAGGAGTGCAGATCTCTACTGCCTGCTGTATCAACATACCACTGACAGGTCGGCGAGACTACTGAGGCACACTACTTCCTCGCGAGGGCCAGTCTTGAAGATTTGGAATAAGGCCGCGCCTCCCAAACGTCATTCATGGGTACCATAGGTAAATATATGGTAGTCGTCCCATCATTCCCGTCGTAATGTAGGGTCGTTATACCCATAGAATAACTTCTATACCCACATCGCCGCTAGACTACAGCGGGAATGTTCAAAGCACTACCCCTTCTCCCCCAGCATGGCCCGCATCGGACATCCATCCGGCCAAGGTGCAAGCCAAGAGGTCGATTAGGCCGTAGAGCATGGGGCCTGTCCGTCAGTACTTTCAAAGGATTCGCCACCCTGGCAATCCATTTCGAACTCTGCACCATGGCCGACTCCTGCATGGTCTTCAGGACTTCCGCATCCTTCCCAACATGTCGCGCCTCCCCGTCGCATTTCCCCTGTTCGTCTTCATAAATGGTGTTATAGAAAGGGTCATTTTCAATCATCCCTCCGTCCCCTAATCAAACAATCACATGTGCTTCTTCGCATCTCGCATTCCTGCATCTCGACAGCTTCGCCATGGAGACACTCATAAGCAAGGCCTTCGCCCAGTCCTCACGGAAAGCCATCTACTTCGGGCACCCACGAGCGACTGTTATCTCCATTCCTCCCTACAAAGACTTACCGGAACATTAGTTTTCTTTTTGCTTCTCTCTATGATCCTCACCCAATCTCTCACTGCTCATCGCCAGCATCGTCGTCGTTGACGAATGACGGCGTTCGAACCAAAGATGTTTCCAGGATTGGGCAGGCTCGCAAAGCGGAGGCAGTGATTGCGGACGCCGAGCAGACTCGCTCTTGAGTTAAAAAGTCACCGTTGAGAGAGAACGATGAGCCTCTTCGCTGTAGCTACGACATGGGGTCGTTCGGTCCTGGACTCTCTGGTGAGACAGAACGTCCCCTGCAGTCTAGCAATGTTTCGAGAGGTACGTGCTCGTGGTGCTGGGCAGGAACGCAGACATCGGCTGACATGGATAGTCATAGCTTAGAGGCTGTTTAACGGTGCCGGTTTTGCTTTTGGCCAGGCCACGATGAAGAACATCGCCTGTGGACAAGCCCGCGTTTGATCAGACACTAGCGCCGAGAGACAACTTGGCTTGCCTTTGTTTGCTGCAACTACTTGCTAAGCGGTTGGCCGACTGTACGTCGAACGAGCCTGTCTCCAAGATACCTCGGGGCTTGCAAAAGGGATGGAGAGATGGCAGTGCCTAGGTGGGTGACAAAGCGGACCGATTCCACAAGCAGGCAGCTCGTCAGCGTCTAATAAGCGCCTCGCTGTAGGCGGCTGCAGTGGCCGGAGACTACCTTATAAAAGTGCATCAACAAGGCCGTGCGCAGGATGGCGGTGTGCCCTGGTCCAGCATTTCGATCAGTTTCTCCTGCAGGAAACCACGTTGCCATTCCGAAGAATGAAGCGGCAGATGGACATATAAAGCGGATCATGTCCGGAAGTTAATGGATACAGTCGAGGGCGCATCTGGTTGCAACGAAGACGATATTCCTGATGCTGTGCGAGCATCATGCACTCGTGAGCCGAATGCATGATAGATGCCCTGTGTAGCCCCCGGAAGCTTGGCTGACTGCAGGATCCGCACTCGCCCTGTTCGGGCAGTTGCAAGGGTCAGGTTCTGGCCGCCTAATCCAGATCTGGCTGGTCGCCTCGCTTGAGTCTATCGAAAGTCAATGTTGACGCACTCTATGTCATCGGCGTTCAGGTCCAAGGACGATATCAGGGCAGCAGTAGTGAGAGTTTATGTAATGAGGCAGTCCAGACAAGGGCGAGCTTTACGAGCCAGCCATCCAAATCCGCCTACTGTCCCGGACGTCCATTCACACAATGAAAGCGCAGGTTCTCGCAGCAGCCGTGATAGGCCTGCAGAGTGCAGCGTGTGCAGAAAGCACATCGCTAGGATATGACCAGGCGCCGGATTGGATAGCATCGACCGTTCCATCGAACGAACCGATCTCCTTTGGCCGCCACTATGCAGTGTTGAACCTCGACCTCATAAATGCAATCGTCGGCCGCGTCGCCTCCACAGAGGCCGGGACGACCTTCATTAACAATGTAGCCGACTGGATCAACACAGTCCACGCTCAGAATCCTCCACCCCTCTCCATCTTCACCCGCATCTACTACCACAACCCCAGGAAGCCGGAACTTGGACCATCGACGCCATTCGCACAAGTGGGGAGTGCGCTTGGGACTGCGAGCGACAACGAGACGATTATCTACCCGGCTTTCAACGTGGACGAGTCAGTCGGCGACACTGTCCTGGACAAGACGAGATATTACGCTGGGGCCGGAAACGCTTTGGAGGAGATCTTGCGGGCTCAGCAGATTGATACTGTGATCTTGTCGGGTATTCGTACTTCCGGTGTAATCACCAGCACCGCTTACAGGCTGTTCGACTTGGACTACCAAGTGTAAGTGTCATAGGCCTCGCTCGTCGAAGCCCGTGTGTCGCTTACCAGAATCGCAGGTACGTCATTGCGAATAACACGATTGAGACGCCGCCGAGAGGACCTGCCATCAACAAAAACATCCTCGAAGGCATCTTGCCAAAGCTGCCGGTCAATGTCATCACCATCGAGCAAGCGAAGGCTGGGCTGAGCAACAGCGGCCCCGCGATTTACTAGATTTCGACGTGATATCCGTAGACATTAGAGGGACTGCGATCCAGCGTCACGCCACGCTGCCGTGGGCGGTGTCATGTCCGGTAGGCACTACAGTCCGCGCATCATCGTCCTTCCGCCAATTACTTGTCTCGTTGAATTTGATGCACTCATTGCCCCAGCTGCACCATCCAGCTACCAGGTGTCTCGCAAATATCTCCAGAGCACCGTAGCCAGCCTTTGCCATTGAGGGCTCAATCAGGGAGCGTAGACAAGGCTTGCGCGAATGCAGATCGGGTACGCTGACCGCAACTCGACGCTTCGGCGGGCCCGGAGGCTGAGCACTGCCCTTTCGTCCCAGCAACAAGACTTCGTACGGCTTCCGCCATGCAGAGTCGAGCGGCAAGATCGGCTCACCAGTAGTTGTGACTTTCAGCCACAGCCACTCCTCTACAAGTGTCACACCCCAGGTCTCGAACAGGCCGTTCTCGCCAAGGACAAGCTCGCGGACGGCTTCTTTGTTGGTAATCCAGACGCCGACCAAGCAATCGTCTGCCATCAGCAGCGGCAGCCTTAAGCCGGCCAACAAGTCCTGGGTCTCCTGCATTGTCTGCATGATACCGTATGTCGACCCGGCAGTCTTGTGGGTGCGCCGAACACTTGCATTTGGCCACGGAGGATCCATCAGGATGAAGTCGAATTTTGGACGGTTCAGGCTCCGAAAGAAGGCGTGGAAGGCCGAGCCGTTGCTGCAGTCTCCGAGAAAGAATGATGCGCGCGGCGGAATGCGGTATCTGCAGCCATTCAGGTGCTTGATGGAGGATCCTGTCAGTGTGCCTTCAACCGTGTCGCATGTCGGGTTGACGAAGGCCACATCGCCAGCTGCGTTGCAGGTCAATTGGACGTCAGACTTGCTGACCTCTTGAGCGACAGACTGGTCGTCAGGCGCTGCATTTGCCTGCACGGCCGGACGATTTCTTGCGGTCCCTGTCATGCATCCGAATTCAATCTCAGATAGCTTCCGTTTCGTCGGAGAGGAGTCGACAAAGGTTCTTGGCCGACAGTACAGTCCATCGTGTCCGGTCCTTAGAGTATGCAAAGCACCCTGCAGGATCGCAACACAGTTGCTATGCAGTGCGCTTGAAGCACTGCTGGTCGTGATCGAAGCTTTCGCCTTCGCAGTCTTGGGCTCAATTGATGGGTACGGCGCCTGCAATGGCGTGCATGACTTCAGTGCACAGTGGCAAGGGCTGCTGGAGGTCCCTTGTGCCGTCGCTATGGAAGTAGGAACGTCAATGAGAGTGATTGCCTTCTCATCATCTTGCCATATGATGGACGACGGCATTGTATTCCACATCATCAGCGGGAGGATTTCGCCGAGTCGCGGCTTCGGCGGCTTTCCGGCAAATGTTTTGAAGATATATACTGTGTATATTACCTATCACGTGATTAGCTGTCATGGCTCAAACGGCGAAGCCCATCTCACTCTCGCATCACCCTTCACTCATCCAGCAGCGTGTGCCCAGCTCGAATTCGGTGGCGGCCGTCCACTCGCCACGGTAACGGGCGATCGCTGGTGCGACCCTAAGCTTCTGAGGAAACCTTCAGCCGAGCAATCGGGCAGAGAACTTCAGGCCATGGAGTGGCGGCGCTGGATTACACGCGCTGTTGGCGGATTGCTGTGGGAGGCCTATGAGTGGCGCAACGCTTTTTGCTTCGCAGCCGTTTATGTTGCTACATTGATCCCCTCGATCGTCTTCTTCGGCGGAGTGAAAGGTGTGATGTGGGAAAGAGGAACACCGCCAAGGTTCGGTTGATTCTGTTGTACAGGTCTACGGGTAATGTACAGCGATGTACAGTGCTCTTTTGCACGACGCATCTCCTTCATGCGCCTCCAAGCAGATTGCTCGCCCACTGGTAGCTCCCTAGAAACACGGCTCCCCCGATACTGATCCACATGGTCCTTGGCCCAATCCCAGCAAAGAATGCCCTCGCCCCTTCTTCCCTCCATACTCTTCCAGTGACACTGGCTACGCTCTCCCGTTCCTTTGCAAGCATCAGCCTGGTCTTCAGCACATCCAGAGGCGTAGTCAGCCCCGCCGCCACCGCGCCAGAGACCGATCCATAGAGCGCGCTCTCAGCGCCCGTGACATCCTTGGGCTTCGGTCCTGTACGCTGCCGTAGCGACCACTTCTTCATCCCCTCCCACAGCGGGAATTGTATGACCGTGAACGGTACCTCGCGCAAGATCGTGATGCTCCAGCCGCGATACAACTCCCTCCACACATGCACAAAGCCATGCGTCCTCCTCTGAGCCAGAATACTCGTGAGCGCAGAGAGACTAGTCGGATACTGTCCCGCCTGCGCCCTCTGCTTCACGACCTCCGTCGGTACTCTGACCGCGCACGCCGCGATCTCTCCCAAGCTCGCAGCGAGCATATGCGTGCCCGCTCCTCCCTTCGCACCGTGGTCTCTCCTGGACAAAGCATCTTTTACCCCGTCATATGTGACGAAGAACAGCGCTGCTCCGGGCGCCGAGCCTACGATCGCTGAGCCAATGCCATTGTATACCCCGCGAAACCCGCCGGAGGCCCAGAAGCCGGCAGAAGATTGGAGGCGGGTTTTGAGGGTGTCTAGGGGGAAGAGGGAGGTATCGACTGTGGTGCCTGCTATGCCGCCTGCCTGGGTTTGTCAGACGGCGTGCTGATTATCGAGGGAGTTGTAGGCATACGATGAGTGAGCGCAGATATGGGGAGTCCAGCAAGGCTGGTGGTGACGTGTCCATGAAGTTGGTGGGTTTCGAAGTTCGGATGTCCGAAGATGGAAGTTGCGAGCTCGAGAGTGGAGGCCGAGAATCCGCCGGCGCGAAAAAGAGATGAGGGGAATGAATAAGTTGCGCAGTTGAGAAGGTGAAATGTTGAAAGTATGCTACGCTGACCACATAGAACTCATAAGCCATTAAACCACCAATTCTTTCCCCACGAAATCTCCGCCTACAAACGGCTGTCGAACCCACTATGCCATCCCCTCTGACCCGGCCACTCGCTATCCGGCCAAATATGCGGCAGCGCCTCCCAAATGTGACTGACATGAACAATCTCCAGCCCCTCCTTCGCCTCGATAGGCAGATCCTTGACATCCTTCCGATTCTGCTGCGGCAGCAACACCTTTTTGACACCCGCACGCAGCGCTCCGATAAGCTTCTCCTTTATCCCGCCCACGGGCATAATCTTGCCGCGCAAAGACATCTCGCCAGTCATAGCGATGGTAGGCGGTACAGCTTTGCCGCTGAACAGGGAGATGAGTGCAACTGTATGTGCGAGACCGGCTGAGGGGCCATCTTTTGGGATTGCGCCGGAAGGGCAGTGCACGTGGATGGACCGGGCCTTCATCACGTCTTCATTCGGGTCGTGGGTGAGCGCTAGATCGTAGGCGTGGCTCTTCACCCAGCTGAGAGCCACTTCGACGGATTCCTTGAGCACATCGCCTAGTTTGCCGGTGAGCTGTACGCGGCCGCTGCCTGGCATGTCGGCCACTTCGATGAAGAGGATGCTGCCTTGAGTGCCGGTGCTGTAGGCTACGAGGCCGGTGACTACGCCGGGCTGAGACGAGCGGGCAGCGAGTTCTTCCTCGAAGCGCTCGATGCCGAGAATGTCTTCGAGGTCTTCGACGGAGACCTTGGGCGAGTAGGCAGGGAGAGTATTGGTGTCCCGTGCTTCCGCGTATTGGACAGCCTTCGCGCGGCATAGTGATCCGAGTTCGCGCTCCAGGTTGCGGACGCCAGATTCGCGGGTGTATGACGTGATGACTTTATCGATTACATCGTCCGAGAGTGCGATGTTCTCGGGTTTCAGGCCGTTGGTCGTGATCTGTTTGGGTATCAGGTGGCGGAGAGCGATGTGGCGTTTCTCCAGGGTGGTGTAGCCGGAGAGCTGGATGGTTTCCATGCGGTCTAGTAGCGGAGGCGGGATGGTATCGAGGCTGTTCGCCGTGGCAATGAAGAGGACTTTGCTGAGATCGATAGGTATGTTGACGTAGTGATCCATGAAGGTGTGATTCTGCTCTGGGTCGAGGACTTCCAGCATGGCAGCAGATGGGTCGCCGTGGTACGAAGAGGTGCCGACCTTGTCGATCTCGTCTAGCAGGAACACTGGGTTGGCTACGCCAACCTTCTTCAACCCGTTCACAATCAGGCCTGGCATTGCAGCAACATAAGTCCGACGATGACCGCGGATCTCTGCTTCATCGCGCACACCACCGAGAGAGATGCGGTGGAATTGTCGGCCAAGTGCGGTGGCCACTGACTTTGCCAGTGACGTCTTCCCGGTACCAGGGGGGCCGACGAGCAGCAGGATTGGCGACTTGTCCACCATCTTCTTGTGCTTCAGTATTTGGACCTCTTCAGGCGTCTGCTCCCGCGGCGTCTCCTCCTTTCTGTTCGTTGGCGCCACATCCTCCTCAGCCTCGCCAGCGGCCTCGGCTTTCTCCTCTTCTTTAGGCTGCGCAGCTGCAGTGATGGCTTTGATCTGGTTCTCAAGATCCATGTTCACCGCCTGCTTCAGCTTCAGCACAGCTAGATACTCCAGCAGCCTCTTCTTGATCTTCTCCAGGCCGTAGTGGTCATCGTCTAGCTGCTTTCTCGCTTTCGCCAGCGTCGCCGCGTCCAGATTATCCTCCGTCATCTTCGTCCAGGGAATCTCAGCTAGATTCTCCAAGTAATTTCTGCAAACCTGGTGCTCCGCCTGCGCAGGGTTCATCTTAGCCAGCCTCTTAAGCTCGCGATCTGCCACCTTCTGCGCTTCGGGGGTGAGTTGGGCAGCCTCCAGCTTCTTCCTAAGCTCCTCGACCTCATTCGCCTCCTCATCCTGCCCGCCTGCTCCGCCCATGCCACCTGGGAAGCCCGGCGGCGCCTGTCCATTACCGAGCCTTCGCATCCTCGGATCCTGCCTCAGCCTATTCAGTGTCTCTGGGTCCATCATACCATTTCCTTGCGGCACTCCCGTCGTGATCGTCATGATCCTGCTGTTGCCTTGAATGCCACCAATCTGCCGCTGCAGAATCTCGTTGATTCGCTCCAGTCTCTCCTTGACCTGCAGCGCTGAGAGGATCCGCAGCTTATCCTCATGCGTGCACTCAACAATATTCGTCATGAAGTCCGCGAGCACACCAGCCTCCTGCATATCCTTCCTGACGATATACAGCTCCAGCCTCCGCGCCAGAATGGGCGAGAGGGACATGCTCGGCCCTCTCGGCAACAGCGCAGATAACCGTATCAGCGCAATAAGCTCGCGACTCAACTGCTTAAGCTGCGCAAAGAGCTCTGCAGCCTCTGCATCGTCCTCGCGCACCGCTTCGTCCACATGCAGCGCCACCCTGGCTTCGAAGTAAGGCCGCTCTTTGACCACCTTTTCGATCTTGAACCTGCTCACTCCCTCGACCACCAACGTCAGCTCGCCCTGCCGTCGTCCTTGTACTCCCGTGACTCTCGCCACAGTGCCATATTGGAACAAATCCGGCTTCCTTGCCTGCGCTGGGTCCGTGGCCACGGGGGTAGTGTTGGCCCGCTTGTCATTGTCGCCGCCGTCGCCGAGGAGTTTCTTACCGTCAGAGGACAAGTACGGGCTATTCAGTGGCACGCATCCAACAGTGATACTCGATGCTTCCGGTCGGGGAGTCGAAGCCTTGCTGTAGATGTTGGCAAGCAGCGCTGCGACATCGGCACGGTTCTGCAGCGGGATGCGGGTGGTGACCCCGGGGAGGAGGACGGTGGAGGTCGGGAGCGGGATGATGGGGATGGTCCGGAGATTGCGCGCCATAATGGGTGCGAAGTTGTCGTGGGAGGGGGAAAACGGAAAGGATATGGGGAAAGGAGTCCATTAGAGATAGCCTTATCGATCACGGGTGGAGCTGCTTTCGCCGAGGTTCGATCGGCTCTGGGGAAACGACGCGGAGTGCAGCTGATGGCGTGAGGGAGGAATGACGTGCATGCAGACCATGAACATTGAATCTTCTCGTCCTTTCTAAAGCATCTACTGAGTATGTACCTCATACCGATCTGAAGGGTCATGCTGTGGCTTGTACATGAAGTAGTCGAATTTCGCCTGTAAGGCTGTCCCATTGCAGTCTGACGCCGCCATACCCACAAAAGCGCCAGTGAAGCTGCCATGTTCCTTGTGTCCACCACACTCGTCTGACAAGATCGAGGCATCGTAGACGGGGCCAATCTTCTGCAGCTCTTTGCCTTCTAGCGCATAGAAGAACTGCAGTCTCGATCCACGGATCGAAAGAGCAAGCTTCACCTTGCCTTCTTGCGGGATCTGGACGGGCTCGACCATCGGGAAGTCGAGGGCGCCCTCCCAGTGCGAGGCCTCCGAAGTCATGAGAAGCAGCTCTCGCTTACCGTCCGCGTCTGCTGTCACGGTGAGGTAGAAGAGGTTGTATCGGCTGTAATACGCCGTCAAGCCCGCGAACGTCCGCTCGTCCTCTGGAGAGAAGTCGATCACGGTCTCGGCATCGTATGAGAAGTGCGTCTGTCGTCGGGCCACCAAAGACTGCTCGAACCAAGATCCAATCGATTCTCGCCCAGTCAATACGAGCTTGCCTCCCTCCAGCTTGAAGATCCGGTCCCTCTCGGGCGTACGAAGCCATTGGAAGTCCTTGTGCAGCTCCTTGTCGAAGCTGTACCTCTGCTCCGCCCAGTACGCATCCTCGTCGCGAGCGCCAGGTACACCGACGAACAGCGACGGACACGGCCCGTTTTTGACGTACAGCCAGTCGTCTTTCCAATAGCACTCCTGGATCGCACACTCTCTCCCCAACGGACATCGTCGCTTCTGGGTGATCGGCCGGCCAGTTAAGTGCACCAGGTAAGTCCTTCCATCGGGCGTGTCAACGATATCACCATGCCCTGCCCTTTGCAACGCCGCATGGATATTATCCTTCGCCGTCACCACATGCTTCTCCGGATGCACCTCATACGGTCCCCAGATCTCCTTGGATCGACAAAGCGTCACCGCATGATCGTACCCCGTTCCTCCTTCAGCAGTTGCAAGGTAGTAGTAGCCATTTCGTTGATACAGATGCGGCCCCTCCACCAGATCCAGATCTGTTCCCTTGAAGATCGTCTTCCTCTCGCCAATCAATTGCCCTTTCTCATGATCCCATTGCTGCAACCTAATACCCGCAAAAGCCCGAGGCCTCTTGCGATGGTCCCACAGCATATTCACGAACCACTTCTTCCCGTCCTCATCGTGGAAAAGACTCGGATCGAAGCCAGAACTGTTCACATACACCGGATCGCTCCAAGGTCCCTCAGCCTTGTCAGCCGTGACGATGTAGTTATGCGTGTCCTTGAAACTCCCATCCTTGCGTTTGACGTCTGTGTAGACAAGGTAGAATTGCTTCCCGTCATGCGTAAGGCATGGAGCCCAGATCCCGCAGCTGTCCGGGTTGCCTCCCATATCCAGCTGCGAGGCTCGACATAAGGGACGGGTGAGAAGGTCCCAGTTGGCGAGGTCCTTAGAGTGATGAATCTGTACGCCCGGATACCATTCAAAGGTGCTGGTGGCGATGTAGTAGTCATCGCCCACGCGGAGGATGGACGGGTCGGGGTTGAAGCCTGGGAGGATGGGGTTGCGGACTTGCGGCATCTTGCTTCGCTTTCTATTCCGTCAATGAGAGTATTGCTTTCGCAAGGCTGCAGCCCAGCAACTCAGCAAGGCGGGCTGTAGATGATGTCGTCGCCCGTGGTCAGCTTGATATGATCGCTCAATCAATCTGGAATCGGCCGAGGATGTCCACAACCCTAGAGTTGCGCACAGTGTTGACGATAGCTTCGATCTTTATAGGTTTTGAAACTATCATCGCACGCATTTGGAGCTACCCCATGGGAAATTACCCGAAACAAGCTGCTTTTAGCCGGAAGTCGAAATGGGAAGCTGCTTTACGAACAGCTCCTTTGTGGCTGAAGAAGTGCCGAAAGCGGTGACATGCGGGCGCAGGGAACCATGATGATGTGGCCAGCAGCAGTGTCTCATCTATCCAGTCGTCGTTCGACGCGAGGGACATGATAGATCAGGTCGAGACGATGCGCCTCCCTGCCAGGTGGTTGTGCTGTGAGACCTCTTGCAAGACCAGACAAGGAAAAAAGCGGTTCGCCAGAAACGGAGACCGTAAGACTGGACGCTTGCTCAGCAAGGGCCTCGTCCTCGTTGGCGAAGTGACTGCGGTCATCCCGCTTATGAAAGATCAATCTTATCTTATCGTGAAACAAGCCCTACACTCAATCATCCGCAGCCGATCTTTGCGTTGCCCAATCGTCAGCTCTCGATATGGTCAGCCTGGAGCAGCGTGGTGGACCATCGGCTACGCAGATTGATCGGTCACCTCTACAGCCTTGTCCTGATGTCCTGTCGAGTAGTGCAAGGGCGTCCCAAACCCGGCCTGCAAGAGGTCCACGATCATGGATCTGTCAATCATATTGCAGGTAGTAGTTCAAGTATCGCAAGAGCTCTTGCAGATACGACAACTTGGCCAAGCCACTTGGTTCTGGCCGTCATGGGCGGCAGTGATCCCAAGGAGGAGCGAACAAGCGACGATGAGGTACAGCGATTCAGCAGCTACCTCTCACGGTTTATGGAAGGTGAGCCTGGACGCGAAGAATTGAGCGCTGATGACGAAGACTGCAGAGGCTGCCTGGAGAAAGCATGCCGCAATCGCCGCGGTTTCACCGCTGGCCGGCTCTTTGGACTAGCACCACGTGCTACGCAGCCAGGTGGTACGGTAGCAATACTGCATGGTGCTTCTGTGCCCTTTGTTCTCCGTGGTCTTGGTGGTGAAGCGTTCAATGCACATTTGGTTGGCGAAGCATATGTTGATGGGATCATGGATGGCGAATGGCTCCGAGACCACGTTGACACCAGCCTGTATCTGCTGCATTGACCCGGTGTCTCTAGGCACTGATTGTTGATGTTTTCAATGACGGCAAATGATAATCTACTCATCTTCCACGCCCATATCTTCCATCTCATCGATCAACTGCTCCATCGGAATCGCCAGCCCCTCTTCATCACTCTCACCATCCACATCCATCTCCCCATCCGCCAACGCAGGCGGTTGCACCGCATCTTGATTCCTATACAGCTTCAATCCTTCCCTTAACTCCGGATCCGCCTCAAGATCCTGTAAGAACTGTTCATAATCCACTTCATCACGGTCGACATCCTGTTTCCGCGGCTTCATATCGCTCTCCTCCCTCGCCATCCGCCTCAGCTTCCAGTTCCGCGACTTGTTCTTGCGGCGGGCAGCGTAGTGTTTCTTGACGAGGATAACGTCTGGGATGGTGCCGGAGTACTGTTTGCTTTCTTGGATGGCCTCGAAGTGCGGGTTGTTGTATTGCGTGCCGGAGAGGTGGTAGCCCATGACGCTGTCACCTACGTGGAGCACGCTACCGAGGTGTGTACGGACGAGGTAGGTCGTATCGTTGACTCCTAGATCCGAAGCACGTGCCACAGTGGCCTCAGCGAGGAGAAACCGGCCTTTTTGCGGGCCGATAGGTTCGATATCAAGAACGGTGAATTCCACCAGATCCTGAACGTCTGCGAGAGGCGCGAAGGGTGTCCGCCAGTAGATGGGGGTGCTGAGGTCCGATACTTGTAGGGTATTGGGGTCGAGGAGGTTGACGGAAGTGCCAACGCGGTAGCAGAGGGTCAGCGGTGAGATGTTACCAATCTGTTTGGCCAGCTTTGGTGGTAGCGCGATCAGGTCATCTTTGCAAAGTGGTACCAGTTCGCAGGAGAAGGTGAATTTGTACGATTTGACGGAGGTGTGTACGTCCATGGAGATGAGCTCCTGTGCCTTCTTGGTCCGAACTGGTGAGACGGATGTGAGAAAGTCGACGAACTTCTCGGCATGATTCCGTGCTGAGAAGAAGAAGTCGATGCCGTTGTGCACTTCTTTGATATTGATCGCCTCCTTGTGCGCCCCTTGTTTGAGGATGAGCTGTTCGAGGTAAAGGAAGGTCCGCTTGTGGGGCACTTTCTGCCGTACTTGCACCACAGCCCGCCATGTATTGTGTGTATAACTCTTGGCGCAGTCTGGACATTGCTTATAATGCTGCACAAACTCCACCTCAAAGGTCTGCTGTAATATCGTGCCCTGGAAAGCCTCTTGCTGAACTGTGATTCGTAGCTTCACCCTTCGCGAATGTGGCTCGGTCCAGATAAAGCTCGCATCGATGATCCGGCTTCTGTTTAGCCCTCGTAGCTTCCGTAAACAGAGTGCTAGCAGCTCTCTTGATTCCGGCGCTGCAACAAGCCACTGTGCGGGTGGGGATAGCCATCGATCGCAGTCTCGACACATGTGCAGAATTCCTTCTCTCTCGATCCCGGTAGTGATGTCCACGGTGAGCTTTAGACAGTCGCTACATAATGCACCAGCGGCTTGAGTGCCATCTATGGGTGCGCCGCAATTGTAGCAGAGGATAGTAGCGGCGGTGGCAGGGCGGGCGGCGAGAGGGACTGAGCCCGCACTGTCGACGTCCATTGACATGATGGAAGAGTGGTAGATCTCGATTTCCTGCTGGCCCGAAATATCGAGAGTTCTAGTCCTTGAGTTCAATGTAGAGAATGTAGCCTCTCAAGAGCCGCAGGTATTCCTTACAAATTCTGGTCGTCTTCGATAAGGAAGTTCGCGGCTCATCGCCAGTGGCGTAAGGCTATCGATAAGATCTTCTTATCTTGGCCCAGCTTGTGTCAGGCAAGCGGCATCAGGTCACGTGGAGCTCGGATGTCCCTCTGAGCTTGAACTCCACCTCCTCCGTTCTCCCCTCCATATCGCCCACTACGACATGGAGCAGCATGCGAAACTGCAATCAAGAGCCATCCCGCTCACATGACACTTACCCAACCCTCAAGTCCTTTGTGCAGGTCACCCTCACCAACGTCCGCACTCCTTTCCCACGCGCAGAGCTAGGAAGGCTTGGATCTCCCTTTGCTCAGCCGCAATCCTCCGACCACCTCCTTGGCCAGCGTCACTTCCGTCCTTTTAAAAGTTGTACTTGAAGGTCACCGCTGTCTTCACTGCCGGCCGCGGCAATCATCTCAGCCACGCGCTGATCACTCCGCACGAGGACTGCAAGCTTGCCCGGGGACAGGGAACTCGGTGGGCGCAAACTACGGATGAGGCTGCTGTTTTGGCTCATTTTCAGATTAGACTGCGGCAATGGCACCAATGGCCAGCTTGTCGTTCTCGACAATAGCAAGTGTCCGGCTACGATCGTGCCGTCGACGTACGCCATGGCGGCAAAGGCGGCGGGCCTCGAGATTATCACTTGGTCTTTTGAATGATCCGGTCCCTTGGAGCAGGGTGCGGGCACTATTCCCAGGGCGTGAACCCCATTATTGATAGCGGCGGTGACAAGTATCATGTCATCCACGTGTGTGTCAAGTCTTTGTATCATCCCGATCGTAAGTAATATACGTAGAAAGCACGGTCCAGCTCCCCCTATGCTCATGACCATTTCCCAAGAGCGCCAGTCATGCATATGAAATACAGCTCCCTAACCTCCGCCAAGGCCGTCCAAGAAATCGTGGCTCTCCAACAGCCCTCGTCGGCACATTGCCAGACTCCACAACCTCATCGCACTCGTCATGAGGCCCTGTTCAGACGAGCTCAGGCCGTCAGCATTCATGAACCGCAGGTCTCTCTCGCTCACAGAAAAGCGCATTTACTCTTCTTGGCCTTCCCAATTTTCCCAGCGTTCCCACCCACGCCTCCTATCCTCCCGTTACCTCCAGTCTTGCCTGCATGCTCCACCTCATACCGCTCATCTTGCCCTCGCACAGCAATATCGATAGCTGTGTCAAAGATCTCGTGCACGCCGCTCATTTCTTTGCTCGAGCATTCCACGTACATCGCGCCCATCTTGTCCGCAACAGCCCGGCCTTGCGCTTGCGTGACAGGTGTGAGACCTTGAGTCTTGAGGAGCTCGATGCAATTGCGTTTGTGGCGTAGGTCGGACTTGAGGCCGCAGAGGATTATGGGAGTTGTGGGGCAGAAGTGCAGGACTTCGGGGTACCACTATTGGGACGTTAGCTGACGACGGTAATCTGCTTGGGAGTGAGCGAGGCGAACCTTGTCGAGGACGTTTTCGAGGGAGTTCGGACAATCGATCGCGAAGCATACAAATAGTAGATCGGTCTCGGGGTACGAAAGCGGTCGCAGGCGGTCATACTCTTCTTGCCCCGCTGTGTCCCAGAGGGCAAGTTCGACGCCTTTGCCGGAGGGCTTGTGCTCAACCTGCGTAATGTAGTTCTCGAAGACCGTCGGTACGTATTTCTGGCCATATCATCAGCCTCCATATCAAGGATTCTCGTTGTCGACAGTAGACTCACCTCCGGGAAATACCCTTGCGAATACGAAATCAACAGACAAGTCTTCCCACACCCTCCATCCCCCACCACTACGAACTTCTTGCTATACTCCGGCGGTACCGTCACGCTCGTCGTGGCACTACCCGAAGTCGCGCTTGTGTTCACTGTGCCAGAAGAAGAGCCATCGCTGCCCCGTGTCGAGCGCCGATAGCTATCGCCTCGCGAGAGAAATGAGCGGGAGCTGTCTTTGCGGAGGAGGTGGTCGTAGTTCTGGGCTTGGACTGCTGATGTAGACATGGTGAAGATGCGAGCCGGATGGAGATTATGAGATACCGTTTGTGTGGAATGGAGGTCGTTTGAGTGGTCGGGTTTGGGGCGGTTGGAATGATGATACAAGGCCAGAACTTGGGGGAGACTGTTTGGTCTCGTTGTTAGGGGCAACGGGGATGGTTTCAGAGTCGATCTGCGGTGCTGCTTTTAAAATCTCTTACGCACCTATGCAGTGATAGCATAATGATCGCGTCGAACCTGCTCGCTCTTGAAAGCGATCGTATGCCTGCGTTTTAACCTAGACGTATTCGTACCTCCAATTCCTGAGAATGTGAAGGCCATGTCGTTCTTCCCAAGGGCGACCCGAGACACACGGGAGCCTGAGGCCACACCCTGACAATGCGGGGTTGACAATCAATCACTGCCGCCTTCCCGAAAATCGACTTCATCTCAGCAGCGAATCTGAAGCTGACAGCCCCTGTTCCCCGGCTTTGATGCCTCACTGCTCGATCGTTATGGCCTGACAACTGGTACGCGATGCTGAAGGTAGTGACTGCCCGCCGCCGCCCGCCTTGACAGAACACCCTGCTGGATTAGCTCCCCACGCATGCCGGGCGGCATTCTCAAGAATCGCAATGCCTTCCAAATCCGATAAAGACAGCTTTGTGGCTCGCCTGAGCCGGACTCCATCACCCAACAAGGATCCAGACGCCGGGCTTCGAGGACTTGGTCACTATGAACGACGTATGCCAAAGTGGCGCTTTTGGCTGCGGCAGCGCTTGATTCCCGTTGTGCGATGGGAGACTCCTTATCTGGCACGGATGCAGGAGATGTCACGCTCGCCCTGGCTCGATACATACTTTGCACTCACGGCGAACCTTGGCACCCATACGTTTTTCATGACAGCCCTGCCGATCTGTTTCTGGTGCGGCTTCCCGGGCATGGGCATAGCTTTGGTTCAGATGCTGGCTGCCGGAGTGTATCTAAGCGGTGCTGTCAAGGACATGGTCTGTTTGCCACGGCCGCTCTCGCCACCTCTCCAACGGATCACAATGTCTGGGTCTGCGGCGCTGGAGTACGGCTTTCCCTCAACACACACCACGAACGCAGTCTCTGTGGCTATATTTTGCGCCCACCAGATACATTTGATGAGGGGCAATTTGTCACCATGGACCAACATCGCCTTGCAGGGGATGGTCTATTGCTACGCGCTGTCCATCACGGTCGGTCGCATGTACTGCGGGATGCACGGTTTCTTCGATGTGATCTTCGGAGCTATGCTGGGTGCAGTAATCACCTGGGTGCGCATCGCTCTTGGGGAAGCATTCGACAGCTGGCTTCTCGCTGGCGACTGGAAGCGCATCGCTCTTGTCACAGCAGCGATTCTGCTGGCTGTCCGCACGCATCCCGAGCCTGCAGACAACTGTCCCTGCTTCGACGACAGCGTGGCTTTCCTTGGAGTTGTCGTTGGAGTATGTCTTGGCATCTGGCAACATGCCCAGGGTCACGAAGCCGCCGAGCTGCCTGGCATGTACGCTTTCGACAATCACAACTTGATCAAGTTGACCGCCCGCTTGGTCGGCGGGATCGTCGTAGTCTTTATGTGGCGAGCACTGGCAAAGCCGACACTCCTTCGTGTTCTCCCACCAGTCTTCCGTTTCGTTGACAAGTGGGGTTTCCGAATACCTCGACGATACTTTTTGCAGTCAAGGTGTGTCACCAGAGCGATGTTCACGAAACGGGTACACACTAATTCCTTCCAGGCAATACAAGCGCGTGCCACCGCTTCGCAAAGACGACAACGTCATTCCACCGGCGTCCGAGATATCAACGTTCATGTCGAAACTTCGGCACCCGCGCGTGAAACGTGCCGTCTCCGTTGGGCCTCAGTCTGAGGCAGACGCACGCGAGTTGATAGCAAACCGAGAACAGAGGCGACGCAAGCGCAGATCCGGGTCAGATGCAGCACAGCTCTGCATGGCCCGGGAAGCGCGGAGAGAGACAACACCGCGCATACCGGGCCGACCAGATCACGAAGTTACAGTATCTAGTCCCTCGAGTCCACCTAATTCCTCGGGATCCGACTATCTTGACGCAAGTGCATCGAACTCTACAAGACGGCGACAGCTACTGGAGGTCGAAGCCGTCAGTCCTGCCCTGTTGACTCCTCCGGCGAGCGATGCTGGGGCTTCTAGTGACAGCGGTCGGGAGGACGAGCAGAGGGACCGCGAGATGTTCTCAACGCTGGAGAAGCCGCGCATACGTTATGACGTGGAGGTCATCACGAAGTTAGTCGTGTATGCTGGTATTGCGTGGTGGGCTGTTGAAGGTAACCCGCTGCTATTCCGCGCTGCGGGGATTGTCTAGGAAGAGGGTTCTCTGTTCTCACGTGCATCCAACCACATGTATAAGAGATACCGTCAACTTCTTGGCCCCGATGCTCCCTGCGAGATGTTTTGTGGTCATGTGAAGTCCACGTGATTCGCGGTTGCAGGGCCGTGTTTTCCTCCGCTCATCTGAAACGTCCGCCATTTTCAAACCTCGCCTCAGCAAATGCAGCCCTGCCACAATCAAGACAATCCACCATGTCTCACGTGATCTTCACGTGATTTTCAGGTGATTCTCACGCGATGAAGCTTTGCCGATCCGCACATCCCAGCGAGCTCCATAGACCACACGCGCTATGGTCATTCTGCACGTCATACCCCGCAGTTCACATCAGATGTGGACTCGCCAACACCACACGCGCCGGGCCCTGTATGCCACTCACGCTCAGGGAAAAGGAGACAGGCAGCTGCCTGACGGCAGTAGCCAGCGATAAAAGTCGGGCGCAATTTCAAGAATTGCCTTTTGGTCCTCGTACAGACGCCGACTTTGCAAATGCGCGCACCATGCTAACGTCATCTACGCATCCGCCAAAAACTCTCCACACGCGGCAGAGCTCCCGGACTACGTCCCGACGGGGAATCTGTACGCTTTATGGAATCATTGCAGCTAGGCATCCAACCTGCCCTTTCAGCAATGACATGAGGCGTTCCGCATCATTGCCCGGGGAACCGGGTTTACGCGATCTGGCACTGCGACCTTCTCCGCGTGCTGCAACCCCCTCTCGCTTCCTTGACTGGCTAAGATGATCTCTAAAGTTGTCAGCTGTCGTTCTACTACTGCAGGGCATGCGGAATCAGCCACTCAGGTACAGTTATAGATCCACAGCTGGTTCCTGCGCTTAGGATCTGATTCGCATATAATGAGGTAAGTGACTTCGTAAGTACAGTATACAAATCAGAGACTGTACGCTATTACTTGACGGCGACACAAACGATGGGCTCCATTGCAGAACCGCGCTTTGCCATCGACAACATCATTGACATCCGGTCTGACCGGGAAGGCATCAACCTGAAGCAGGCTATCAAGGCTGGTTTGAATCCAGGCCATGGCCAAGAAAGGACTTTGCCGACCTTGTTATTGTACGATGTTGAGGGCTTGAAGCTGTTTGAACGCATCACTTACTTGGATGAGTACTACTTGACGGGTGAAGAGATCAAGGTGTTAGAGCAGCATGCAAGTCAGATTGCTGAGGAGATTCTGGACGGCTCGGTGATGGTGGAGCTGGGGAGCGGGTGCGCTTCCTTGAGCAGCCTCCTCATGGCTCGAGATGGCTGATGTCCCATGTAGCAATCTCCGCAAGATAAAGATTCTGCTCGACGAATTGGAGAAAGCCGGCAAACGTGTCGACTACTATGCCTTGGATCTCATGGAGTCGGAGCTACAGCGGACCCTGGCGGACGTTCCAAATTACAAGCACGTTCGTTGCTTTGGCCTCCTCGGGACGTACGACGATGGCTTCGACTGGCTGAGACGTCCAGAGATCAAAGACACGCCAAAGCTGGTTCTCTCACTTGGGTCAAGCATTGGCAACTTCAATCGAAGCGATGCCGCAGAATTTGTCCGGACGATCGCTTCTGCACTCGAGCCGCATGACCGATTATTGATCGCTTTGGACGGCTGCCAGGATGGAGAGAAGGTGTACCATGCGTACAACGACCGTGAAGGGTGAGCGCGGGTGCCCGCTTCTCGAACATTTCGCTGACCCAATCTTTAGCATCACCCACGAGTTCATTGCCAATGGCTTGAAGCATGCCAACGCGTTGCTTGGGTATGCAGCTTTCAAGCTCTCTGACTGGGACATAATCGGCGAATATAATGTGTCCCTCGGAGCGCATTGCGCTTTCGTCGCGCCACAGCGCGACATGACCATCGAAGGTGCGAAGCTCAAGAAAGGCGAAAGGATTCGTATCGAAGAGTCGTACAAATTCAGCGGAAGACAAGCGCGGTCGCTGTTCCGGACTGGTGGAGTGACTGAGACTTTAGTCCTGACTAATGATGTTAGCGATGCGCGATATCGCTATGGTGGGTGTTAGCCGAACCCGAGTCTGCATCTCACACGACTCTCGCGACGGCCTCGCAGGCCATCCTGGTTCCATCAGTATTTGCTGACGAGTTACTGCAATCTTAGGCATTCACATGCTCAGAAAACAAGCTGCCGTGTTCTTCGCCGCGAAGCCTCAGGAGTACGCCCCGCATCCCATCCCCAGCCTTGCAGAATGGAAGCAGCTGTGGGCAGCCTGGGACGAGGTGACCCGCCAGATGATTCCCGAGGATATGCTGCTCGATCAACCCATCAAGCTGCGCAACGCCTGCATCTTCTACCTGGGCCACATCCCGACGTTCTTCGACATGAAGTTATCGGAGGCGACGGGAACAGAGTTGACTGAGCCGGAGTTCTTCTCCCAAATTTTCGAGCGCGGCATCGACCCCGATGTCGATAACCCAGAGCATTGCCATGCTCATAGTGAGATACCGGATCAATGGCCAGAGTTGACCAGCATTCTCGATTATCAGCAGCGGGTTCGGCAGCGCTTGACGGGCCTGTACAGGACTGGTCAAGCCTACAATGACAACTGGACCGGGCGCGCTATCTGGCTGGGCTTTGAGCATGAGGTTATGCACCTGGTAAGTCAGTCGGAGAAGACGCCACCCTTGAGATGATGAAGCTCTGATGATTTCGCAGGAAACCCTGCTGTACATGCTCTTGCAGAGCGACTGGTGCCGTCCACCATCATCAGCCGCTGCGGCACAGCCCGACTGGGCGAGCATTGCCGCAGAAGCTCATGAAGGTGCGGTCGACAATGATTGGTTCGAAATCCCAAAGCAAACTTTCACCGTCGGTCTACACGATCCGGATAACGGAGATGGACCATCCCGGTACTTCGGATGGGACGTTGAGAAGCCTGCCCGTGAAGTTACGGCCTCCAGCTTGAAAGCCAAAGGTCGTCCTATTACCAATGCCGAGTACGCTCGATTTATGATGGCGACGGGAAATGAGCAACTACCCGCATCCTGGCGCAAGGTGGAGAGGGAGGCGGCTGTCAATAGTCACATGAATGGCGACTCGGACTTGCATGACTTCGTCCAGGGCAAAGCTGTCCGTACAATGTACGGACCGGTGCCGCTGAAGTACGCCCTCGACTGGCCAGTCTCCGCGTCTTACGACGAGCTCTCCAGATGCGCGCAGCACATGGGTGGCCGCATCCCGACAATGGAGGAGGTCAAGAGTATCTACCACTTCGCCGAGACTTTGAAGAAGAAAGAGGCTGCAAATGCGCTTGGCCAGACAATTCCTGCCGTCAATGGACATCTGTCGAACGAAGGGGTGGAAGAAACACCACCATCCAAGCCTTCAGTCGATGGATCCAGCGCTGCAGCTGGTCTTAATCCCAATGAGGTCTTCGTCAACCTTGATGAAGCCAACGTAGGCTTCAAGCATTGGCATCCAATGCCCGTAACACAAAATGGCGG
This sequence comes from Acidiella bohemica, assembly GCA_019670975.1. Classification (NCBI taxonomy): domain Eukaryota; kingdom Fungi; phylum Ascomycota; class Dothideomycetes; order Mycosphaerellales; family Teratosphaeriaceae; genus Acidiella; species Acidiella bohemica. Next base: position 812,864 of record JAGUCJ010000014.1, read on the forward strand.
CAAGCTCGCCGGACAGGGTGACACGGGTGGCCTTTGGGAATGGACCAGCTCAGCGCTGGTGGAGCAAGAAGGCTTCGAACCTATGAAGCTATACCCTGCTTATAGTGGTAAGTCAGACAATTATCAAATAGTCATCTTTGCTGTACTGACTGGCTCCAGCCGACTTTTACGATACGAAGCACAACGTGGTGCTTGGCGGGTCATGGGCTACTCATCCGAGGTTGGCTGGCCGCAAGTCCTTGTAAGTACATTGCGAACCCGCGCCAGGCGCACATACCCGCTGACTCGCTTATAGCGTGAACTGGTATCAGCGCAACTACCCGTACGTGTGGGCGGGTGCCCGTTTGGTCAAGGATGCTTAGCAACGCTGTCGAATGTGTTCCCGCACCGGTCCAACAAAAGCTCGTGACTTATTACAGCACATCTACAATCGCTCTGCATCGCTCCTTCCCAATCTGCTCAACCCCAGCCTGTTTCATCTCGCTAGACCGCGGGCAACTGCAGGTGAATGCGGGTAGATCTGGGCTTGTGCCACCAAGACTTTTCCAGACCAACGCCGTCATCTGCCAACGCCGGATACTCACCGTTCTCCGTTTGAAGCGAGCGACAAGACAAACGCGTGTCTTCTACCGCGCATACACACTGACGTGCTCGTGCACATCTTGGCTTCTTTCCCTTCATCATCAGCCTTCTTCAACCTGCTGCCTTGCCCGCATCCTTCAGGAACCGGCGTCAGAGGCGTCGACACTGCCAGCGGCAAACCATAGCCTCCAGCACCAGCTCGGGGCCGGAAAAGCAAGCGACTGTACATTCATGGATCCATTCAATACAAAAATGCAGACAGCTCGCAAGATCGGCCCAAACAAATCTGCATCCGTCATCTCTCGTCTTGCAACGCACCTAGCAGACGTCCGAAGTCCAACGACCGCGATCATCCCACTTACAAGATTGAAACGTCCCAGGCAAAACCACGAGCCAGCGTGAGCTGCCGTGATGTCAACTGACATCTACCGCTGGGAGGAAGGTAGTGCCTTCGGTAGGCGATGTCTCTCACAGCGAAGGACAAGGCTGCTGATTGACCCGTAGTGCATCATTGTCCGCTTTGCATGATTCCACTCAGCAATGAGATGTGCAAGAACACTTGCCTCGGCCAGCACGTGGAGTGGTGCGGCAGGTATCACACTCAGCTCTTCCGAATCAGTTAGAGTCACGTCGTACATGATCCTCAAATCCAATGCTAACCTGCGTGGACTGGAGCGGACAATGTGCGCCGTGCAGGCATTCAGAAACGCAGCATGAGAAGCGCCATCGAGAGGTTGCAGAACTCTTGCATCGGCTTAGAACAATCAACCCAAGGCCCACTTCGCTGCCAGAGACTCCGAGGCAGGCCGTGAACCACAACCGAACCGGTGCCGCTGAGAATGCAATGACGAAGAAAGAGAGGAAAGCCGCGAACAAGTCGAAGAAGGTGAGCAATAACTCAAATGGCCAATTCCAGCGGCCCATCATTGAGACTGACAATGTTCACAGCTCGCAAGAATGCCGAAGGTCATCTTGACTGCAGACATCGACTTCGTTGACAAGGCTCTTCACCCACAAGACGACCACGACGAAGCCGAGGAGGAACGCTGTCTACTTGACGATCCGAACATCAAGCTCAACCTCTACTTCCACAAAGGTACCAGCAACACCAAGGAAGTTCGCCGCCGCCACCTCGTGTGCAAAGACAGAGATGAAACCCTGTTCGAAGTTGGCGGCGAGGAAGTGGACGCGTTGTTGCTCGAGCTGAAAGTACCGAAGATCATCAAAGCAAGCACAGCGGATGAGAAGCGGCTGGTCGAAGCCATCCGCAAGGCAGTCGAGGATGATCTGATACACATGACAAAGTAATTGCACCAGATCAACGTGCGCAAGGCCGACTTCTGGCGTTGGGCGAGCAAGAAAGCCTACAATCGCCTGGTGGCGAATGGAAGGCTGTGGGGTGTGGCTGTTGAGGCAGGTGCGACGGCAGGTACGCCTAGGAAGGAGGGCTCTGCTGTCGCTGGCCTCGACGACGACGCTGTTGCCGAAGACACAGGGTATTCCATCGCCAGTGGACTTGAGGCACTCAATATGAGCACGACCGAGGACCCCAGTACACGGAAGCCGAAGAACTCTAGCCCGAGCACCAAGACGCCGGACTTCGCCGCGCCTCGCTCGCAAAAGAAGGCAAGCATCGCATATCACGGCTGGATGCAGATCGGCAAGATAGCCAACAAAGCTAAGCCGAGCATTAAGCTTAAGATGTCAGGTAATGGTGGTCTAGCCAAGTTGCAGGTCACGCCGAAAGATCGCTTTGATGCGCTTGACCCTCTGGGGCCAAGATATATCCAACAGTAAGCTTCGTCCAGGGCATTGAGGGGCGTCAGGTGCTATTGTTGGACTGGTGCATGGTGTTTCAAAGCTTCGAAGGTGCGCTGTGATTGCTTGAATCTGTCAGCCGGTTCCAGCGATGCTCGAGGTCGTGCGCTTCACAAGGTGCTGGAGCACGCTGGAGGTTGGCCTCAGCGCGATGCATTCAAATACATACTTTCCACTCATATCAGACTACTCCCTCTTATCATATGCTACGTGTTCTTTGTCGGCGATCACACGAACATACCGTCTCAGATAATGCCCTTCGGCACTCTCGCCTTGGCAACAGCTGGAGCAGTGGATATGGAAGGCACGTGAAGCGGAGATCGGCGAAACATCTCGCCTAGCGGCAACGTCGCGGCCTGTTCGCGATGATCCCTGTCATTGGCCGAAGCGCGTCCGCGAACTTGAAGTACGGAGGTGATGGAGGGACATGACCGACAACATCACCTTACTAACCACCTCCCCTCTCCCATACCTCGACACTACCATCGACATTACCGCTTCGCCGCACCCTCTTCCAAACACACCGCATTCGACGATATACATATCTTGCCGCGGTCGATTGGGAACAAATTAACGAATCGAGAGGGGGGTTCAACTTATTCCAGGCCATGTCGAGCCTGTGCGCATTGAAGACGCTATAACGACATCATGGAGGAGCCTGAAGCGATAATAAATGGCAGGTCGGCCAACGGGTCACCAGCTCCTCCGGCGCCGTCAGTAGATCCGCAGACGGTAGTCCGGTACCTATCGAGTGTACTGGAAGTGACGCTTGGAGCCTCTTATGACGAGCTTGCAGCGCCAGGAAGCCTGCTACATGACAGTTTGATCCAAGAGACCATTTCGAGATGTCAGCGCTTCGCTCTGGAGCCGCAGATCTCGCTCTACGTCCTGCGACAAGCACCTCCGCCTCTGCGCAACGGCCACGTGAACGGCGAAGGTGGCCATGGGCACGACACGTACGTCCTGAGCTCAGAAGTGGCGTACAATGCGTGGACAACAGCTTGCGTAGCGTTCCTGAAGCGACCAGTGCCAATCTCCCCAGAATTACCCATCAACAGGCAGGTTTCGGTTGTCAACCTGCCACTACCCGGGTCAACTGCCCTATTAGAGACAGGTGCAGCTGCATCGCCGTACGAGAGCTTGCATGCGCTGGTGCGCGGAGCGCTGACACCGATCTTCGAGGCGGCTGCGCGCAATGCGGAGCCTGCCAACGAGAAGCTACGGCCGGAGGGTGAAACGCGGACAGGGGTGTCAGGGGCGAGGAGGAAGCTCGCAGATCTGGAAGTGAGCCTGCAGAACCTACAGCAGAACATCGAGGTGGAAGCACCGAGGTTGCAAATACACGAAGCCGTACAAGCGCAACTGGACGAATCGAATGGCAACTGGCAGGCAGCAGCAATGCACATCCCCGACCAGGTGGTGGCGGACAGCATGCTACTGAACAAACTGCAGGCCATGGCGAACGACTGGATCAAGCAGATCCGAGATTTCACGCGGATAGCAGATGAGCGGCCGGTAGGCACCACGACGCAAGAGAAGAACTTCTGGCTGGCCATGGAGAATGCTATTGACGGTATTGAGGCGCAGCTTGTGGGCCCTGGCGTGCAATTGACCATGAAGATCTTGGAGAAGGCGAAGCGGCATGGTATCACCGCAAGCTTTTCGTCAGATACTAAACTTCGGGAGACCAAAGAGAAGGTGCAAAAGTACAACACACTATTCCACGGCTTTCCCATCGAAGAGCTGCTGTCCGCAACGACAATCGAGAAGCTGCGGGATGCCTTGGACGACATTTTCCAGCACCTCAACAAGAAGCTGCGCGTCTGCCCGTACCCAGTCCGCAGGGCTTTGCCTCTGGTTGAGGCTATCTCTGCGGACCTGGACTCGCGACTGCACAGTCTACTGCCCGGCCGCATGCTGATGCATCTCAGCATCGCCGAATTTAAGAGTATCATTTCGCAGGTAGAAGAAATATGGGCTTTCTGGGAGGATGATATTAAGGACTTCACCAACGTTGCTCGAGATGTCACTCGTAGACGCAACGACAGATTCATTCCCATCAAGATTACTAAACGCCACGACAAGACCCAGAACCGTATAAGTTACATTTCGACATTTCGAGAGAACCATGATCAACTCCAGCGTACGATTGTCAACGTCCTAGGACCGGAGGAAGCAGCCGGCGCAACCGCGGAAGGTGCTGTGACTCCAGCTGATGGCCAAGACTTTGGCGAGGTCGATGCTGTCGAAGAGATTGCTCAGGCTTATCTCGCGGTTAAGGACGTGGATGTGCTTGATGTGTCGCCCGAGGGTGAGCGGATGTGGTCGCAAGCGGAAGCAGCCTACAATGAGCGGACTGCGCGGGTCGAAAATTCGATCATTGCTCGACTGAGGGACAGGCTTGCCGTGGCAAAGACTGCGAACGAAATGTTCCGGGTGTTTTCCAAATTCAACGCACTTTTTGTGCGACCGAAGATCAGAGGTGCAATTGCAGAATATCAAGTCCAGCTCATTAGCAATGTCCGAGACGACATTGAGGCGCTCCAACAGCGATTCACCTACCAGTACGGTCAATCAGAAGCTCACGCCATGGCCCAGCTTCACGACCTACCTCCAATCTCTGGCGCCATTATTCGCGCCAGACAGATAGAACGCCAGCTCAACAATTACATGAGCAAGGTCGGCAATATCCTTGGACCCAAGTGGGAGCAGCACACGGACGGTCAGAAGCTGTTCGCGCTCGGCGAAGGGTTCCGGAGGAAGCTCGATACGAAGCCAATCTTCGATGACTGGTTGCGCGACATTACAAGAAGACATCTTTCGATCGCGGGACGACTCTTTGCAATCAGCCAAAATCGTGCCCGCGGCAATCAGCTGGACATCCATGTCAACTTCGACTCGCAGGTAATCACGTTGTTCAAGGAGGTCAGAAACCTGCAGTGGCTCAACTTTCCTGTCCCACATACCATCAGCAACGTGTCCAAGGACGCGAACCGAGTGTACCCATTCGCTGTCAGCCTCATGGAAAGCTTAAATACCCTCGCGCAGACCAATCTGGCTATCTCGAACATGAACGAAGTAAGCTTACTGCTCTGCGGCTTCCGCAACCAAGTGCACACTTTGCTAGCGAAGGGTACGGGGCTGAAGTGGGAGACTTTTGTCATGGCCTACGACGTCCACATGCGACATACTGGCGAAGACGGTCAAAGCAGATCGTCCGTGGACGATAAGCTCCACGTGCAATTCATTCGCAACCTTGGCAACTCCATCACCACGCTGCAGACCAAGGTCACCACGCTGGTGCAGGTGCAGGTCTCTGTGGACTCTGCGCTGCGAGAGCTCCAGACATGTTCATTCACGCCAAGCGCCTTCCGCTCGCATCTGGAAGCACTGCAGAGAGCCATCGACCAGCTGAATCTCGAGGCGTACGCAAACATTGCGTACTGGGTGGCGCAAGCGAATGAAAAGATCATACAAACATTGTGTACCCGGTTGCAGCAAGCGTTGAAAGACTGGGGCGAGGAGTTCGAGATTGGCGAGGGCGGCACCGACCCAAGCCGTCGTGAGGATGGACAGCCAAACGTTGCCACCTTCTCACACGATATCCTGATGCACAATCAGCTCATTCAGCTGGAACCGCCGCTTGAAGACGCCAGAGCCGGATGGCTCGACAATCTCAACGACTGGATGGCCACCGTTGCAAGCTTGCCCAGGGTCCAGGCATCCCGCTTCGAGAACGCCTTGACCATTACCTCCTCAAATGTCGCCACGACGTACTCTGAGCTACCTGTCATGTGTATGGACGCTTTGGCGGGTCTATATGACAGCATCGAGGCCAGGATCAGTGTCGCGCAGGCATACATCAATGACTGGCTGCAGTTCCAGTCGCTTTGGGATCTGCAACTCGATCAGGTGCAGGAGGATCTCGGAGACGAACTGGACCTTTGGCTGCAATTGATCCTCGAGATTCGTCAGAAGCGAGACACCTTCGACACTTCCGGCAACAAGCGCTCCTTCGGCCAGCTGATCGTCAACTACGAGCAAGTGCAGTCCAAAGTCAATGCGAAGTACGACCAATGGCAGCATGACCTGCTCGGTCACTTTTCCGGTCTGTTCGCCACCCAGCTGGTGGATGTATATGCGGAGCTTCAGCGTGCTCGCAAAGACCTGGAAGGCTCATCAATGCAGACTTCATCTACCGCACAAGCTGTGTCGTTCATAACAGTCGTGCAGACTTGCAAACGGCAAACGAAGGTCTGGGAGCCGGAAATGGAGACCTTCAGACAAGGGCAGCAGACTCTGTCTCGGTTACGCTTCCAGTACCCTAAGGACTGGCTGTACGTCGAGCAGGTGGACCATGAATGGACCGCGCTCATGGAGGTTCTTGAGCGGAAGAGCAAGCTCATTGCCGACCAGATGGATGCCCTGCGCGCGAAGATTATCGCTGAAGATGGCGTGGTTTCAACGCGCATCAGCGAAGCCACGGAGCGGTGGAACGAGCAACGGCCTGTCTCTGGTACGATACCTCCGGCCGAGGCTGTCGCGACACTGGATAGCTTCGACCGCGAGCTCTCACAGCTTCATGAGCAATCAGACATGGTGGCGAAAGCGAAGGAGGCCTTGGAGCTTCCTGGCAGCGCCGACAACGTGCTCGCGACATTGCTGGAGGAGGTGCAAGACTTCAAGTCCGTCTGGGCTAACCTTACGATCGTCTGGGATCAGGTCAATGATCTCCGCGACCAACCATGGAACAGCATCCAGCCTCGCAAGCTTCGCCAATCTCTGGACAACCTCATAAAGACTACGAAAGAGATGCCGAGCAGAATGCGACAGTACGCAGCCTTCGAACACGTACAGTCTGTGCTGCGCGGACTTTTGAAGGTCAACCCATTGCTCACGGAGATGCGCTCTGACGCCGTGCGAGAGCGGCATTGGGTTCGCATCTTCAAGTTATTGCAGCCCTCAAAGCGCTATTCTGCCATCTCCATGACTTTGGGAGACGTATGGGACTTGCAGCTCGGCCCTAGCGAATCTGTCATACGGGACGTCATTACCCAGGCGCAGGGCGAGATGGCGCTCGAGGAGTTCGTACGCTCAGTGCGCGAGCACTGGCAGAACTACTGTCTGGACCTTGTCAACTACCAAACCAAGTGCCGTCTGATCCGTGGTTGGGATGATCTTTTCGCTAAATGTAGCGATCACCTTAATTCGCTGCAGGCGATGCGACATTCGCCGTACTATAAAGAGTTCGAGGAGGAAGCGTCTGCGTGGGAAGACAGGCTAAACCGCATCCATGTGCTCTTTGACGTCTGGATTGATGTCCAACGGCAGTGGGTCTACCTCGAAGGCGTCTTCACTGGCAACGCAGACATCAAGCATCTTCTGCCCGTCGAGTCATCGCGCTTTGCCAACATCAACAGTGAGTTCATGAACGTGCTGAAGAAGGTGTACCGGTCACCGCAGGTGCTCGAGGTGCTCAATATACCGGATGTACAGCGGTCCCTCGAGCGACTGGCCGATTTACTCAACAAGATTCAAAAAGCACTGGGCGAGTATCTCGAAAAGGAGCGTGTGGCATTCCCACGTTTCTACTTCGTCGGTGACGAGGACCTGCTTGAGATCATCGGAAACAGCAACGACACTGTGCGCATTGCGAAGCATTTGCGGAAGATGTTTGCCGGCATCTCGGGGCTCGTGATGGATGAAGAGTCGACTATCCTGGGCTTGCAGTCTAAGGAAGGTGAAGAGATGATGCTCAATAGGCCGATCTCGCTCGTGGCGACCCCGAAAGTCAACGAATGGTTGAAAGCCCTCGAATCCGGCATGCGCGAGTCGCTATCTGATGCGCTTGTTCGCGCAGTCGCTGCCTTCGACGCCGTTGAAGACGACGATACCTCGGCGTTCGAGGAATACGTGTCTCGCTTCCCAGCGCAGATTGTCATTTTGGCTGCGCAAGCGTGCTGGACTTCTCGCGTGACGGCTGCTCTGGCGAAGGGAAGTGCAGGGCTACAGGCTGTATATGATGCTCTCGTCGCGCGTCTCAAGTACCTTGCTGCAACTGTCTTACGAGAGCTGGAACCACTCTACAGGAAGAAATGCGAGCACCTGATCACGGAGTTTGTCCACCAGCGAGATGTCGTTGAGCGCTTGATCAACGGCGGCGCAGACTCCCCTGGCCACTATCTCTGGCTACTGCAGATGCGATACGACTTTGATGCGAACTCCGCCCCGCTCGATAGGATGCAGATCAAGGCTGCTAATGCCACGCTGGCCTACGGCTTTGAATATCTGGGCGTTCCGGATCGCCTCGTGCGCACGCCACTGACGGACCGCTGCTTCCTGACCCTCAGTCAAGCACTAGCTCAACGGCTCGGTGGGTCACCATATGGACCAGCTGGTACTGGAAAGACGGAGTCCGTCAAGGCACTCGGTGTGCAACTGGGTCGCTTCACATTGGTCTTCAACTGCGACGATACCTTTGATTTCCAGGCGATGGGGCGCATTTTCCTCGGTCTCTCACAAGTCGGCGCGTGGGGTTGCTTTGATGAATTCAACCGTCTTGAGGAGCGCATCTTGTCCGCTGTCTCCCAGCAGATTCAGAACATCCAAGTCGGTCTGAGAAAGCGAGTGGCAGATCCTGACGCCCAGATCGATCTTGTTGGACGCCAGCTGAAGGTGCACCCACTCACAGGTCTCTTCATTACCATGAACCCTGGATACGCTGGAAGATCGAACTTACCAGATAACTTGAAGAAGCTTTTCCGTAGCGTGGCAATGTCGAAGCCGGACAAGGAGATCATCGCAGAAGTTATGCTGTTTTCGCAAGGCTTCAGTGACGCCAAAGCTCTATCTCGGCAGACCGTTCCTTTCTTCGACAAGTGCAGCTCGCAGCTCTCGAAGCAACCTCATTATGACTTCGGTCTTCGGGCTCTGAAAAGCGTTCTTGTCAGCTCCGGTGGGCTTAAGCGGCTACGCTTGGCCGCGGGCAGCGAGCAGGCTGCCGATTTTGAGCCTCAGATCATTGTGCAGAGCATTCGAGAGACCATCGCCCCGAAGCTTGTACGCAGCGATGCAGACCTTATGGCTCAGATCGAGGCGGAAAGCTTCCCTGGAGTGCAATATGTACCCGCCTCATTGGAGCATCTTCGCAAAGCTCTCGAAGAGGTGATTGAAGAGCGCAAGCTTGTCGCCACTGAAACCTGGCTCACGAAGGTACTGCAACTATATCAGATCCAAAGCTTACACCACGGTGTCATGATGGTTGGGGGTTCCGGCACTGGTAAATCGACAGCCTGGCAGGTGCTGCTAGCCGCAATGCAAAAGGTCGATGGCACAGAGGGTGTGTGTCATGTCATCGATCCGAAGGTCATGTCCAAGGAGTCGCTGTACGGCACACTCGACAGTACGACACGTGAGTGGACGGACGGGCTCTTCACCAGCATCTTGCGCAAGGTGGTGGACAACCTGCGTGGGGAAGATAGCAAGCGTCACTGGATCATCTTTGACGGCGATGTTGACCCAGAATGGGTGGAGAATCTCAACAGCGTGCTTGATGACAACAAACTCCTTACCCTGCCCAACGGAGAGCGATTGGGTCTACCACCAAACGTACGGATCATGTTCGAAGTCGAGACTCTGAAGTACGCCACGCTTGCGACCGTTAGCCGCTGCGGCATGGTCTGGTTCAGCGACGATACAATTGAGCTCAATGTCATCCTGTCACGCTATCTGGCGCAGCTTGAAGCCACTTCGTTTGATGACATTGAAGAGGATGCTTTGGCAAGCACAGCTGAGGCGCGAAAAGCAACAGTCACGCTTACGACGGAAGTGCTACGGCAAAGGCTGACGACCAACGACTACGTCAAGAAAGCCTTAAAGCGCAGCGAGGCATGCCACCACATTATGGACTTCTCGACGATAAGAGCTGTCGGCACTCTCTTCTCACTGCTGCGTAAGATGTGTCATTCAGTGCTTGAATACAACGCGCAACATCCCGACTTCCCGCTCAATGATGAGCAGATCGATGGGTACCTATCGAAGAAGCTTATGCTTGCTACGATCTGGGCGTTCACTGGAGACTGCCCTCTGACGGAGCGCAAGAATTTTGGCGACTACCTTGCCAGCTTGGCAACGTTGGATATGCCAGTCTTGTCTGAACAGTCCTCCCTCATCGACTATGACGTTTCGCTTCCGGAAGGCAACTGGACGCCGTGGCAGAACCACGTTCCGAGCATTGAGGTCAACACCCACTCAGTGACGCAGACGGACATGGTCATTCCCACGATCGACACTGTCCGGCACGAGGACGTTTTGTACTCCTTCTTGGCCGAGCACAAGCCTTTGTTGCTGTGCGGTCCGCCTGGATCCGGTAAGACCATGACTTTGTTCAGTGCGCTGCGCAAGCTCCCAAACATGGAGGTCGTCGGCTTGAACTTTTCCAGCGCCACGACCCCGGATCTGTTAGTCAAGACGCTGGAGCAATACTGCGATTACAGGAAGACGTTGAATGGCGTGACGATGGCACCCACGCAGATCGGGCGCTGGCTGGTAATCTTCTGCGACGAGATTAACTTGCCGGCTCCGGACAAGTACGGCACGCAGCGTGTGATCTCCTTCTTGCGGCAGCTGGTTGAGCACGGCGGCTTCTGGCGAACCAGCACAAAGACTTGGGTCAGCCTCGAGCGGATTCAATTCGTGGGTGCTTGCAACCCACCGACTGACGCCGGACGCACACCGCTGGGCTTACGATTCCTCCGCCATGCTCCCTTGGTGATGGTCGACTACCCAGGCGAGCTCTCGCTCACTCAGATCTACGGAACGTTCAACAATGCCATTCTTAAGATCATACCAACCCTGAGAGGATACGCGGATGGCCTTACGCAAGCCATGATCCAAGTGTATCTCCGGTCTCAGAAGCGCTTCACGCCCGACATACAGCCGCATTACGTCTACTCCCCACGTGAGCTGACGCGCTGGGTTCGCGCCATCTACGAGGCGATCAAGCCGCTTGAGACGCTATCTTTGGAAGGACTCGTTCGCATCTGGGCTCATGAGGCGCTTCGCCTCTTCTCAGATAGGCTTATTACGGACGAGGAGCGCCAGTGGACGGACGAGACCGTCAATTCAGTTGCTGCCGAATATTTCTCGAACATCGATGAGCTTGCAGCCTTGGAGAGGCCAATTTTGTTCTCGAATTGGCTTTCGAAGAACTATGTGCCGGTGGCGCGTGAGCAATTGCGTGATTTTGTCAAGGCGCGATTGCGCACTTTCTGCGAGGAAGAGCTTGACGTGCCTCTCATCTTGTTCAACGACGTTCTGGAGCACGTACTGAGAATCGACCGGGTCTTCCGCCAGCCTCAAGGACATCTGATTCTGATTGGAGTCAGCGGAAGTGGCAAGACTACACTTTCGCGCTTCGTAGCTTGGATGAACGGTCTCTCGGTCCTCCAGATCAAGGTGCACGGCAAGTATTCAGCGGAAGACTTCGACGATGACTTGCGAAATGTCCTTCGTCGGTGCGGCTGCAAGGGTGAGAAGATCTGCTTCATCATGGATGAGTCCAACGTACTGGACTCCGGCTTTCTGGAGCGAATGAACACGCTGCTTGCCAATGGCGAGGTGCCCGGTCTGTTCGAAGGCGACGAATACGCTACGTTGATGACATCGTGCAAAGAAGGCGCTCAACGGCAGGGTCTGCTGCTGGAATCGCAAGAAGAGCTTTACAAGTGGTTTACTCAGCAGATTGTCCGCAATCTGCACGTCGTCTTTACGATGAACCCGCCCTCGGAAGGGCTCTCGTCGAGGGCGGCAACAAGTCCTGCATTGTTCAACCGTTGCGTTCTTAACTGGTTTGGTGACTGGTCAGATCAAGCGCTCTACCAAGTGGCGTACGAACTTACTCAGTCTGTGGACATCGACAAAGCGAACTTCAACGCGCCGGATAGTCTTCCTATCGAGTTCGACCAGCTTGAGATGCCGCTTTCGCACCGCAATGCCGTAGTCAATTCAATGGTCCATGTCCATCATTCCCTGCGCACTATCAACGCGCGTCTGTTGCGCCAGCAGAGTAAGGCCACCTACCTTACGCCGCGGCAATTCTTGGACTTTGTGGCCCAATTCGTCAAGCTATATAATGAGAAGCGCGACGATCTTGAAGAACAACAACGACATCTCAATGTCGGTCTGGACAAGTTGCGCGAAACGGTGGAGAAGGTATCGGAGTTGAAGCGGAGCTTAGCTGACAAGAAGACTGAGCTGGAGAAGAAGGATGCGGAAGCTGGCGAGAAGTTACAACGCATGGTCGCAGACCAGCGTGAAGCTGAACAGCGGCGGGCTGCGTCCTTGGAAATCCAAGCTGCCCTTGAAAAGCAAGAGAAGGAGGTCGCTGAACGTAGGGAAGTGGTCCTCAGTGATCTGGCAAAGGCTGAGCCTGCTGTTATCGAGGCACAAAGAAGCGTCAGCAACATTAAGAAGCAGCATCTGACCGAAGTCCGGTCGATGCAGAATCCGCCCGCGGGCGTAAAACTGGCCCTGGAATCGGTATGCACTTTGCTTGGCCACAAAGCAACGGACTGGAGGAGCATTGTGGGTATAGTACGGCGAGACGACTTTATTGCCAGCATCGTCAACTACGACAACGAGCGGCAAATGACACCGCAACTTCGGGTAAAGATGCGAAACGAGTACTTGTCGAAGGAGGATTTCACTTTCGAGAGGGTGTACCGTGCAAGCAAAGCCTGCGGTCCCCTCGTGCAGTGGGTCGAGGCGCAAGTCAACTATTCCGAAATCTTGGACAGAGTCGGCCCGCTACGAGACGAAGTCGACCAGCTCGCGGAAGAGGCACTGCAGACCAAGGCGGAAGCGAAAATGATCGAGAACACCCTTAGTGGCCTAGAAAAGAGCATCGCGACATACAAGACCGAATACGCCGCTCTAATCAGCCAAACTGAAGCCATCAAAGCAGAGATGACCAGAGTGCAATCCAAAGTCGACAGAAGTATGCGTTTGCTCAACAGCTTGTCATCCGAGCGCGGTCGTTGGGAGGAAGGCAGCAAGACTTTCCGAACCCAGATGGAGACCATCATTGGAGACGTCTTTCTGGCAGCGGCGTTCTTGGCCTACAGCGGACTCTTCGATCAACAATACCGGCGGTCAATGCTCGAAGACTGGTCCTTACATCTGTCGGCCTCTGGCATTGCGTACAAATCCGAGAACTCCTTATCCGAGTATCTCTCCACTGCCGACGAGCGACAGCAATGGCATGATCACGCACTACCTGTCGACGAGCTATGTACGGAGAACGCCGTGATGCTGCAGCGTTACAATCGCTACCCGCTGATCATCGACCCTTCGGGCCGCGTGACACAGTTCCTACAGAATGAGAGCAAAGAACGCCGACTCACGGTCACCAGCTTCCTGGACGGTGGATTCGTGAAACAGCTCGAGAGCGCTTTGCGCTTTGGCAACCCAATCCTCATTCAGGACGCGGAGCATATGGATCCCATTCTCAACCACGTGCTGAACAAGGAGTATCAGCGCACCGGCGGCCGTGTCTTGATCCAACTTGGCAAGCAAGAGATCGATTTCTCGCCCGCATTTAAATTATACCTGTCCACTCGCGATCCGTCAGCCCACTTCGCGCCGGACATTTGCAGCCGGACCACGTTCGTAAACTTCACGGTCACGCAGAGCAGCTTGAAGACTCAGACACTGAACGACGTTTTGAAGTCAGAGCGCCCAGACATTGACGAGAGGCGCTCGAACCTTGTCAAGCTCCAGGGCGAATTCACTCAACGACTCCGCCGGCTTGAACGCGAGCTACTGCAGGCTCTTAACGAGTCGAGGGGCAACATCTTGGATGACGAGAATGTTATTCAAACGCTCGAAACGCTCAAGATGGAAGCCGCAGACATCACGACGAAGGCTGCCGAGACCGAGGGTGTCATGACGGAAGTCAACAGCATCATGAATACCTACGAGGTCGTAGCCCGGTCATGCTCCGCCATCTTCGCCGTGCTGGAGCAATTGTACCACATCAATCATTTCTACCAATTCTCCTTGCAGTTTTTCGTGGACATTTTCGAGGCTGTCTTGAGCGCTGCTCGATCATCGACCGAAAAAGACGCAAAGCGCAGGATCGAGGTGATGGTCAAGGATTTGTTCCGGAAGACGTATCATGAAACTTCAGTCTCTTTGCTGCAGAGGGATCAATTGACGGTGGCGGTGCTCCTGGCTCAGGCGGCACCGGTTCCCATGGACCAGACTTTACTCGATGCGCTGCTGGACACAGAGTTCACTGCCACCGACGTGAGCTCAGACCAGGACCACAGGGCCACGGCGCTCTCGGCGGTATCACAGGTGGCCGCTCTCAAGGGTCGCATCGCCGATGTGGAAGACGCGGAGATGGACACTTTCCTGACGACCGAGGCTGCGGAGCTACACATACCTGGAACAAGCACTGAAGACGGCAATCCCAACAACAAGGCACTCATGGACTTGTTGCTCGTCAAGATGCTCCGGGTCGATCGCCTCATCCCAGCCACAGAGCGTTTTATCGGTACCATCTTCGGCGCTGAATTTCTTGATGTCACGGAAGACCTTGCTCGGATTGCGAAAGACACCGTTGCAAGCTCACCTATCGCTCTGTGCTCTAGTCCTGGATTCGATGCCAGCTATAAGGTCGATCAGCTGGTCGATCGTAGCAAAGTGCCTTGCAAGAGCGTGGCTATGGGATCCAACGAAGGCGTAGCCAGCGCTGACGCAGCGCTTGCTGCAGCTGCAGCGAACGGCTCCTGGGTCCTCATCAAGAATGTGCATCTAGCTGTGGACTGGCTGCAGAACCTCGTCAAGCGCATCGACTCTCTCAGGCCAAACCCGGAATTCCGCCTTTTCCTGTCCATGGAAACCAGTCCGAAGATTCCTTCCAGCCTGCTGCGTGCCTCGCGGGTGCTGATGTATGAGCAACCGGCTGGCATTCGTGCGAACATGCGCGACACGCTATCGTCGTTGCCGGACCAGGCCGTTCAGCAGCCAGTCGAGAAGGCTCGTGTGCACTTCCTGCTGTCCTACTTACATGCCGTCGTGCAGGAGCGGCTGCGCTACGCACCTCGCCTAGGCTGGAAAGGCTTTTGGGAGTTCAACGACGCGGATTACGACTGCTCAGCTTTTGTTATCCAGTGGTGGACGGACAGCGTCGCCCGTGGCCGGTCAAACATTGCGCCTAAGAGCGTTCCGTGGGAGATGCTGCGTGCTCTGACTGGCCTCATGTATGGCGGCAAGGTGGACGATGTGGAAGACATGGCCGCGCTTCAGGGTCTTGTGGATCGCACGTTGACCGCTGATGCGTTCGAGGACGGCTTCAACCTTATCAGTGAGGTGACTGGGGTGGATGGCATCGGTGTGCCTCTACCTAGCCGTACCACGAAGAAGGACTTCATCCGATGGGTGAAAGAGCTGCCGGAGCGTGAGCCGCCCACGTATCTGGGGCTGCCGGCCAATGCGGAGAAGTTGCTGTTGGTAGCGCATGCGGAGGAGATGTTGCGCAATCTGAAGACGGTGATGGATGTGCTTGACGAAGGGGAGCATATCATGGCGGAGGCAACGGAGGGGTGAGGGATTTCCTATGTTTTGCATACTAGCGGCGTTCCACGGGAATCGATAATATTCAGTGGCTGTTTGCTGCAGGTGGGGAGAGTTGCAGCATTTGCAGGACTAGCAGTGATCGCATTACAAGCGCCTATACCCATCTGCGTAGAGCGAGGGAACTGGTGTGGGATTTTGTGGGATGTAATCGGCGAAGGCGAAGGATACTCTTGCAAGATCTGTACCCTCGATTGCAACCTCGATTGTAGAATGCCATACTGGGACCGATTGTCTTCTTGCAGCAGCACGTCCATGGCACTGCTTGGTCGCATGGTGCAAAGCCTCGATGCATCCCCCAGAAGAAGGCACGCCCCGCAGCGCGTCAAATGTTGATCGCGACGCGACCCTTCCAATCGTCCATCATCACCAGACACCTCCGACAATGTCCAACGGCAACGCCAACCAGCCATCAGGCTCGTACTTTGAGCAGCAGCGTGCCCTTCTGGTCGGCGACGTTGCAGCCGTAAGCATCGGTAGCGCAAGTTGCGGCTGGTTTCATTCACACTAATGCATCGCGACAGGGCCTCGAGAATGTGCTACAGAATCTCAATAAGCTTAATCGCAGCCTCGAGGGCGTGATCGCGGTACGTGCGCTGCTTGCCTACTGTCAGCTCAGGCACTGATCGTGAGATAGGTCGGCAATGAGTTTAGCCAAGTCGAAGGGCTGTGGTCGCAGTTCGAGAATGTGATGGCGAAAGAGCCAGAGAAGGAGAAGGAGAGCGATGCTAAAGAAGGTGCCGCTGAGAGTACGACATGAAGACCCTCTCTCATGGCACAGCAATGAATACGTTCCGAACGAGACACAAAGCACGCCATTGAAAGGCGAGGCGAGACTAGTCTGACCTCGACATTGTCCGACCCTGTCCCGTTGGCCGTTAGAAGGATATTTGGACCCAGGCTGAGCGCAGTACCGAAGATCTGGGGCTGAGCGGAATAGCATGGACACATGCTGCCTATCATGAACGGCGCCTAGACAGCTGTCTTGCGCGAAGCAGCGCTCCCGTGGCACCAAGGCCGTGTCTTTGGCGAAAGCGTCCAAGGACCGGCGAGCAAGCCGTTATCCAGGTGTATTGGGCATGGCAGCGGCGCGAGGGTGCCGTCTCGTATTGGAGGACTGCAGATAGAGCGGTGATGCGAGAGCAAACCAAGCCACAGCCATGGACGTGCAGTGTGCGGAAATCCAAAGCTAGGAGCGGGAATCGATTTGCTCAAGAACTCAATTAGTTGTCCGATAAAAGTTGACACGCAATCGTTTTGCTGTTCATTGCGCTCATGGTATCGTGGTGAAGATCTGGGCGCGAGTCAAACATGCCTCGGCATCTGGTGGCTGACTCGGGCCCATGGCTAAACCTGGAGCATCCGCCCTGCTTTCTGCTTCATCCAACAATGACAACGATGTAGCAGCGGCTCAGGCCGCTGACAAGGAAAGCTGCGAACAACCATGGAGTTTATCACGTCCCTTCAGTCCTCTCTCGACCCGCAAAAGCCCTCCCTCTTCGAACTCCTCTCCGAGCAGCAACTGGCCTCGCTTATCCCGCCGTCTCTGCGCTATCTGCTCGCCGTCGCCACCCACAGACAACCTCGATACTTGCTGCGCATTCTTAACTCGTTTGATGAACTGTATGCCCTTCTGTCGCTGGCCGTAGAGCGCTACTACCTCAAAACTTACGGGGGCGGATTCACCGAGAACTTCTATGGCCTCAAGAGGGAGCGCGTCCTCCGCATTCGAGGAGGGGAAGTGAAGAGAGCACAATTAGGCGCGCCTAACGAAGTCAGAGAGACGCTCAAGCTACGAAACAGCGATGTCTGGAAGAACCTTGCGGTCATGGTCGCTCTGCCGTACCTTAAGCGCAAGGTGGACGAAAGCTACGACATCCACGCCGCGTCGCTCAATATGCTTGGGCCAGCATATCATGAACGCGAGTCATATCCGACGGATGAGCCGTTGAAGAAGAAGGTGGTGTGGCTCTACAAGTGTTTCTTACGGCGGGTATATCCAGGCATAAATGCGGCATATTACTTTTCGCTCCTTGTGTTCAACCTTGCATACCTGTTCGATGGGTCGAAGTACCATTCGCCATTCCTCTGGCTGATCGGAACTCGCATGCGACGGCTCAACGACGCCGATTACCGCGCGATAGCTGCTCTAGGAGCGACGAAAGAGCCAAAAGCTGGCGCCAAGCCCAGCTTGTTCAGCCCCAAAACTGTTTATCCCAGAATGCTGAGCAGCCTGCGGATACTCTTGCCTACGAGCATATTTGCGCTGAAGTTTCTAGAGTGGTGGCATGCCAGCGACTTTGCGCGACAGCTTTCTAAGAAAGCGAACGAAGGCTTAGAGCTGCCGCCTCCTGTGATATCTGGCCTGCCAAAGACGGCGCTGAAGAAGGAGAAGAAGGCAACATTTGAGCAGGACGTCGAAGAAAAGGCTTTGAGCTTGCGGAGAGACAGTGGAATCGCTGCTCCTCCGATCTCTGCTTCGACAGGTCTGCCTATCTTGACAGTGCCGGCGCTACACTATGCGGACGGCGAGGTCGTGAATACGACTGGGCTGTGTCCGATATGTGGCAAGGAGATCCAGACAGCGACGGCTGCCCAGACGGGATATGTCTATTGCTACACTTGCATCTACAAGTGGGTGGACGGCTCGCATCCTCGGCAAGAGGTCTTCATGGAAGGCACTGCAACATACCCTGGCGCTGAGGGTGAGACTGGCGGCTGGGTCGAAGAGGATGGTGGAAGCAGGGTAGGCAAGTGGGAGAGCGGGAAGGATAGAGATGCTGTCACTGGAAGAAGGGTACTTGGTGGAACAGGTGGGTTGCGCAGGGTCATGGTGTGAGCGCAACACGTCGTAGGGACGCTGCACTTGCGAGCATCAGCCAGGAATTGCATCATCAATCTTGTCCCTGCCGACCCGTCTAGCGATATTCGATTCCGCATCGTTGGAAGCCGTCCGCAGAGACTCCCACCCACCAATCGGTCGCAGCAATGAGCGATTGTGCTCGCCTCGTGCTTGTCCCAAGGGGCCAGCTCGACCATGTCTTTCGCTTGATCGGTTGGGTCAATCATGCAAGCTCACAATAAGCGAGGCGATCAAGCGGGATGCACGGAAGCTACGGAACATCACGCTTTCGTCAGACCGCGTCTTGATGGAAGTTTGAAATTGGGCGCAGTGCGGCGAAGTGTGAGGCTACTCCTGCTAGAGCACAGCGGGCGAGATGGGATCACGGGTTGACTGTGCAGATTCCCCAACGCGCAATGTCGCGCATCTGTATTACTGCTTCCATTAGTATTGCTCCTATTGAGAAGCGCAGCCCACCCACAGCCATTTACATCGTGCACTGCCATCACGACTTGTATAGCCCGGCATATCGCGCTAACGCCTAGCGGCCCAAGCTCATCTCTGTGAATCTCGCTCCCAAGGTTTCCTCGATGCGTAACTTCAACCTTCAGTGTCCTACATTTTCGTTCACGTCTTCGAAAATCGTTATCTAACGACGGGCATAGTACCCGATTGTGGCTCAGTGATGGGGCCTCGGCCTGCAGAGACCACATAATGCGATGCTGAGGACGACTGCACCTTTGCAATCCTCTTTACTGATTTCCAAGTTCAGCGAGGAGCTATGGACGATATGGCGGCAAGGCGGTATGAGGTCGCGCATTGGTAACTGCGACTGCTGAATGCAATGGGTGCAAGTGCTGATCTCTGGCAAAGCGCTGGCAGTGAGCGGTGGCGTGGACTCCATGGCTCTCGCAAGCCTGTGTAAGGAGAGTTCCTCTGAGTGGCCGACTCGCCCTTCCTTCCTCGGCCTGATTGTCGACCACCGGCTGCGAGTGGGCAGTACAGATGAGGCCAACAGCGTTGCTGCCGAGCTGTCTCGTCTTGAGATTGAACCCAAAATCCTGACCTTCGACTGGGCATCTTTCCAGGGTGCTGCACCCACCGATCACGTCGAAAACAGAGCCAGGACCTCGCGGTACCGAGCCCTTGGAGACGCTTGCTACGCTCACGGAATCAACTCTCTGTTGGTCGCTCATCATGCTGACGATCAAGCCGAAACCGTTCTCACGCGACTTTGCAGCGGCTACTTTGGCTCTGGCTTGCGAGGCATCAAGCCTAGGATTCCAATCCCCGAATGCGAGGGCATCTATGGCATCGATGCGTCGGGCGGTGATCCGCAGACATATCTAAAGCATCCTGGCAACAGACATGACTCGTTCGTGGGCGAGATGGCTGTTGAGTCTGGTGGCGTGGAAGTCTTTCGGCCATTGCTGTCCTTCCGCAAAGACCATTTGATCTCACATTGTCGCTCCAAAAACATTCGCTGGTTCGAAGATCACACCAACCAGGACCCCGAATATGCTCTCCGCAACACGGTTCGGTACATGCAGCGCCAGGAGTTGCTGCCACAGGCTTTGCGCACGCAGCGCATCCTCAGTCTCTCAAAAGTCGTGGCAGCTCGCGAAGCAACTGCTGACGACAGAGCATTCGCGGCGCTAAAGCGACTCGGCGTAACTGTCGATACAAATGTTGGACAGGCGAGATTTGCCCAGCCGGATTCACTGACAATGATACCCAACACATCAGCAGTACGAACTCGCATTGTTCGGGCGCTAGTCGCTTCGGTCTCACCGATCCGCAACATTGGACTGTTAGACGCCGTGGACGCCGGGGATGTTCTCTTCGCACAAGGCGAGGCAGACGGTGAGATGAATCGAGGCCAAAAATGCCAAGTCGCTGGTGTCCAGTTATGCCCGCCCTCCAAAGAGGACGGGCAGTCTTTCTGGGCTCTGCACCGAGCTTTGCCTACAAGAGCAGAGCGTTTGAAGCGACGCATCCTCTGGGCGTCGGTAACAGAGACTCATCTACCTACGATATCTACGGGGAAATGGTCACTCTGGGACAACAGATTCTGGCTACAGATACTCCCATGCGGCGGTGAGTCTGCCTCGCATGACGTCGTCGAAGTCGCTGCACGCTTCTTCAGCAAGGCAGATAAGGCTGCTCTGAAGAGGACTCTCGACAAGGAAGAACTCAGAGAGCTTCGTAAAGCACTCGACGTAGTACCTGGCGACCTGCGATTCACATTGCTGGCTCTGGTGGTACGGTCCAAGTCGTCAAATGGTTCGACAGTCGAGAAGCTTGTCGCTCTACCGTCGCTTGGGTGGTCTGTCCGTGGATGGAGTCGCCGGAGCCATGCCACTCAGTCGGTGGTGAATGCGGTCTGGCAATACGATATAAGGTATAGGTCTTTCGATGCGTCGCTGCGAACTACAAGCACGCCGCCGCAGTGAGAACTATCGATCTCGGCCGGCCAACCAAGTTCTGTCCTGCTATTGATGTACTTCTAGCTGAATGACAACGAGGCACGGACGAATGAGCTGCATCCTCTTCGAACAATCCTTGCTCGCCTCACCAATGACCGACCCGACATCGCGATGTGTCAAACCAAGGCGCCGGCCGAGGTCGAATTGCAAATCTTTGAGACGCAGCGAGCTGTGCCGACTTCGTTCCGCGGAGACAAAGACATACCCGAGGCCTAGCCTAGGCTGCCAGTTGGGCTCGACGATCCGGAGGCGGCGGAATGCTGTACCCAGAATGTACTTGAGCTCTGTTATGGCAAGATTGCTGCCGGGGCATGCTCGACCCCATGGCCAACCGGCGTCCTATTTATACGCATTCGCTCACTTGCGTTCAGCCGTCGATCCGGTATCCATGCGTGAGGCCGCTCGAAAACGTCACCGAGTTCTCCTTGGTCTCGAGCGGATCTTCACGCGACCACGCCCGGCGGGATCTGGGCGCAATGAGGTCGGCTTGGGAACTTTATCGCGTCACTCTCGGGCAACGTGCCTCAAGAGCCACCGACATTGGTCTCCTCCGTGAGATATCGCTCCAACGGTCCAGGCATCATGGGCGAGACATGCATTGTTTCGCGGTTTACGGCGTCCAGGAACGGCAGATCCATGAGCTCCTTCTCTCTGACGTTTTCCGGAAATCTCGTTGTCAACTCCTCTCGCAATCGCTCGCCAGCTTCCGGATGTCTCATTCGCCGCCAGCACATGAAAGCCCGAGTGTGCGATGTCGTCGAGCTCCCAGCTGCCCACATCTCCACCACGTAGGTTGAAATATGATCTCTCTGCACCTTGCTCTTTTCGTCTTGGCCTCGCCGGCCGCTTTACGCAGTAGAGCGGATCGTGGCCTGTATACATCGAAAGCAGAGAGTTTCTCATCGGTCAATTTCCGTTTCGAGCGGGCTGTATGTAGCAGTCAACAGTCATTTGCCCCTGTCGTAGGGTATTTAGTATCGCAAGCGCGCAGCGTGCTCCTGGCCTTTCAATTGTGCAATATACCGCTATGGCTCCCTGCAGAACGAGTACGACGGCGACAGCCCGTCGGTTTCGACGTGATAGTCCGCCGACCTTCACCTGGACCGCCCAAATGTCATGGCCTGCAATCAATCGAATTTGATCGTATTCTCCAAAGTGCCCGTGCCACCGGTGTGTACCGCAATCGTATCGCCATCATTCAGGAAGGCAGGCGGCTTCACGGACAATCCAAACCCGCTTGGAGTTCCGATCATAATCAACGCCCCCTCCTGCTTAGTCTGACCCTGACTACACCATGCCTCAAGCCCCCGGGCACCAAAGCAAAGATCCGAAGTCTTGCCTCGTTGAAGCCCTTCGCCACTGATTGACGTGATCAACCCCAGCTGTCCAGCTTTGCCTAAGGTTATCCTGGAGACGAGACGAGGTCCTAGTGGGGCGTACCCTGTCAAAGGATTCGGCAAAACTCCGTTGCAGCACTATCCCAGTCTTGTCCGCTTCTCGTTGCCAGTCCCGCGCCGAGACATCGTTGCCGCACGTGTCGTCGGCGACGTGATATGAGGCAGCACTCTCGCTGACGTTCTTGGCGTCTCTGTCAATGGGGAAAGTATGTTCACCCGGGTCATTCGCTTGCGATTGTGCGATCCTGGCGATGGGAATGGCTGCTCCATGATCAGCCCACTGCAGGCGCTAGCTTCGTCAAGACTCTTGGGCAAGTAGGGAGCGGCTTTCTAGTCTCCAGGATGTGCGTTTCGTAGTTCAATCCGATGAAGCGGGATGGTTGGTGCTTCATCCTCAGTGAGAGATGCGAGTAACTCAGCCGCCTTATCCTGACATTCTGTCGGGTTTGCTGAGAGTGCAGAGTGACCTTCGTAGCGATGGACAGTAAGGTCGCTGCTGCTGAACAGCTTTGCAACGTTGGCCTCGCGGGGCGAAGACAATACGGGCTGTGCAAAGTAGATTTTGCCGTCCGGGCGAGCCCTGTACCTGGTCAAACGAACCCGCGCAAGGTCAGCTCCGGCCATGGTGCACCAGGTGGTCCTTAAAAGTGTTGGGATCAACATAGAAGACGCCTTTCGACGGTCGCATCTGATCAGTCCGCGATTGTGGGATGATCAACTTCCATTCCGTAGAATGGGCTTGCGGCGTTGTCGAGCAACGGCGTCCAGGTGCAAGGTCGGTTGTAGGTCAGGCTCCACTAGCAAGGGAAGTGCAGCGTCAATGCCACTTTACCCGGGTGGCAGGTCGTGGAGTCGAGAACGGGGGCTAACGTCCATGCTCCACCAGCTTCGATCTTCATTGCCGGTCGTGAGAGGCCTGCACCCCAGTCGGGTCTAAGGGAAATCAGTCAACCGATTCCATCAATTGCACGCAGGCAAGCAGCAGCAGAGCCAAACACATTTCCCTGTAGGCTAGACCAAGGACGGCGCCGATGAACAGGCGGCCCTCTGCGCTGCGAGATCCAGTTCACGCTGTGCGGTCCAATTGACCTACAATGGACACGGTTGAGCCAGACCCTGACAGGATTCAATTGCGCCGTACTGCCTTCGTGATCTATGATCATCAAGACCTTGCTTCAGCGCACGCTTTCTTACTGGACTTGGTTCGGATGATTGCACACGAAACCCCAAACGATAAGATCTTTTTCCGCGGGTATGGAGAGGTGACATATGTCTACGTCGCCAAGTAAGCTTACAACGACCGCAGCTACTCCGGAGGCGCTGCGTATGTAGTGTCTTCTTCCGAAGAGCTGGAGAAGGCCCGCCGCCTGGGAAGGGCGAGTTAAACCTTTCTTCAGGTGCGAGTTATCGTGCTGCTGCTTGTACAGCTACATCATACGCGGCGCTTGCCGGACTGGACTGACTATGGCGGTCTTTTACATAGTACGTCCTTGGTTCTCAAGTCCTCGACTACTGGTGTGATCTGAGCGAGTCCGGGCAGGTGAGGTCTTCTGCGCGCCGCTTGGCCATCCCGGATTCACAGCTGACCGCCATGGTCCAAGAGGACTACGCCGATGGGGAAGTGGTCAATGAATCCACAACTGTGGGTGAGGCTCAGGCAAAGCCGAAGGCGCTATCGGTTTAGAGTCCGCCAGTGGCGTCAACCTTCTACCCGCTATGGAAAGACAGGAGGTGCTTCTAGCAGTGCAGTGTCGCAGGCGACCACCTGGACCTCTCATTATGAGGAGTTGTCCGGAGTGCATGTCGAGGCGAGTGCTGGAGCAAACCCCGGCTCTCGCCAGCAAGCGGTCATGGCTCCCAACAAAGAATTCTGCGGTGCCAGGAATTTTTCGTCCGTGACTTTTTTCGTCCCAACCGGTCGTCGACGAGTCTGCAGCAGTGCCGTGGTGCCAGCCCTCGTGTTTCGTTGCTGCAGCAATGATCGCGTTGGCATGATACGATGTGCTCCGACATCCGGTACCAGCGGCCGCCTGTCACGAGACGGAGAGCATTGCTTCGGGGCTGCCGGTGCAGTGATCGACGTAGCCTCGGGGTGACGAAGCCCCTCCGTCCGTCGGAATTCCTCGATGCGGCTAATCCAGCGAGCGCGATGCACGAGTTCCGTGACGATGTAGCATGGATGTAGCATGAATGATATCGAGCACCGCAGTTCCGTCCTCTGCCGCAGCACAGCATGCAGCGAGGAGGTGGAAGGCCGACCAGACCGCCAAGCACCGCAATTGTTCCACTGCCCCCCCTCCCCCCCCCCCCGGGCGCGCCACCCCAAGCGTGTGGCTTCTGGAAGGCCCAGGGAAGGCGAGCGGGAGTATCCCGGGAAGATCTCGTCGCAACTGCCCCACTTCGCGTCGCGGGAGCTGGAGAGAAAATACAGCTGATGCAGCGCTTGACTGGTGGCGAGCCTTTCCTCGCCGTAGCTTCGGAGCACTGCTGCCTTCTTACTCACCCGCCCGGCCTGCTGAGAATACCTCGTCAGCGACTTGTGCGCCGCAGTGCTGCTTACTGCACAGGAACCCCCCCGGCTGAGAAGAGAGAGTACTGCTGGGCGAGAGAGTTCTGTCCAGGAGCCATTGCGTCAGCATCCGATCAATTGTCCTTGGGGGATCGCGACGTGCGCTGGAAGCGGAGGAGAGCTCTGGATGCATCAGCTCGGGGCCAACCATTGATGGATATTTGAGGGATCCACTTGTGCCCTCAATCCACCACTCCGTTCCTCACCTCCACGGTCAGACATCGTCACAACATTGCCGCGTACGGCGTCTACGAGACATTGCATCGCGGCCGCATCGAGCGACCGCGCAGTCTGGCAGAGCTGCAGAGCAACACAGCAAATCGAGCTCCGATCCCGGCCCGGAGCGGCGTCAAGAGGAAGGCGAGTTTGCATCAGGCCGACGGACACTCTGGCCTCGTCGCTGAGCAGGAGCCCACGAGCACGAAAAGAGGCCGGTACATAGGCGAAGCAGCCATGGCCTCGCCTGCGGATCCCAACCGGCAGCCGGCCACGGTCCAGTTTGCATCGCACAATCAAGAGATTTCGCCTGAACAGAGCTTGGAGGATGTCAAAGAGATCACGGGACACGGCGGCCAGGACAGAGACGACCTGAACCCGGAGGCGATGCTGGAGTTGCAGCAACTCAAGACGACCTTGCAAAACAACATCCAGTCCTCTCGCATGCAGCACCATGCTTTCGAGCCCGTCTCGCTGCCCGGCTCGCTGCCCGGGTCGCAGCCCGTCTCCCGGGTACCTTCTGGCAGCACTACGCCAAGCCGGAGGCATCTACCAGCCGGCTCCGGGCATGGCACACCACGTGTGTCGCCGCCTGCGTCAGCAATTCACTCTCCGCCTCTCACGCCAGCAGCGACGCAGTCACGAGACGGCAAGTCTCATCTGGGCAGCGTGCCGGCCCTGCGGCCTCATGCGCCGGACGTCATGACTCCTCAGCGATCAGCGTCGCCCGTAAGAGAAGATAAGCCTTCGAAGGAGACCGCGGCGTCTGTCGAAGCAGCTGCCGGCACTGCGGCACACCCTAAACCTACGCCCAAATTCTCCATCGGACCCACAGACTCTCCGACCGGCTCGCAAGACGTGAGTCCGACCGGCACCCCGGCCAGCACCGCGCCCGGCACCCCGAAGCCGCAGACGCCGTCAATCGCTTCCACGAGCGACCCGAACAAGCCCGAGAAGCGACTCTCGGAAAGCAACAAGAATCTCAGCTTCAGGTTCGGCGACCGAGATCCTTCAATCGGCTACGCGAACTCTGGCCAGCCGACCGCTAACGCCAACGCAAGCCTGCCGAACCTGCCGGGCGCGGCCACCCTTCCCAGATCGAATGCGAGTGGCACGAATCTACAGGCCTTCGACCAGAAGCGATCCAGCATTTTCGGCGGCATCAGCAAGAAGCATGATGACGCGCCTTCCACGCTTGGCGAGAGAGATGAAAAGCATTCCTCCAAGTCAAATTTGAAGCGCTTCTTCAAATTTGGCTCATCACATAAGCACGAGGAGAAGGGCGCGAACGGCCACAAGCATGAAAGAGATGTGTCGCGCTCGAATTCGACGGCCCAGTCACCGAGCGTGCCGTTCGCAGACGACCATGGCCTGCAGTCCAAGTACGGCAAGTTTGGCAAGATCTTGGGCTCGGGTGCGGGTGGGTCCGTGCGTCTGATGAAGAGGTCGGGAGACGGGACAGTCTTCGCGGTGAAGCAGTTCCGGGATCGCCACCCCTACGAGAGCGAACGCGACTACAACAAGAAGGTCACGGCGGAGTTCTGTATCGGTTCGACACTGCACCACGGCAACATCATCGAGACCATCGATATCGTACACGAGAAGGGCAGGTGGTACGAGGTGATGGAGTATGCACCCTACGACCTCTTCGCGACCGTCATGACGGGTAAGATGGGACGTGAAGAGATCTACTGCGCGACGCTGCAGGTGCTGGCTGGCGTTTGCTACTTGCATAGTATGGGGCTGGCGCACCGCGATCTGAAGCTGGACAACGTCGTGATCAACGAGCACGGCATCATGAAGTTGATCGACTTCGGCAGCGCTGTGGTATTCCGGTACCCGTTTGAGAATGACGTGGTGCTCGCTACCGGTACGTAGACCCGTGCGTGTTGGGGTCACGAGATGCTGATGATTATTGCAGGCGTTGTCGGTTCCGACCCATACCTCGCCCCCGAGGTGTACGACCAAAGTCGATACGACCCCCGCCCAACCGATGTCTGGTCGATAGCCATCATGTTCTGCTGCATGACCCTCCGGCGCTTCCCCTGGAAAGCGCCTCGTCTGTCCGACAACTCGTACAGGCTCTTTGTATCGCCACCGGATCCGGACCAGGACAAGGTCTTGGAAGCCCACCGACGATCCGTCGCCGACGCCGAGGCTCGTAAGCGCTCAGCCGTCTCTGCGCCGCCGTCGAGGAATGCCAGTATCGACGACTCGCAGAACAGTCAAGTTGACGGTTCGAAGAGCGAATCGGTCAGCCGCACGACCACGCAGTCCGACCCGAACAGCCAGCCCACGATCAAGGGACCACTGCGCCTTCTGAGGTTGCTGCCCCGCGAGACCAGGCACATCATCGGCCGCATGCTGGAGCTGGACCCGAAAAAGCGGGCGGACATGGACGAGATCCTGCGGGATCCGTGGGTGCAGAACAGCCTGGTCTGCCGGCAGGAGGAGAACGGGGTCATCATCAAGGCGCCAAACCATGTGCACACGCTCCAGCCAAGCAGCCCGCAGCCGGCGAAGTAGGGCATGCAGCAGCGCGAAACGATCAGAGATATCAAGAGAGCTCATGCGGATTTACACTGGTCCGCCTTGGGGACCAACATGTCGGGCGGCGCCCCGAGAGAGGCGCGGAAGGGACATCAAGGGCTTTGGGAGGTCGATGGTCGTGACACGGACGAGCAGGACGACGTCTTGCTGGACGGCGAAGGGGATGGACAATTTTGCGCATGGAGTTGTGGGCGTGATCGGAATGGGACGGGACAACCCTGGCTACTGCTGTAGTCTGGCTTTGCTGCTTGCTTGTTTGCGAGCTCGACAGCACATCTGTACACGCACAGACAATTCGATCCATGCTAGTCGATGACAACTACATTGATCATCCCAACGACGCGGACGCCGTGCTCGCGTGTCGTGGTCCCAGCAGCATGATGTCTGCGGTCCCCCCACCGCCGCCGGGCCAGCTACCTTGTGTCGAGCTATCTGATTTGCCCCAGCTATCTGCATTTTCTGGCGATCGCTGCGCTCATCACAACCGCCCGCATTCTCTGCACTGCAAGCCGCTGGCCGGAAGCGCTGCACGCTCGCGCATGATGTATTGTGTACATGCGCCCTGCGGGTCAGCTCTCGCGTGTTTCATGTGCGCCCATCTCTGACGTCGACCGCTCGCAAGACAGGCACGACTGTTCTCCGGCCTGATCGTCGTGTCTCTCTCTCTCACGTACGCGCAAGCCCCCCCCCTCCTCCTCTCTCCCCCGGCTGCTGCCCTGTCCGCGGCGCCTGCGGTCTGGCATTGCGCGCGCTCGTGTCATCCGACAGAGTCTGCAAGAGAATTTCCCGGGCGAGCGCGCGCCGCCCCCCCCCCCTCCTCCCCTTCCCCGGCCAATTTGGTGTGAAAGGGCGCCAGGCAGGACCCGCGAGATGCGAGCCAGCGGCGTCGAGCACGATCGCTCCCTCTCTCGACTTTCGAAGGATCTCGGCTTGGTCCCGGGACCACATCGACACGGCGCTGCGTGCTCTTCACCAGAACCACGCAGCCTCGACGGAGCCACGTCCTCGGAAACGGGAGCGCGCGCGTCGGGAGCACGCGGGCTAGCTGCAGCACTTGTAATGGGAAGCTTTATCGCGGACCTCGCGATAAGCGGCCAGGCCCCCCCCCCGGCGTGCGCCTCACGACCCAACAAAAAACGACGAGCGTTTTCGCTCGCCCTTGGGAGCATTTTGGAATTAGCCTTCTGGGCTCGCTGCCAAGGCTAGATGGGCAGACTTTAGTTCTACGTCTAAGGTCTTTGCTTTTCCGCGAGCCTCCCCCCCCCGGGGCTCATCCCTCCCGCCTGCCTCCAACCTGTCAGGTAGGTCATATAGCCAACGTGCTCTGCTGGCGCGCGCCCCAAATTTCTGTAGCCTTGGCCGTGTCTGCCACTACCCACCCCATGAAACTCGCTCGCCGCCATCATGGGCCGAGCGCACTTGCATCCGCTGCACATTCAGCTTGCGAACGGGAACGCCGGCTCCTCGTCTTCTGCCTCGGGATTTTTTAATGGTAACGGATCAAATACTGTGCACCAGCCCAACAACCACGGCAACCACGGGATCTCGCCTCTGCGATTGACGCCGCGGGACGAGTCGACGAGGGTGCAGCTGCAGAAACAGCGACTGCAGGAACAGCAGCGTGCGGCCAGTGCTGCGCTCGTGAGTAGGAACATCCCGGGCTTGAGGACTTCTGCTGGTAGGTGGGAGAGTCTGGCGCTGGGTCTGCGTGACAGGCGAGGTCACACGACAAGACCATCATTGACGACGTTGTCTCGTAGCTTTCTTCGGATCTTTGCGAACGAACCTGCGACTCCACGCTTCACCGCCCGCTAGCCCGATATCGACCCCGCCGTCGATGCGCGGATCGACTTCCTCCCTGCCGCCTCCTTCGCCCCTCTCGCAACCGGTCGATTCGCCCATGATGGGTCCGTCCGATCCAACTCCGGCCGAAGATCCTCTGGCCGGTGTGCCGGAGCTGAGGACGTATGTCGCCACGGATGACGAGGAAAAGACCGCGGGGCTGCGGCTGGTGGCAGACAGTGTCGCGCAGATGCGGCAGACTGCCAATAGCATCCTCGTGTCGCACCCGGTGAATCTCGCCGTCATCTGCGTGGTCCTGGCCTTGGTGGGGCGGTACATCTATGAGACCAGACGCGACGTCTTCCTGACCGGCACGACCTGCGCTGGTGTTCTGATGACCACTTTCGCGCTATGCCGGTGGTATACGCAAGGGTACATCTTCATGGCCGAGGGCGTGAACTGGGAGTGGCTAGGCGACGCGGATCTGATTGTGACAAAATTTGGCGACGAGATCATTGGCGCGCTGGTCATAGATTGGATCTCGGGAGAAAGCCGGCAGAAACGGAAGAAGGCGTGGAGGGGCGAGATCAGGGCGTGGACTGTTCGGATGAAGTACCGCGGGAAAGGCGTCGGGACTGCGTTGCTGGAAGAAGTTGTGAAAGAGGCCAGGAAGAAGGGCGCTGAAAGCGTGGAGTTCTCGGACGAGCATGCCAGTAAGTGTTCGTCCTCTCCGCGACATTCTCCACGGCTGACTGTTCGCTGCAGATTCGAAGCGTGTGATGCCAAGTTTTTACAACGGTCCGTTCGATAAGCGAGAGAGGAAAGGCCGAGAGCTGCTCGCAGACCTCTTCGAAGCGAGCCCGACAAGAGGCAAGAGGAGATAAATCTTCTTGCTCGATATCGCGCTCGCAGCATCGTTGGAGAGCGAGTCCCGAGCGAGGCATGCCAGGAGCTTGTCCATCTCAGGACCTTCCCATCAGCCTCCTGTTCCATGATCCTTCGGCCGCAGATCGCGAGGCTTTAGTGACTGGACACGCTCACTAATCAGTCTAGACTCATGAATCCCGGATCTGTTTGCCAATGTTAGAAAAGCTTGTATCATCCTCGGCGTCGCCTTCGCTCGTATCGTAGCCTTTACGCCCTCGGGTGCTGTTGGCTTTCCCGGATGAGGCGCAAAAAGGGCATTTGGTGTGCTGGTCCAGCCTGAGGCAGATCGTTTCGGCGAATGATTGACGGCTTCCGAGTGAGTTTACTACCAGGTCGCGTCAGATGGTATTATGATTCCGCCCCAATCTGTGGAAGGGAATGCATGTGCGCCTCTTCAGTCCTTCTTCTTCTCGATCCTCGGCAAGCCCAGCCATAGCAACCAGATCAGTGCCAGCAACGCGACAACAATTGGCTGCAGTACCTGCACGCCGTGATGCTGGGCGATCAAGCCGACCAGAAACGGGAAGATTGCACCTCCGGAGCCACCGAAGGCTGCCGCAAATCCGATGCCGGACACATGCAGATGCTTTGGGAGCAGCTTGGTCGTTGCTACCATAGCCGCAGGGAACATTGGGCCGAGGAAGAAACCTTGCAGACTGACGGCGACTGCGGAGACGTAGAACTGCGGGACCAGCCAGAAAAGGAGCTGCAGGCCGAAGGCGATTGGCAGATAGATCTAGAGAAATTGTCAACCGCTGAAGCAACTTCGAGGAGGGGTTTGATGAGACTCGCCGCAATCGACAACTTCTCGCCAATCCTCGGCGTGACGAAGCCCAAGACTACCCTGCCCACCGTAATACCTAGCCAAAAGCCAGTGGCGGTCATACCACTTGCAAACTCACCGCCTTTACGCACTCGAATCATGAACGTCACAATCCAACCTCCCAATGCCACCTCGATGCCTACATAGCCGAGCAAGAAAAATGCGCACAGCCATGTGACACGCGCGGACGGCATCTTCAGGATAGCCTCCTTCAGACGCGAGCCTTCGCCACTAGTGCGAGGATGAGCGTCGCGAAAGACGTTACCTGACGCCGCCCAGAAGGCGGCTAGAGAAGTCGCGAGCTCGATGCAGGCTGCCGCGACCATAATGTAATACCAGTAGTACCACGGCAGGTTGCCCTTTGTGATCATCGTAGTGGCAATGAGCGGTGCGATCGTTGCGCCCAAGCCGTAGAAAGCGTGCAGAAAGCCAAGCACCTCGTTGGCGTTTGCCATTGCGCCAATCCATGCATTCCACCCGGAGTCTTCGAGCCCATTGCCCAGCCCAGCGAGGATGAAAACCACCACCAGCACCGGGTATGGAGGGTGTACGCAAATGACAACGTAAGCGATGACATGACACAGAGGTCCCAGAAGCGCTACGCCTCGTTGTCCAAACTTGAGATGGACGGTGTTATTCAGGAGCGCCGCGACGTTGTAACCGACAAAGGGCGACAGGAAGATGAGCGAGACGATGACATAGCTGAGATCGTAGTAGCGCTCGAGGTATGGGATGATGGCACCATACGTCGCATCGTTCATGCCCATGATTAGGAAGGCCCAGAAGGTCGCGCCGACCCGGTACAGGTTGATGCGAGGGCTGTACCAGAGTTCAAGCTGCCCGCCATTGGCCGTAGTCGGCGAAGGGAGGGTCTCGTTGCGATCGGACTCGTAGCCTTGTCTGCTCGATTGGAATGACCTCAAGCTTTGACCGTTGATCGAAGGCGGTCCTTTGCCGGATGGATGCGTCTCGTCTGCACGAGTGCGGATTGGATCCAGCTCAATGTGCTCCAGCACGGCAGTCGATGATCCTACATTGTGCCTCTCCATGGTGCGTATATCAAGCCGTAGGAAGGGTTTGAGTGGATATTCTGATATGTGGCGATCACCTTCGAGTCTGCGTGTTGTGAGAAGCGAGTGACAGGGGTTGATGTTTCGCCTCAACACACAAGTGCCGCTGAAGCTGCTCTTGTACCCGCGCCAACTCAACAAGGAAGGTGAGCATGATGAACAGTTTGTCAGAAGAGTGCCTTACTAAGCGATCTACAAGAAGTGTAGTCGACGATGCTTATCGCTTGGCGGATCCACCGTTGATGAGCGCGGAAACCCAATTGGAGGTTATCCGCTGGCGGTGAAAGGCAAGAAGTGGAAAGCCCGCTCATGGTCGGTCCGACGCCGTATCGACTGCATCATACGGCATCCATCATGAATCGCCTCGCGGCACTTCGCATCTGAGCATTTCTGGTCGCTAGCGGCGAGCTGAAGAGCGTTGGCGGTGTTGCGAAGAGGACCGCGGAGGGGCAGCGGAGGCTGGAGGCCGTGCACGTGACCGCCGCGGTCAGACCCTCCAGGTTCACTCCAGCTTCAGCTTCAGTTCGGCTTTCATACGCCGATCAAGCCTGCCACTTTCCTCCTCAGGAGCGTAGCCAAGTTCAGGATGAACGCCGTCGATGGCACTGAACGCGAGGCGACTGCGCAGGACCCGGAGCCGCCGTCACTCTTGACCATCATCCTCGACACCAATCCGCACGCGTGGGCTCTACTCGGCGATTGCCTTCCCCTGTCAAAGGCAGTGGCGAATATTCTCGTCTTCATCAACGCTCACTTGGCTATCAACTATGCCAACAGAGTGGCTGTCATAGCGAGCCATGCTGAACGAGCGGAATGGCTGTACCCAACCCCTGCGAATGCACGACGAGAGCAGGTTCGAGCGAATGGCGACGGAGAGATGACGGACGGCGACAAGGCTGGTGCAGGTGGTGCAGTACAGCCACCAGACGATGCCATCAAATATCGCCCCTTCGCGCAGCTCGAGTCTGCGTTCATGAGTAATCTAGAGAAACTCATGAGCTCCACCACTGCCGAGGATATCCAGTCAACCCCCTCAACCATGCTAGCAGGCGCACTAACCCGTGCGCTCGCCTACATCTCAAAGCAAACCGCTCTGGTGCCGACGGCCACCAGCAGCACGTCGTACAACTACTCTGACCCCACCTCCGCAGTCGGGGGCAATGAATTGGGCAGCGACGCAGCCGGTGGCCAGACAACCCTCGGTCTGACCAGCCGGGTTCTCATCGTCTCGGTGTCCGGCGACTTGGCTGACAAATATATCGAGATCATGAACTCGATCTTCGCGTGCCAGCGAATGGGCATTGCCATCGATGTGCTCAAGCTGGCTGGTGATCCTGTGTTCCTTCAGCAAGCTGCGGATACAACGGGTGGAACCTACATGTCGCTCAGCAGTCCAGAAGCTCGCGCTGGTCTGCTGCAATATCTGATGTTCGCATACTTGCCCGACCAGACTGCGCGCAACCACCTCATCATGCCCGGCGAAGGCGAAGGTGTAGACTTTCGAGCGGCGTGTTTCTGCCACAAGCGCGTGGTGGACATTGGCTTCGTGTGCTCCATCTGCTTGAGCATTTTCTGCGAACCACTCGCGGATGGCACTTGTTTGCTTTGCGGGAGCCATCTTAGTATGACCAATTATGGGCAGAAACCTGCGGTTGTGCCAAGGCAAAAGAAAAAGAAAAGGAAGAGAGTGACGGACGGAGGGGCGGATACGCCTGCCAGCGGAGGAGGCACGCCTGCGCCCGGCTGAGATTGGCAAGGACCGCCCGTGACATGGATCCCCACGAGAGAACATAAACGTATGGCTCTTT
The DNA here is from genome assembly GCA_019670975.1 of Acidiella bohemica. Classification (NCBI taxonomy): domain Eukaryota; kingdom Fungi; phylum Ascomycota; class Dothideomycetes; order Mycosphaerellales; family Teratosphaeriaceae; genus Acidiella; species Acidiella bohemica. The sequence continues at coordinate 847,372 of JAGUCJ010000014.1, forward strand.
CTTGAACCCGTCTCCGACAATATACATTGACGACCATGTCTCCGCTAACCTCTATCGCCGCCGATCCACTTTTCGAACACATGGTCGCGTATCGTTACTCTCGCTTGCGTCTATCAATAGCGAGCGAAAGCCAAGCGACTGCGCAGCGCTCCTAATACCATCACAGTGGACGTAGCGCTTACTGTCGGACATGGCTGAGCAGTCGGACGATCGGCGCACTCAACACGCAATCGCTGGGGCACACAAGTACGTCACAGAGGCAACGCGCAGTGCAGAAGCAGTGTCTCACAGTGAACAGCATGTTCGCAATTGACGGTGCTGCTGATGTCGTGCTGCACTGTCATGGCCAGACCTGGAATGTCCATGGAGCTATCATATCCGCGCGCTCATCAATCTTCCAAGACGAGATCATCCGTCAACAGGCCCAGGACGTACTATTCGCGTGGTTTACAAGACCGAGATCGGCTCCGAGAGCAGTGCATGTACAGTACAAGGGCGATCCGGTGCTCGTGGGAAAGATGCTGGATTAGATGTACACAACCGACTACTGCGATTCTGACTCTCAATACAATATGATGCTCCTCAACATCAAGATGGTTCATGAAGCTCTGCGACACGAAAGACCGCCACACCCTCTTGCGACCTTGGCGGTCCGCAAGTTCAGTCAGCAAGCAGAGTCGCAATGGCGGACGCACAGCATGCTCGATGCTTTCGAGCGCGCTTGCCGATTGCATATCGATGGGTGGGGTCCACTGGAGATAACGCTCAGGCGCCACATCTTGAGCTATCGCAGTGTCCCGGTTGAACAACGGGGCTCGCAGCATCAGAGACTGCGCGATATGGCGGAGAAGGCGCCACGCTGGACCGATGTCATTGAGAGTGCGTGCACCGTCGAATACCACTCTGCTTCAGTTGACGAGAACGGGGATGAGACGCCGTCTTCCATCGAATCGAAGTACAAGACTCCAGAGGTGCATGTGGCAAGAGGTGTCAGTATCGGAAGGGAGGGAGCAGGAGACGAGGCGGCCGTTGCGGCATCGAGGGCGGCTGCGGAGCTGGCTTGTGAAGTGGAGACGGCATCGGGGTTGTGAATGTGGATACGCGACATTAATAAGATGTCTCTGCCAGGCTTAGTCGTTGCTCTTGGGAAGATGGTACATATCTGTTCGTGCAAGGAGTGGAGTCGCGCGCTTTATGTTTCAGATCCCGCTGTGCGTCTCTGTTCGCAATAACACTTTCCTCATGCATGTGCTACCACTCTGCCGACTCCTTCGCATGTTGACAATGCTGAATTCTCGGGTCAACATCATGGACAGTCAGCACGTGCTTCGCTCATGGCATGGCGCCTGGCTATTATGAGCGATGCGTTGCTGGCAGTCACCGCACACCGCTGAAGAAAGTCTCGTAGTGAATGGTTTCAGTGGATGTAATTTACAGCAGGGAGCCGATCTTGCACAGTCTTGAGGACTGGCCAGTACTCCGATCTCGTCATCTGATACAGCGACAATATCTGAGATGTCCCCGGAGCCTTGCTGTGCGGATGCCGGACTTCTCTGTGAAGGCGTGCAACGGCGAGTTCAAGATGACCCTCCAAGCACTAAAGTAATTGAGAATGGTCCACTCATAGCAAAACCGAGAGGCCAAACATTCGATGCGTCAAACGGCAAATAGTCTTTCTGCGATGTGATCATGGTTGAGAAGTCGTCTGTGATTGTAGTGGCCGCTTAACGTCATTTTCATGGTCCAACGACCCTACAGCATGTCCAGCCAGCTTTTGCCCAAAAGATCTTTGTCGTGCCTCAAAAGGGAGTTTCGTCCCTTCGACATGCAGAGCACTCCATCGTCGTGACGAATGCTCCCAATGGGTGTATAGAAGCGCAAAAATAATGTTGACAAGGGTGGGGCTCGAACTGGGTGTCTCGTTAGTACACTGCTCAACCTGTGATGGCGAGATGTATCGACTTACCCCACGAGGCAACGCCACTGCGGAATATGTGTTCAGGTACCTAAACGCAGCTCCATAACCACTCGGACACCTTGCCAGATCTCGACATGCGAAAATGGTGCATGACACGTGACTAGTCGTTTTATAAACATATATAATGTGCAAAATTTGGCCGGGGGAAAACGCCGAGGAGGGTTCACTCGATGGCAGCGACGTAGTTGAAATAGAGTACATGGGCCAAGTAATGAAGCAAGGAAACGAGAGGGCCAAACACGAGCTACATTGGGTATCCAGACCAAAAAACCGACAATACTCGTAAACCGCCCGACCCGTGTGCCGTTCTCCAATCTTGCGTCCCGGAGACTCTCACAATTTCAAGCGAAATGCGCCTTGCTGACATGGTGACTAATAGCCGTCTCGTCGCCTTCAAATAGCTCGCAGACCGGGCATTTCGACACCTTGCCGCTTCCATTGGTGGGCCCGTATCTCAAGCTCTGCGATGACTGCAATGACATCTGCGAAAATCGTTGATGATCTGGCTCAAGGTACCCACTTGATGGTACCGAGTTCCGAATGTTATTCGGATCTTCCGCTGAAGCGCCCGAGAGACTCCTCTGCCAGTCTGAAACGCTCTGCTGTGAACTTTGGCGGTAGGCTGGGTGTTGCTGTTGTGGCGGTGGAGAAAATTGTCCCTGGCCTGGGTTAGGGCCTTGCCGGTAGGACTGGTATTGTTGCTGAGGCGGCTGCTGTTGTGGATGTCGATTGTAGCCGCTTCGGTCGCTGTACGTGCTGTTGCCGCCTGTAGAAGAAGCTCGCACGGGCTGCCCATTCGGGAGTGGAGATGTGGGCTGTTGGTATGCCTGATGAGACTGCAGCTGGCCAGAACCCGACACTGGGACGTGAAGAAGGCTGCTGCGGCTGTTGGATGAATGTTGATTCCCCAGGTAGCTCCGCTCGAAAACTTGGCCTTGGCCTGTGCTTGCTTTCAGCGGCGGAGGGTACAGTCCATGATCGTACTGCCCTGGCTGGTGGAAGTCGCCCGGCATTTCAGCGATCTCCGGGACGCCTGGCAATTCCGCACCTCCTTGGGCGTGATGTGGCGCCTGATGTCCGTTTTGCTGATACTGCGGGGTGTACGTGCTGTTTCGCTGACTCTGATGTCGGGTAATATCGTGATACCTTCCATAGCCTCGAGAGTCGAGAGCAGGGGAAGGTGAAGCCATAGAGGTGCCGTAGGTGCTTTGCCGGTTTAAACCTGGGGATTGAGGCGGAGAGGCGCTTGAGCAATCCGTTGGCGAAGGCACTGGCCTATCCGAGAACGTTGGCTCATCGCTAGGCTTGGCGGTCTTCAGCATGCCGTCCTGGAACATTGCATGCAACTTCCCCTCGTCCAGCAATTCAGCCTTGCGCGTCAGCCGGTCGATCATGATCCCCGTTGCGGCTTGCGCCTCCTTCTTAACGAAGCTGGAGGTCAAAGGCACGCTGCAGCTGATCTCGACATCTTCCCGCAAATATAACCCATCCAACGGCGTATTGACACCCAGCTCCCGCGCCTCTCGAGGCTCGCCGGGCTGGTTCCCGCCGATCCTGTACTTGTTCCGCATATCCACTCCCATCGGCGCGTACACATGCGACTGCATACCCCATGGCTGGCTGTGAAATACCCCCTTGAATGCGATCTTCTTTCTCAGTCCCGGTCCCCAGGTGATGACCTCGCTAATCTCGTACCAGTTCGAGAAGAATCGTCTGGCCTGGCGTCTCGCGGAGCTTCTATCGCCTTGACGCCAGTCACCAACGGATTAAGCTTGATGACTTCCTCGTGAGAATGCAGCATGTCCAGCGCCAACTGTCGGGGGACATTGGACGGCAGCGCCGTGATCTTTGTATATACTATGCGCTTGACCATGTTGTGCTCCTGCCTCCCGGCGAGTTTGCTGGGGCGCGCGTGACTCTGCGAGGCCCTCTGAGACACTAGGTGAATCTCGGCGAGAAATAATGCTGTCCGAGTTGGCCGCCAATGTTCTGTTTTTCTCCCACGAGCGTATCGAATGCGCCGCAATCTTTGCGATGGCTGTGGAGGACGAAAGATACTCCATGGTCAGCGCTCACCTCGTCATTGATCTGCGACGGCTGGCGTGCCTGCGGACGAGTCCGACGGCCGCCGTAGCATCCAGGTCAGCTCGCCCCGCGCTGGGCTAGCTTGGATGGCTACTCTTATTAATAGCATAATCTTACCTCAAGTTGGCGCCCTGAACATACCAACACGAGTGTGTTCGGGCAATCTGCCGAGTATGTGATTTAAGGCATTGCACATGGACCACCCCCATTTGTAAATATGCAGAAGATGGAGGGAAGACGACGGTCGAGTCGACACATTGCCATCTTGGCCGAGCCTATTAGACTTCAGCCCCGCGCCAAGCGGGCGAAAGCCAGCAGTGGGGTGCCTCAGGAACGAGGGAGCCGGTATCGTACAGAATACAAATACATGCTTGCTGACAAGACGATGCCCCTAAAACCCGCCAAGCCGCCATACTTCCAAGCGCCAGAAACGCTTCCAGCAAGCAAACGTGAAGGCCGCACGTGCATCTTTCCCGCTGCTGCACCACGAGGTGACGGCTAGTTGAGAAAGGCATTGTCGAGAGCTTTGCGGCGGAACGACTGACAAGAACACCAACGCCTCGTAGTCAAACTCAAGCGGCGCTACGTCGAACAGTCAGTCCGACAACACGAAGCTCCATGGTGCCCCTCCGCAACTACTGTTCGGCTTCACAATCTAAGCACAGCCACTTGCCCTTCGGAGCCTCCTTCATGCCCAAACATTCGAAATGGAACCATCCTCTGGCGCATCCTCATTATCGCAAGCGACCATACGGCCTCAACTGGGTCCGCCGCAACAGCAGAACGTCGTACCGCTACTCGTGCGGGAAGCCTTCGGGCTTTTGGTCGCAGGCCCAACCTCCTCTACTTCATCTGACCCGTCAAGGTCGTCCGCCTTCCGCTTTTTCCTGCTGGAGCTCCCACCGAAGCTGCTTTCGGTATCTGGATCCCAGACGTTGTTGACAGGATCATGCAACGCGTTCGTGATCTTCACCACACCCATGTCATCGCCCTCCTTCGTCTCCTTTATCTCGGGATCGATCCAGCCTTCCGTATACGAGCCGCCAAAGTCGATGATCCAGAGGTTGTCGCTCTTGTCGATGAAGTTGTCCGCTTTCGCATCGCCCCAGATCATATCGTGCTCGTGAAGCACGTCCTTCATTCGCTCTGCTTCTTCGGCCCATCGATCTCGGAGCTCTTGCGGTACATCTGCGTCCAATTTCGTGGTCAATGGAGATGGCTCCTCAATGTCCGTTTGAAGGAAACCCATTATCTTGCTGCTGTCCTCTCCGGATATTACCAAGCCTTCCAGCTTCGGGCAGCGCATATGCTCATGCTCGTGCAAGCCTTTCTCGGCGAGCTTGTGCAGCATCGAGATCTCGCGCTTTGTGGGCTGAGGTTGGCCATTGTCGACGGGCTTGAAGAAGAGGACAGTCTCGCTATCTGGAAGTTGCACGCGTGTCGGATGGTAAGGTGCTGGTGAGTCGCTGCCTTCAAGCACTCTGAGATCCTTGGCTTGGTAATGCGGTATGTCTATTGCGCGAACATACTTTGGGATGCTGATCTCTGGCCGAAGCTGCCGCAGTCGTTCCAGCAGATCCTCGTCCGGCTCTAGCTCGATCGCTGACAAGACCTTGTCCTTCACCTCCAGATTGTAGAAATATGCCGGGGCATCGTACCACTCCTCAAGCGTCAGACGCGATCCATCCTTGGGTTTGGGCGCCTTTTCGGGGACGTCATTCTCGAGCGGCGCCAGCATCCATCGCTGCAGGGTTTCCTCGCCATCTACATCTTGTTTCCCACCTTCCGCAGCTTCATCACCTTCTTCGAGACCGATACCACTATCCTTGGATGTGTCCAGCGAACCTTCCGCAAGTCGCTTCTTTCACTGCTTGCAGCAGCTTCGCATATTGTTGTCCAACGGCGCCACGGTTCACTTTGCGCTTCTCGGCAATCACGTGAAATCGCTTATCGTTGATGAAGGCTGTCAGAGCACAACTATCCTCGCATCGATAAAGTAATTGAGCACATGGTATTCGTCGTTGTACGACAAGGAGGCGACATCGCACCGTTTCTCTACCTCCTGTGTTCTCGCCCGAAGTGCAACGATAGAGTGAAAGGTACATACCTAGTCCCACGACTCTATACTACACAAAGCTCCCAGCCTCATCAGCATCAACGACGGCACCGTCAACATGACGCTGGCAATGACGCCGGCAATCCGCCGCGAAGACCGATCATGCTGACAAGGAGGCTCAATGCTGATCACATACGCAGGACAAGCGATCTATCTGGAAGCAGATCTGATTGCGCAGAGTGCTTGCATGATCTCACGCCTCTAGCGCGAGATCTTGCAGCCCTTCGATCGCGGGCCGCAGGGCAAGGACCTGCGCTAGCCCCAACTTCATCTGTCTTGACGTGGCATTTCCAAACTTCGATCGTCGACTTCGTTTGCTCGCCGCCATGACATCGCTTAATCGCTGGTCACCGGTCGCCTCTCCCCGGCCCCGTGTATGGATCTTTTTTGCAAATTGATCTGCAAGGCCTGGAAGGGCCTGAAAGAAACGCAAGGGTCCGACGGCTGGCAGCTTTCTGCAGCCTTTTTGTCTTCTCCATGGAACGACTGCAACCATGCAGACGCTGAGAGAACCTTGACCGGATTGCAATGCCCTGCGAGGGCAAGTATGAAAGCGTATCTCACGTTGTAAGGGCCCGTCGAGTTTCTTCTTATGATGTTGTGAGTCCGAGAGCGTTCCATGATTTGCATTATTTGGTCGGTAATCTAGAACTGAGTTAGGGACTCTCGGACGTACATGCCATTTTATGTCGTAGGAATGTTCCTGGCAAAATACCTGGTGGTATACAGATACAGAAGGACTGAACATTGCACGCTGCCGCGCCAAAACGTCCGGTTTCTCCGACATACCAGTCTACCTTCAAAGCAACAGCATGTCGCCGTAGGCATGTAGGTCCTTCGTGACCGTCGCCACTATCCTCGATCCCCCAGCGGCTCTGTTCGCCTGTGAAGACCGCCGGCCATGCAAACCTCACCAGCTTTCCTTTGCCGAAGCTCATAAACCTTCACAGCTTTGCGGAGGAGGAGCTGCGTTGCACGCTCGAAAAGCATCTACTGGTACAGGGGTCCAACATTGTCATCGCGAGGAGTTGCATAGCAAGGGTCACTTTCCATGTCCTCGCCAACCTTGAAGTCGCTTCTGATGCTGTGCAGGTTTGGCCAAGACCGAGCAAGTTTCGGTGATCGTAGGTCATTCATAGGTGCTCTGGTGACCACCACTGGCTGCGACCGATGCCCGATACTGCCTGGTATATCAGGTAGCCGCTGAGGATCGGACTTGAACGTGTAGAACCAAAGAGCCGACTATATTCTTTCTGGGAAGAGTGAGCTATATCGAAGAATCGGAACCGTTGACTGCAGCCTCCGGTTTGAGACACCTCGAGCTCGCAGCAGCGTTATGACCAGTCTCCAGTGGCACCAGATCGCTACTTTCACCCACGAGGTCGAGGATTAGGTGAATCCCACCGCTCATCAACAATTCGCTGATGCTGCACGAGTCAGGCCGCAAAGGCGGCGCAAACTTCACAGTATAGGGCCCGACTAGCCAGCTCCTTGCATTCTTGGCCAGGCGGCGAAGACTTGCGCATTCAAGTTGCGTCTTCCAGCAAAATGTGCGTAATAGGTCGCCAAAAGTGGCCTTAGCGCGTGAACACATCCTGGTGTGAAGTCTTTAAACTTGCCTATTTCAGAGCGTGTCGCGAACTCGAACAGGAAGAGGATTGTCCGCCACATCGACACAAGCCATCATCATATACTCACGCCTCCGCTCACAACTACTTGCAATTCGGCCAAATTCTTGTCAAAACAGCGAGCTTCGCTTTTTAGCAGCTGAGCTCACCACATCAAACTCCTTCCCGTATGCTACTCTTGTGAGCTGCCATTACAAGCAACGGCCAGCTGGCCAGCAATCCTTCATGGATCTGCTGTTCGGCTACATCAATTAGCGAGGCTCCAATCATCCCAATATCCGGAGCCCGATGGCGCAGCTCCAGGCTCAGGGGTCGTTCCGCCAAGCCGCTCTGCCCGCGACCTACGGATCCGGTCTTCAGCCCGAGGGCCCCAGACCCTAAACATGTCGCGAAACGAAGCTTACTACGAGTTCCCTAGGTGTGTTTACTTTCACTCTTGGTGCAGCTCCACACCGCGAAGCGACAGTCAGCTTTTCCACCCTCTTCGCTTGGGATAGAGCCGGGGTGAGAAGAGACAGCTTCCAGAACGACTTTCCAACGAATACAAACATTCTTTCAATCCGACAGCTTCCGGCGAGCCTCGCAAGAGCAAGATGCGCAGGCCGCGCAGACGGCAGCGACCACCCGTGCGCGACCAGTCTACATCGTTCAACACCTATTCTGACGTCAACTCAGCAACTCTCGGGCGAGAAGCCCCACTTCCATCAAATGCCCAAGTGGGGTCGGCTTCAATGCTCTCGGCGGCGACATGTATCTTCAGGCCTCGCCCAGTGCGCCTACAACGGACGATTGGAGCCGGATCGCGATCGTGTGTGCCAGTGCGCTTGCGGCTCCAATGGACGGCTGGCTCCAAGCACCGACTCAGGCACCATCGCAAAGCATTGCTGGTCTTGTAGTAATATTTCCGATCTTGGAAAGTGCACTTCTACGAAGCGCTCGCCGTTGTACAGCCTGGAAGCGGATCAACATCCATCCCTCCCACCCCGAGCGACATAGTGCGCAACCCGTGGACGAGCAGCGGCGCATAGAACCACCTGGCAACGAGTCGAAACTCGCTTAGGCGAACGACAAAGACATGGCTGTGCCAGGGCATGTCCCAAAGCAGGCGGGGCGGTCCAAGGCCGGCTATGGCAATGCCATCACTGCAATTCCGCAGAGGTATGGAGGCCGGACTGCGTCCGATGCCACCATTCTTCCTACTTACGAAGAGACATTGTCCGCATCTTGCGCAGATATTCAGGGTAAAGGTCTTCAGGTGCACTTCAAGACGCTCAGCATTGTAGGCGATGATCTCGCGCAGGTACGCAGTCGCCGACGCTTCTACGTCAAGTCCATATTTGATACGATCGTTCCCAACGTCCCGCCGCCCGCACTCAGCATCCTCACCGACGGACAGAAGAAATGGTTCGATGATGGCCAGTTACATGCAGCCGACACTGTCAAGTCCCATCCTCGTGGCCAAGAACAGCCAGCGTCGCACGACCGCCTGCGCGTACATGCTTCCGCAAACAGCAGAACAGCTCCACACTCAGGGCATTCTAGTCAACCAGCTCCAAGGCAGAGGCAAAGGAGACACTCACAGGGTATCGAGTCGACTTTGGTTTCAAGCTAACAGTCCGCATGCACAAGGTTTGTGGAGCCGCTGAGAGTCGACTGCTTACCAAGGATACCCTGAACGGCACCAGCCTCGACGACATCGCTCGAGCGTCTGATGCGTACATAGCCCGCAATTTCAGCGACTGCAAGGCCAACGGGACGAGAGCCAAGGACAATGCGGGGAGAGAGAAGAAGAAGAAGAAGAAGAAGAAAGAAGAAGAAGCAAAGAAGAAGAAGAAGAAAGAAGAAGAAGAAGAAGAAGAAGAGAAGAGAAGAAGAAAAGAAGAAGAGAAGAAGAAGAGAAGAGAAAGAAGAAGAAGAAGAAGAAGAAGAAGAAGAAGAAGAAGAAGAAGAAGAAGCAGCAGCAGCAGCAGAAGAAGAGCATACTTACAGCGCGCGCATTGGACTGGCGAGCGCATATGGCAGCCTTTGCCAGACGCCAAGGCTCCAGCGTATGATACAATACACACATGGCATAGCCTAGCACGGATATCATTGACGAGAATCAACCCCACATCCCACCATACCGGCAGCTCTCCCACCAGCGTTCCATCAAAGATCGTGACCACTTCGTGCGAACGCGCGATGGTCAGGTTCAGCCGCTCGTCGACTTCCTCGAAGACTGGTGATCGGGCAGTGCGTTGCCTTCTGTGCCTCGGCCAGCCACGAGTGGGACGGTGAGCGTGGTCTGACACGCACAGATGCACACATGGGCTGCCACGTTAGATTGCGGCTGAACAACACTTTCGATTGTGCTTTACAAAACCCTCGTTTTACGGGGCCTGAGTACGACAGGGGATCCCACCCATGCTGGCCCTGCCCTCGACTTCCCAACCAAAAGTTCGCACATGCAGCTCAGCTTCCCTGGAGCTCGTCACCCAAGCAACCCAACATCCAACCCGATGGCCCTCAAGAACAAATTCACCTCCCCCAGCCGCCTCTCCCTCATCTGGCCCGGCAACCCCTGCGCCACGCCCACCGTCTCCATCACCCTATCCTTCACCCCGACCACCAATCTCTGCTGCTGTTCCGGACTGGCGCCCACGCCGACCGCAGCCAGGAACTGCCACACGTGCACATCGTCCGCCGCCGCCACATTCGTGTCCGTGGGAAGAGGTAGGTAGGGCAAGACGGGTTCGAGGGTTGTCGAAGAAGCGGGTGAAGATGGGGACGTATTGTTCCCAGTCTGCGGAATCTTGCGCGGATTGGGTCTGGTGGATGAGTTCGGCGCGGGAGATGAGCATGGTGAGGATGCTCACGCCGACTTTCGTCCGCACTAGCGAAGGGATATGGGTCCGGTCCAGTATCAAGCCCACGAGGCCGATGATGATGTTGAGCGGGGCTTCGTTGACGTAGGAGAAGAGCGGCGGCATGACGGTGGCGGAGAAGAGCTCGACGTCTTCTTTGACCTTCTGCGGTAAGGGGGTGTTGTCGGGTGGTGGGTAGGCGTCCCTGATCACGTCCAGGACGTCGAGGTGGATGGCGATGAGGGTCAGCATCGTGAGGCGCTGTTGATCGTCCAGGTGGCGGAAGACGCGGGGACGGCTTTCTTGCCTTTGCTGTGGGAGAGGATCTGGATGAAGGGGTGCGGTGCTAGGGGGCTGTAGACCATGTCAGCTTGTCGTGGTGATTAGAGAAGGATAGTGGGAGAGCACGAACTTGGCCTCAATCGACTCCATCACCTTCAAGCTTTCCCAGAGCATCTGATTCAGTTGCTGCATCTCGCTTCGCCATCGCATGTGGCCCTCAATCACTTCCGGCGGCGACTCCTCGTTCGGCGGCGGTGGTAGTTTGCGCTCATGGTCCTCGAGCTTCATCAGAACAGTGTACATCTCCTCGATGTCTCTCAGTGCCTTCTTGCGATCGAATACCGGCTGCGCCTTGGTGTTGCGCACACGAGCCTCGGGGTCGGGCCGCTTCAGGTTCAGCAGGGGACGAGGCGTCTTGGAGTTACTGAAGGCAATCTTGCCGAGCGACCCTTCAACAGTGAGCGACTTGTTCTTCGGCCTCGCCTTGGCAGCCTCCACTGCCCGCGCAACCTGCTGTTCCATCCGCTGGACGTGGTTATCGCCTCCGCGCGGATGATGCCTACTACGCCCGTACCCGTACCGACTGCCCGTCTGGAATAAGTAAGTCTGCGCGAACATATTCCCCGGCTGCTGCGGACCCCCTCGAATCTGCGCATAGACCTGGTAGTAGAAGTCCTCGGCGAGCTGCTCCTCGCTGCCCGGCTCATTATCGACGCCTCCAGTAGCCGTCAGGAGCTGCTGGAGTTGAATCCGTGTTATGAAGTTCTTGTCCTGCGGAGTCATGAGGCCGTTGTTCTTGCCAAGGAGGAAGATCTTGTGGTTACGTTTTGCGCGTTTGGCTTCTTCGGCCAGGTAAGCTTCGCGGTCTGCGGGAGGCATGTTCATCATTTGCTGGGCTTGCGTGATGGGCGGGCCTTGGTAGGATGGGCCGCGTTGGTGCGGTTGCATTGATCCGCGAGCAGGCTGGACGGGGGGAGCTCCTGGGCCCGTGGGAGGCTGTTGCGGGAATTGCTGCAACGGTGGTTGACCCTGGAAGTCTTGCGACTGTGGACGAGGTGGCTGAGGCGAGTGCTGGCGTTGTAGGATCTGTGGTGCTCGCAAGTTCTCAGGGGTAGGCTCTTGCTGTGGCCGTTGCAGGATTTGTACCGGTCTGTGTTGGCCCGGCTGCTGCGGCTGCTGCTGAGATGGTGCGCCCACCCCCAGCATATCCCTCAGGCCCTGTGCCTGCGCCTCAGCATCCTGCACAGATGGCTGAGATGGCGCCTGACTGCGCATCATCGCCTCCACCTCCTCCAAGCTCATCATCTTCCTGCTGGGCGCAGAGCTCGCTGCAGGCTGCTCCGCGGCGACTGGAGTCTTCTTGCCCATTGGCTTGCCCCAGATGGAAGCATCCGCCTCCAATTTGGGAGATAGTCCGGCTGCTTGTACGCCTCATATCCAGTCTTGGTAGGCTTCGGCGGAGCGTGATGCGCGGAGTAACGCTGCGGCGGCAGACCCTGCTCCTGCAACAGCGTCTCCCTCACCGCCGCGGTCTGACCAGCAAAGTCGAAGTCTCTGCCCACGCTCTGCCTCGTGACCGGCTCATCGCCGCCAAATGTGTCGGCGTTGAAGGTGTCGCCGGACTCATCCAGCTGCTGGCCCAGGCCATCGTACGTGTCCTCAAAGTCCAGCACATCGTCCTGACCGCCGCTGCCCGCTCCACCGAGCCCAGCAAATGGATCGTGCTGATCGAACATGCCGCGCCCGCCTTGCTGCTGACCACCCGGGCGGTCGCGCGGGAGGGAGGTGTCGAAGCCAAAGAAGGACATGTTTGCCGCTGGTTCGTGTGCTCTGTGAAGGTTGTCGCGATGAAAAAGAATGAGATGCAGACGAGCTGCCCGGCGCAGACGCCGACCCAACTCCACGCTATGTACGCTGGGTGCTGTACGCTGCTAACAATGGACCCGTGCAATTGTCCTGCTTTATGGATATTGGAAGCCCGGAGTGAGTGACTGACGTCTTGCGGCACCAGCCCCGCCGACTCGTGTGGCTTGCCTCGCATTAATCAAATTGGGCGGAAAGCGGGCTGGAGATCAACTAAATACGCTGGAAGGGACAGGCATGTCCGGAGCCCGGCTTGCACAGTGTTGCGCAGACAGACATCATGGTACTCGGCAGCCTCGCAGTTGCTAACATACGTCGGATCGTCTCGGTCACTAGATTCTCTCGATCTACTACTCCGTCATTCTCGCGATCAATCAATTCGGCGGCCGCCCAAGAGGCTCAAAATGTGAAGGACGAAATTGGCAGCGGGGGCGGCAAGTCCCGCTCCCGCAGGCTTCGGAGCGAGGAAGGTCCCCTACTCCTTGCGTCGCGCGTTGCCGCAGTCAGCTTTTGACGAGATGCTCGGCTTCCATCTCTCCTGACCTCGCTCCCAACCACAACATCGCAGGGCGATTCTCTCACTGACTCTCATCATTCTCCTGCCTCGCGCGTGCTTGATGCGCATGACCTGAACGACTGCTCATTCCACTTCCCGTCGCTCCTTACCCGCGCGCTCTTGAAAAGTGCCACGATAGTCCGCCCCTTCATCCCTGAATTCTCGGCGGAGCCAGGCCACCGCAACAATCCCTTTACGTCAGCGCGGGCCCGTACACGACAGCGACGTGGTTCCCCAGCAAGCACCCACCGACGCGGCCAAGAGCGGCGGGACAAAGCCGACATCTTCCGGCTGCGCCCGCACCAACAATTACTCCACCCCACCTCCCGGCGACGCCGCCATGGCGGGCTCGCAGCGCTATCTGCGCTACATCCTCATCGCCTTCCTCGTCGTAGTCGTCATTTTCGGCTCGGCATCATGGGTCGGCGGCTCCGCGGCGGACTACACCAACCGGGCGACCGAGATGTTGAAGAATCAGGGTAGTGGTCTGTACAAGGGCAGCGCATCCAACAACGTGCCCGCAGGAGGCGACAATGCGGCCATCAAGCCTGCGGCGTCCAGCGTCGAGAAGGCCCAGGCGACGGCTAGCAGCAGCGCCAGCACCCACGGCAACACCTCCCCGAACCCGCACTCCAGCTCCCTCGGCGACCACGCGTCTCTCGCCGGCAGCGCGCCCGGCCCGCGCATGAACGCGACTTTCGTGACCCTGGCTCGCAACAGCGACGTCTGGGAGATCGCGCGCTCGATCCGGCAAGTCGAAGACCGGTTCAACCGCCGCTACAACTACGATTGGGTCTTCCTCAACGACGCAGACTTCGACGACACCTTCAAATCCGTCACCACGGCCCTTACCAGCGGCCACGCCAAGTACGGCAAGATCGGCACTGAGCATTGGGGGTTCCCGGACTTCATCGACCAGGACAAAGCGCAGAAAGTCCGCGAGGACATGCATGAACGCAAGATCATCTACGGCGATTCCGTTTCCTACCGTCACATGTGCCGCTACGAATCCGGCTTCTTCTTCCGCCACCCGCTGATGTTGGACTACGAATGGTACTGGCGTGTCGAGCCCTCCATCGAGCTCTTCTGCGACATCTCCTACGACCCCTTCAAATACATGGTCGACCACAAGAAGAAATACTCCTTCGTCCTCTCCCTCTACGAATACGTCGAAACCATCCCCACCCTCTGGGACAGCGCCAAGGGTTTCATGAGGAAGCACCCCGAACACATCGCCAAGGACAACGGGATGGAATTCCTCTCCGACGACGGCGGGGAGACGTACAACCACTGCCATTTCTGGTCCAACTTCGAGATCGGACACCTGGGGTGGCTGCGGAGCGACGCGTACATCGATTACTTCAACCATTTGGATCGAGTCGGCGGCTTCTTTTACGAGCGATGGGCGCGACGCGCCCGTGCACTCGATTGCGGCGGGCTTGATGTTGCAGAAGGACGAAATTCATTTCTTCGACGATATCGCGTATTATCACGTGCCGTTCACGCATTGTCCGACGAGCGAGAAGACGCGGATTGAGAACAAGTGTCATTGTAATCCGAAGGACAATTTTGATTGGAATGGGTATTCTTGTAAGTGCGATCGAAAGGATTTCGGTATGGCAAGGGGATGGAATTTTGACTGACCGGGCGCGCGATATGCAGGCACGAAACGGTTCTTCGAGATGAACAAGATGCCCTTGCCCGAGGGCTATGAGAAGCAGCAGTGACTCGCTGGTCGGTATGGCGACATGATCATCAATATCTGGCAGGTCTGGCTCTTCTTCGCCGTTCTCGCACTGTTGATCGCCGCGCTCGTTTCCCCGCTCGTCAGACCGTGCGCGAAGCTCTGCGCACTTCTGGCGCGGCATGTCATGGGGAGGAGGACGGGCAGGTTCGCGGACGAGATGGCGCGGAGGGAGATGACGTAGTAGAGAAACGAGGGTTTGGTTCGATGCGCAGGCTTTCATCGAGCGGCATGGGGCACATTTTGCACGGCGTTGTCACAGCGAATGTATTTCTGGGTTCTTACACTCTTCGATATTCGAAGCAGCCGAAACGATAGCTGGGCTGAAAGCTGGTTCGTAGGATGTACGAGTATTTCCTCGATTGATCTTGACAATGCGCCAAAAGGACAGTCTGAGTCAGCTGTAAGTGCAGGAGGGTGTCATCTAACCAGCGACGCTCGGTGAGCTCGGTACCGTGAACATGACAGACAATTGAGGCATCACTGAGACCGTAACCAGAACGAATGGGCGCGGCTTTCAGTCCGGAATGACTGTATCTCGGTGGGCAGAGCGACTCAGCGAGAAGATTGCTGCTGTTCGTAATTGGGGCAACGAAGAGTCTCATTCCGTGTAGCCTGCAGCGGTGAGCGGTGTTCGTTGCCATGGACAAGGCTGGAGATCGACTGCGCAGCTTCAGCCCAGGCCGTCGTCATACAGTAACAGCCCGGTAACTTGGTCGGCGAGATTGCTAAACCGCGTCTCGTGGATGTTGGTTGGATGGACGTTCAAAGTGTGGCAGCTATACTCGCATGACCGCTTGTGGCGCTTCGACAGGCCCTGGAGAGAGATGTCATGCAAATCCTACTGTCATGGGAGCTGCAGGCTGGGACCCTGCTGTGCGTCCCGGTCGACATAAGCTGCTGTCGGCGTCGACGGCTGGGTGTTGACATCGCAGGCGTGTCCAGACGATGGTTGTTCAGCGGCGGACGAAGTTGGCGGATCGCGGCGCTCGATCACGTCGAAGATGGCTGGCAATTCAGATCTCGCCATCATCCAACAAACCAGTATGGAAAAAGAGTTGAAGAAGGCCGGCGAATCAGAAGCCATCATCTAACAAGCCAGTACGGAAAAAGATCTTACGGACGGCCTCTCCAGCCTTCTCAATCGATTCCCGAAGGTCCCTACTGGTGGAGGTCCGCGATTGTTTGTCCTTCGACTGAGCAGGCCACTGGAATACTGGGTTGTGACGAGCAGTCCGCGGATAGAGGATGTCTCGCTCAATCCTCATTGGCGGGAGTGCATGGGCGAGTCAGCACTCTGGTGAGACGGACCGTATGATCCTGCTGGCCCGACAGACGAACCTCCACCGGAACGCCTCACGACACGATGTCTCGCGGGGCAGCCGGTCGTCATCTCAATGGGAGGGCCACAATACGGGTCAACGACGAGGCTGAGGCGTTGAGCGAGCGCGCTCAACGCTGATATAGTCTTGGCATCGGTGGTCGGAGGAAGCTCGCTCCGCGAAGCTTGTTTCGACCGGCGAATATTGATAGTCTGCATGCAGGCGCACCGTTTCTGGCGAAGGCTGCCCCTCCGTCCCGACAACGCCGCGGGAAAGGCGACGATGAGGAGATTGTGTTGGTGAGAAGCCGCAGTCCGCGGTGTGGACAACTGTAGTCTCGCTCGGAGTCGCGTTGTTTTTGCCCACGGAAGATGAGGTGAAAGTCGCGTGGGGGGCCTCAAAGTTCACTTGCCATGTTGATCAATTTCTGCAAGCGGCAGCGGGAGCTTATGTAACCGGCTGCTCGACCTCACTTCAACCTGTCGCAACGAACTAGTCTCATTCCATCTCGCCCCAATCCGTTCCCGCCGCGACGCGTCAGACAGCTCATGCAAGGTCCCGCGCCTGATGGACGGACTGTGTCATCGGACTCACGGAAAAAGCAACATCTGATCGGACTTCAGCCTTCGGCTCCTCCTAAATGTCCGACAGCCTGTTCGGACTAACATAACCGAGTAGGATGTGGCTGCTCTGTCGATTTGCACGAGAACCCTTCGAGTCCAGTCTAACGTTGTTTGCAACGGTGCGCCGTGAAGAAATGATTGCGATCCGATGCCATCGATCTTTCCCCCGATCTCTTCGTTCGGCTTGCCGAGCATACAATGAGAAAGGATCGTTGTCTGGAGTCGCCGCGGCTACCGACTTGGCTAGCCGATGGCACTCTGCAAATGTGTTCGGTTCCCGCCATTTCATCCCGTACCCGAATTCCAGCTCTAAGAGGGAAATGCCAAGAGTAGCGACGTCCCAGCCATGAAGCTTTAACGGAATCGCTGCGCGCGAGACTTCGACATCGCGTGCAGGCTTAAACATCGCGTGCAGCATTAAACTCACACTAGTGGACGCTGATGCTGGCATGTTGCTCGAGATCCTCTAATGACCGTGGACACAGTAGTTCTTCTCACACGAACGTTCTGACCGTGAGGCCAGTGCTGCAAACGGTCCTTCGAAAGTCAATGGCCGTGAATGGTGTCAGCTGACGCGACACGGTTGCATGTCTTACGCAATGCGCTTTGGCCGAGCATGTCAACCAAGCTCCCGGAGATTTGCGCTGCGATCACCCCCGCGGCTGGGCGTGCATCCTGACGATGTGACTGATGTCTCCCAAGACTCACAATGTGATCTGAATCATTAGGCGCCTGCGGCCCTGGCTTTGCCGGTCTCTTGCAGCAGCAGCGTGTCTCCGTTTTCGCCCATTTGCTGTTGAAAATCCTACGTTCTGATCTCCGCCGCAGTGTATATAAATATCCTGCTGTGGCGCCACGGTCGAGATCTCCCCCGCCATCTTCACCACTCGCCCGGGCACGCCACGCCGATCAACAAAGTAGGACATAATTGCATCACTCGCTCTTTTGGGACGCTCTCATCAAATGCGATGTTCCGCAACACGTAGAATTGAGTTCAGCGCTCCTGGCCCGGAATCGAAAGCCATAGCCAAGGCTGAACATGTCTTTCCACTAACATCGCTAAGCGCCGCCATCACTTCTAGAGTAACGCTACTGTGTCGGCGTGCAGCTGTGGGGAAGTGAGCCAAGGTGAGACTCAGATTTCCGAGCCGCAGGCTTTCGGCAAAGGAAGACTGAGCCACCTTTTGTGCTGAATGCATTGTAGCCTCAGATCGGGACATGCCCTGATGTCCGAAGATGTCACTCTGGTGTCCCGCGTCTCCAATGGGTTGGCTACATGCCATGACATCGCTTCTAGACTTTGCAGTCATCATCAGGCCGAACATTGACAGTGTGTCCTCCGTACAGCGCCGCACGATAGCCTCGCCAAACCACTGTTCACCACGACGATCAGGCCGAGAGCAGCATGGCGATGGCGACGATGCAATGACCGCCGAGGATACTGATTGTTGAGCATACTTCCACGCCGCAGCAACATACACTCGTTCATCGCTGGCTGTCGACTTCTTGGGCCCTATTCAGCACACGGACGCTCCATGGACATTACGCAGGAGATTTTGGTCACAGCCGCTGCACTGCACCATCTTCTCAGCAATGAGCTCTCTATTGCCGGAACACTTCTTTAACTGTGCCGTGTCTCTTCGAGGGCAATATATTACCCCAGGATCGATATTGAAACCACGATCCAAACGCCCCACGCTCGCGACCCACACGTGGGAATCCACATACCCTTCCCCGCCCATGTCAAGCCCGCCTTCGCCCATACGACGACAGCACTCCGAAGTACCTACGACGTCAGCTCCCGGCCAGCCGCCCGGCCAGCCGGGCCCATCTACGGAAGCACCGTCTCCCTCACCACTGCTGTACAACAAGCTGGGACGAGGTCCACGTTGCAAGCGTCTTTGTCAATCAGCATCACCGAGCAACAGCAGCCTCAATCACGACGGCTGGCGCCACCAGTGCCGTGCCGCTTGAAAGGCACACCTTCTATACCGCTCCTGGTCCTGGAGAGTCGACCAATGTTCCCGCGGTTGGTGCCCCTCTCAGATCCGGCATTACGGCCTCTACCTCCAGGCCAGCTCGACGCTCCAAGGCTCACGTTGCTTCAGCGTGCATCAATTGCAAGCGCGCACACCTTAGCTGCGATGTGCAACGGCCTTGCTCGCGATGTGTAGCATCAGGGAAGCAGGTAGGTGGAGGGTCGCCACTTCCTCCGAGTATTGCCTCACTGATGATGTCACCCAGGATACCTGCGTTGATGTGCAACACAAGAAACGTGGTCGACCGCGACTTCGGGAGGAGAGCGAGTTCGGCATTCAACGATCAGAGGGCAAGGCTGTTACTGCCGGTCAGCCTCCAGCACTGCAGTCCTCGCCTACGCCTGCACCAGTCAGACCTATCCTTGGGACAAGACGGCAACGAGCGGAATCGCTTCGTTCTCTGGCCTCGCAGACCAGCGACGAGTCCTACGCATTGACCGGTTCTACGCCCGCTCGTTCGAGGGCCGGAACATTGCAATCGCCGTTCTCGTCGCAGAGACCTCCGGAGCCTGGACATCGCCACTGGTCATCGTATGAGATACCGACGGCGCTGCTCAACACCGACTTCGTAATCGTGCGCGCGAATCGGCCTTTTCAGCAAATCATGTTTGCAGGTCGTGATGTTGGTGGTCGCCACATCTCCGAGATTGCAGCACCAGCAGACAACGAAAGCTTCCAAGCCATTCGCAACACGTTGCGCGCGGAGCGGGAGGCGCGAGACCAACGTATATGCCGCCGATACTGCAGCCCGGGCAGGATCCAATCTCCAGGATACCGGAAGCAGAAGCAGACCAGTACACCGGTGGCTTCAACGAACATCATTACACCTGGGCAAAGACCCAAATGGGGCCGGCTGGAGAGTCGTTTCCCGCTCGTGTGCGCTTGGCGAAAGCCAACACATACTTTGTCGTTGTGACATTGCCGAGCTTCCGTCCAGTCGAGCCAGCACCTCCTGCGTTTGGCGGCTTTTTGCATTCTGCCGCGCCAATGCAACCGATGCTCTCAGCGTACGACACTGCCAGACAGAGCGCGGTCTATTCCGCTCCTCCGATGGCTGCTTATCCCGCGCAGACATCTATCGCTCCCATGCAGCCTGGGCCGAGCGTTGGCGTGCCTCCAGCATCCTACACCTACCCGCCGCCACCACAACCGCAAATGCATCCTGCAGTCTCGCGGGCACCACCTCATTCTGTACTACAGCCTTTTCTGCCACAGCAACAGCCTCCCGCGCCGCCACCGAGAATCGGGCCAGCTGCGCCGCCAACACCCAGACTGAGAGTGCGAGAGCCTCCTGCCGAAACATCAGCCTTCACACCTAGGTCCGCGCCAACGATCGTTACCAATACTGGAGCCTTCAGAGTTGCAGCTGCCACCGATCAGCCTTGCTCCCACGACGACGACAGTTGCTGCTAGCGCGAGGAGGGCACAGCAGGCGGAGTCATCAGAGGAAGACGGAGAGGGTCAGAGCCTGAGATCGCCGAGGAAAAGACGACGGCTGGGGATTGATGATGTCTTGCAATAAACGGCCCGGCGGTCACGATGACAGGAAGATGATATGATGAATGCATTTGGAAGGCGCCAAGGGGAATGTGGTTGGAACACAGCACCGCCATGTGGAAATTGCATCGAAGGCTTGCACGCCGCATGAGTCTGGCTCTTGAGTGACATGGTGGATCCGTGCAATGGGATTCGGCAGCAGATGCATGCTTGCGCTGGCATCTAGCAGGTACAAAGCAGTACCGAACAGCGACCGTACCGTTAGATCGCGGTGTAATGGTAATGTACACGTCATCAGAGCATCGGTGCTGCCCAGCCTGCCCTCAAGCAGGCTGAGGCTCCGCGAGGCTCGAAGCAGGTCGTGATGGTACCTCCGAGGTTTCAGAGCCGGCAGTCCGCCCGGTCGAAGGAGAGCCAGGGGCTTGGTCCGCTGACACCCGACACTGTGCCCGTGCGGGCACCTTTGCAGCCTCGGGGAATAGCTCCGGCATCAGAGCTGGCAAGAAGCGGTTGAGTCTCGTCCACGTCTCCTGCCAAAGCTGCTTTTGCTGCGGTGTTCGCTCGTCTTCTCCCTGGGCCGGCGGGGGAATCAGATGCCCGCCACTCGACATGACTAGCAGGATGTTCTTCAGCGACTCCGGTACAGCCTCGACGAGCATGTCATTTTGACCGCTGTTCATCAATCGATCCATGATGCCGATGATCTTGACCCACAAGTCCATCACGCCTTCCCACTCACTCAAGAGCACTAGATAATGCAAGAAGATCTTGCAGAGCAGCTGGGCAGCTTGGACACGCGTCTCGCTCATGCCATGCGGATCTGTCTGATAGACCTCAGGCTTCAGCAATTGGTTGATGAGTGGGAAGAGCACTTCGCCAAATATATTCGTCCACTCGGTGTGATCCTCGGATGCCAGGTCCGGAGACAGCAGACACCGCTGCAGTGCGACAAGAGCTTGCTGGCGTATTTCACGGCATGGATTGACGCACTGCGTTGCGAAGCAGCGGAAGACAGGCGACCAGTAAGCGCGCCAAGCTTCATTCATCTCCAGATGCGACTGCTCGATTAGTGCAGGCGCACGCGATGCTAGCTGCGAGACGATCGTGAGCGCCCGACTGCCGCGGATGACAGCCTCGCTCTTCTTCGGCTTCTCCTTGGGGTGGTGCGGTGGCTGTCCCCTCCTGCCAGCTTGGGGATAGTCACGCTGTTGCTCCTGCCGTGCGCCTACACTGCCAGCTGTCGCGAATGCATTGAGCAGCGCAATTGCAGCTTCGTAGTTGTCGCCCGTGATAGTAGCATTGGGCCCGTCGGCGATGGCTTCGGCAATCTGGAACACAAGTCCTGCCGCTGCGGGCTGTGGCTGAAGCGCGTGCATGACAGCCCAGAAGTCCGGAGACGTCGCGAGCTCGTTCTTGAGCTCCGCGGGCCCACCAATGCAGCCTTGAATGCCTTTCAGGATTGGCTGAGCACACTCTTTGAGGAGCTCGAGTCTGAAAGACGAGATGGCATGCAAGACGACCGGAGTCCGAATGTATTTGTGGTCATTGCTGGCTCTCAGTAGCGCCAGCAAGTAGAACACTACTCGACTCAGTGCGACTGGATGGAGATGGTCGGCATCGCGGATCGCCGCTTGGAGAGCATCTGCTACTTCCGCGCCCAACGCTGTGATCGTGTCCTCATCTCGCAACGCCAAGATCGTCGCAAGCTCGAGCACGTAGACTGTGGCCGGGTCGTATACAGGTGTATCAGGCTGTGGACCGTTCTTTGCGGCGCCGTTAGCGCGGATCGGCGTCGGTGCAGGTAGTTCGCTCTTCACGGTGATCGCAGGCGGAGAGTCCTGCTCAGGTAAATGGGAGAGCAATGACATAGTCAGCGATTTCAGTGACTCGATGGGTAGCTCGGAGACATTGCCGAGTATCTCCTCAAAACGACAGGCGTTGATGCAGTCAACTGTGCAAAGTGTGGCTTCGATCTCTTGATCATTCGGCTCGGGAGGCTCGTCGTTCATCACGCTGCTGACGTACGAAGTGAAGGCACTGAACAAGCCGACTCGTTCGACTTGTCATTGCGCTCGATCACTTGCGCTGGTGATTGTAAAGGTATTGGCGGAAGGTCCAGATCTCGCGAAATCGAGGTGAACGACGTGGGGATCAGGGAGTTGATGAAGAGATTCACGATAATGCGGACAATCTATGCTCGGTTAGTACAATTTCAAACGTTGGGCAGCGATAGCACTTACGCTCGTCCAGCCATCGCGAATGGCCGCCTCATGCCCGTTGATGATCCTGAACAACACCAAGGTAGCCAGCTCCGCCTTGTTGTCGCGCCCAAAGTCGACAGCGAATTTGCTAACCATGATGCTCTTCCCGCTCGCCTGCACCTCGGTATTCAAACTCGTGTCTGACGGCAAGTCGGTCGCCAGTGTACTGATCTTGGCCAAGCTTTGTATGACATGATCTAGACAGTCCGATATCGCATACTTCGCCGCAATTTGAGCACACTGATTGTAGCCTGCGATCACGCGCTGGAAAACTGCGTCCTCGGTCGCAGATACGAAGACGTAGTTGAGCGTCGCAACGATTGGTCGCCAAGTGGTCGCAAACATGTCCGCGTCGTAGATGTTGGTGTGACAGATGGCAAGGTCTTCAGTGGTCTGCGTCTTTACCAGCAGCTCCTTCCACGCATGCTCAAACGCATGCTTGTTGTCATGCTCCTCGGGCAAGACAATCTCTCTAGATTTGATGGCATCGTAGATATCTTGCAGATACTGCCGATCGAAGTCCTTGCCAGCGTTGACGCCACGCAAATTCCTCGAGAAATCTTCCACCTTCATGCGAGCTTGCTGCTTGACATTCGGGTTGTATTGATCCGTGTTCAACATGATAATGGCGTACGTCAAAACGAAAAGTGCGTCGTTGTCGGCAATCTGCTCTGGTTTCGCCTGCTCCATATACTTCTCGCTGAATACGGTGACGATCCGCTCGATCAGCGCGGATTCGCCCGGTAAGCGGAAGGTGTTGAGCAGCTGTCGTAGCGCTTCATCTACACGCAGATTGCGGAAGTCAAACAGGTCCATGAATGCTTCGAGGATGGCCTCGTTGCCCTTCTTCGCGATGAAATCCCCAAGCACTCTCTTGTCAATGCGTGTTGTGCCTTTGAGGAAGCGAGTCACCGCCACGGGATCATTAGGGTCATCGATGACGCCCTGGCTGGCCAGGAAGGCGATGCCGCCTTTCGGGCTGTCGTTGAACTTGGTGGCACCCCGAATAATCACCTTCTTCATATTACGTTGTTCTTGCAGCTTCTTTGTGTCCGGCAAGCCTTCCGTTCGTGGGTTGTCGTCCAAGCGGTCGGCAATGAACTGAACATAGCTCAGCAAGCTATCAAGACACAGTGGCGGAACGTTCGTCGTGCTCCAGGTCGCTGAGTCCGGGAATGCATTACGTGACAATAGTCCTATCATATCTGAACACAGATCGCTTCGGTCGATTTCGCAGTCGTAGTTGACAAAGAGCTCGACCATGAAGCTCGGTATTCGCACAAGGCCGCCAACAGACTCGACCATGGCTTCTCGGGCATCGGGTTTCCGCGAGCCGCCTTCCATCCCTAAACGCTGCCGATCTTTGACTGGCACAGGCGTTGACCGACCACTGTTCGTGCCCTGCACAGGCAATGGCTTGACCAGCGCAGGCGCTTGTGGGACGCCTTGGTAAAGTGATGGATCAATATTGGGTTCGTCTGGTATCGAGATCCGCGGATGTAAGCAGGCAACCACGTATGACAGGAACAGCTCCTGCTGAAGCTTCAGAACGCTCCGACAGGTCGCCAATAGTGTTCCGGCTACACGTAGAGACTCGTGGAGGATCGCAATATTCTCCGACCGTACAAGCTGGAAGAGATTGCGGCACAATGTGTCTTTCGCCAAAGACGCCAGGCTAGGATGATTTGCAATGCTGGGCCCCGCCACCTCCAAGGCCACATTTACTATGCGTAGCGCCATGACACGCAGGGTATCTGTTCTTTGACGGTCGTGAGGGTCTAGCAAGTCGGCCAAGACCCGAAAAAGCTCCCGAATTGAAGGTAGGCCGTATGGTCGCACGTCCTTCGCATCTTCGACCGGCTTGGATATATCAAGCTGGCTGCTGCTGCCGTCGACTGACGGTCGCTCTGCGCCGCCCGTACCTGGAACTTCCAAGCTCGCGCTACGCTGCATGGTTGCCGGACCGTGTTCGCCGTTCGGGTTTGAGTCAATCTTTGCCGCATCCATATCTTCTTGCGCGACAGTTTGCTCCAGCTCACCGTCCTCGGACACGAACTCGCTTTCCAGAGTCTTTAGCCGTGAGAAGATCGTCTGGCACATGGTCACCATGCTGATTTCGGCGCTTCGTCTCAGCACCTCGCTCATCCGAAGGCAACATATCGCAGCGCACATGTCATCATCTCGCAGACACTGGCATCTCCAAGCACATCGCCGGCTGGTCCACAGATCATGTCCTCCATTAGCTTGAGGATTCGCAGAAACACGACCTCGTCGCTTGGGCTATTGTCACCCTCGAACCGGCAGTTAGTCACAGATGACGCGAGCATCTGCATGGCCTGGTGAAGTTTGGACTTTGCGGGTTGATTATGTTGTATGCAAGCATCTTGGTGATCGCAATGAGCGCCAGACTGGTGATCGGCGCAGTCGTACTCGAGCTCCGGATAACCTGCAGGAAAGGCTGTAGAAGACTCGAGTGTCGTAAGTCTGGATGTTTTTGCAGGCCTTCAGCTCCACCCTCAATCGTGCGAATGCGCTCATGAGCGGGTTGTCCTGCATGCTCTGGCCCTTCTTCCCACGCAGTCCCCATCTTGATGTGAGCGTCCCGTCGTCGTCGATCAGGTCTATCTTGCTACTAGCACGATTCCTATCTCCAGCCGGTGCCTTCCCACTAGGCGTCGAGGGCCGTGAGCTCCCAGCAGAACCCAGTATTGAAGAGATCGAGGAATGAGCCCAGCGCTGGTGCTTGCGCATGGCACTAGTGACGGTGATGCATTCTGTCACCACCAAAGCCACCGGGTCAATCGCCACGGTAGATGCGGCTCGTCTGCCACTATTGAGAGTTGCTGAGGTAGATAGCAGACTGTCCGCCGAGGCATCGTTGCTGGTAGCCATTGCCGGTGGAAGCTACGGTAGGAGACACAATGAGAATTTCCAGGCAGTCGAGTCCAGTCTTTGCGGACGCTCTGTCCTCTACGCAAGCGCATATTGATTGACTACCTCCTCATGACTGTAAATTTCTGCTGACGACTGGGTATGCACAGCTGGAGTTGTGCTACAGCCTCATGGCCAGGTGTTGCTGCGGGCGCATGTTAGGCCTCAGGCATCAACATGATACACCCCCGAGCCTCCGCAATGCCCGAAGGTCAACGATGGATAGCATTAATTCCGTCGACACCCCCACACCCATCCTCACAAAAGCTGTTAGACACAGGCTAGGGCAGTCGCTATAGGAGCCAATAGATACAATGGCTTTGGCTGCGCCTTCAGATTAGGGCAAAAAGAGTTGTACCTGTAAGTGGCCCCTGTCCCACTCATGGTACGACAGCTGACCTTCGAATGCCAGCCCCAACTTCCAAATCATCCTCAAGCGCACACCCTCCGCACCTCCAAGCTCGGCTTGCTTCCTAGTACCGCTGTGGTTCAGCAAGCTTGACCTGCGAGACTACCTTTTTCGCGCCTACAACGTCCGCATCGGTCCCACAATCCGCTCATACGTCCAACAATCCCGGATACGGCAAGGGCAGACCAAGGATCCCGCACGCCCGCAGTACAAGCGCTGGCATCGCCCACGAGCGACGAAGCGCATGCATGTGGAGTTAGAGCGGCCTTTCGTATGGCCGGAGGAGCCAGAGGATTATTCGCCTTGGAATAAGGACGAGTCGAAGCTGGCGACGGAGGAGCAAAGGGAGTTCCAGATGGAGATGGCGCCAGATAAGGATCGCAGGGCTGTCTCTGATGTGCGAAGAGAGAAGCTCCGGGAGCAAGCGAAGGCGTTGTGGAGGGCAGGGAGAAATGGAAGCCAGGAGCAGCTACGGGAGGATCAATGTTCAGTGGCCGGACGTGAGCCAACCCTGCGACGCGGATACAGGAGCGCGAGCCCGGTCTTGAAGCTATTGGCAGAGAGACGCCGCAGGACCTTGTGCTTGAATTGGCACTGTCGCCTGACTGAGGGAATTGAAAGCGCCGTATAAGCTGCTTGACGCTCACCCCGGGGATTGCTGGCCTATGATCGATTTTATTTGGGCACATGCTTTAGCATGACTACAGGAACCGGGTAATATGACCAAGGTCCATCAAAAGCCGAACTGCTTAGGGCTTTTTCGACGAAAGGAAGCTGGAGCTGGGCTCTGCGTTGGGCAGGGAGATCTCTAAGGCTCGCATCGCATCGATGTCCTGCCTGTGTTGTGACCCAATGCAGACGCGATAAACAGCGTGCAGTATGCTCCGGCGAAATGGAAACGGCGGCGCTCGCCGTTGCAGAGTGACGAATCAGCCTGTCAATTACTTATCATCGTATCCATACGAGAGGAAATGTTCGAAGGACCTACCGAGTTATTCTTTGAGATCATCCTCATCGTCTTGTCACATCGCCATAAGTTCCTCAGGCCTCTTGCCTTGTTCTGAATCATTGGTGTAAAATACACGCAGGCCGTAATCCATTCTCAATGGCTTTGAAAGGGAGAGAATGTGGGCCACTGAACCAGCATTAGCCCGAAGCAAGCGAGAGAAAGCGCGACCTCAGACCCATCTCCCTCACTTTGCCGCTCAAGGATTCATATCGGCCAGCAAATACAGCATCTTATCCGCCGTAGACCAGCATTTCGGATGCGCAACTTTGGTGAGTGGTGTCGCAGAACATCGCATTAGACGCATCGCGACTGTGAGCATTCTACGCAAACACAATCGCATCGCGGATGACTCAAGGATGAAGACGAACAGCGCGCAACTTGTGAAGGGAGTGCGCGAACAGCCCGTTTGCTCTCTGAACACGCGCCTGCTTGAATCGGCAAAATCTTCACATTCACCCCAGCAATGGATCTCGAGCATGAAACAACTTCCGCCCGCGTAACGGCGCCGAGTTCTCGCAGTTCGACCACCACCTGTCCGACTATTAGATCTCCTCGCATCTTTCAAGGCCGTCAAGTCGCCAGAGTCATCCACCTGGATGCAGCGGCAAGCCGCTGAGAGAAATTTGAGGATGAGCGCCGCCCATGTCAACTACGCGGAGAGTGAAGACGCCTCTCCCCAAGCATCGCCCAACTCGCATTCCAGCTTGGAGGGTCCCAAATCCTCACGCACGTCGATGCTTCCAGACAGTCGGGACGATAGCAGCGAGGACGAGCTCCAGGATGACAACATCACCGTGTCTCGGCCGAAGGCGATGCCTACCCGCGAGCTGCCAGCGCGGTCGACCCGCACGCCCAGGATTATGGCAGGCCGCAGGTCAACAGCGGAAGCCGGTGAAGAAGAAGCCCGTCGGCAAAGTGCTCCTCTCAAATGCTAACAGTGTCGGTAAAGAGCTCACTGCTCGGTCTCGGATCCGCAATGGTATCTTCCTTCACACCAAGCCTAAGCGCGATGCCTACCTTTTGAGCCGCCAGGAGAAACTCTCCCCGTCCTTCCTGAGAAGAACTACGTCACTAAGCTTCATATGGAAGCTTCCAATTCACTTATGCCGGAGATAGTTGAGGTCGACTCAATGGCGCAGCCGAAAGGCGTGAAAGCGACACTGAAGACTTATCAGCTGGAGGGCCTCACCTTTCTGGTCAAAATGTACCAGAACGGCATGCCGGCCATTTTGGGAGATGAGATGGGCTTGGGAAAGACGCTGCAGACGCTCTCACTCTTCCAATACCTTAGGGAGAGTGAGCCGAAAACGAGCGAGCCACGGCCACACCTAGTTGTCTGCCCCCTGTCTGTTCTGTCATCTTGGATGAAGAGACTCGTGCCTGGACTCCTGGCCTCAAGATCATCCGCTTTCATGGTCCAAAGACAGAGCGAGATCGGCTGAAGGAGGAGCTCAGTCAAGCCAGCGCGGCAAGCAACATCGACATCGTCGTCACAAGCTACCGGACCTTCAAGTCTGAAGCCGATGGTTGAAGCGTGCCTTCGCTTGGCGCTACTGTGTCCTTGACGAGGGCCACCTCATCAAAACCACGACACTCAGGTAGCGACGGCTCTATGCAGCATCCAGGCCGAGCACCGCCTTCTCCTGACCGGTACGCCGCTGCAGAACAATCTCAAAGAAATGTGGGCTCTACTTCACTGGCTATTACCCGATGTCTTCACTATCGACACACTCTCCTCCCCTTCAAGGAGGCTTTCGACATTGGCAATGGAAAAGTGTCGTCAGTGTTTTTGGACGCCGCCCGTGAGTTGCTGGAAGAACTTATGCTGCGGCGCACGAAGCGGACAGTCGACCTTGGCTTGCCACGGAAAGAGGAAGTGACGCTTTACGTTCCGCTCACTCCTGTGCAGAAGGAGTGGTACAAGCGCATGCTCACCAGGATGGACGGTGCCACGTTGACTGAGCTCTTCGAGGCCACACCGGATATGGGAACGCCGAGCGCAAGGATATCCGTTTCTCGCTCGCTGATGAAAACGCTGGGGGACTCACCGTTTGACGGCAATGTTTCGCTTCTGTATCCCGGACCTACCCAGCAACAGTGGCACTCCTGCCTCTGGCCACTACAAGAAGCTCATGAACCTCTTGCTGCAATTGCAACGGATTTATTGCCACCCCTACTTGCTCAAACAATGCTTACCACATCCGTACTCCCTTGGTGAGCACATCAAGACCGCTTCTGGCAAGTTCATCGTCCTGGAGAAGCTTGTGGACGAGCTGGTAGTCAAGCAGCGCAAGAAGATCCTCATCTTCTCCGGATGGACAGCTGCGCTCGATGTGACCGAAGATCTGCTCGCCCATAAGAGTGCGAACTCGCCGAGCACTCCGTTCCGCTACCTTAGGCTCGATGGGTCGACTTCAAGAGCCCGCCGGAATCTGGGCATTCGCTTGTTTAACGACCTCAATAGCGAGTTCCGTATCATGCTGATTTCTACTAAAGCCGGTACGTCGATGAGACGACTCCAAGTTGCTGGGAGGTCCAAGGCTGACTTAGGTACAGGCGGTCTCGGTCTCAATCTGCCAGCAGCGAAGAATGTCATCTTCCTCGATACCGACTGGGATCCTCAGAACACGCTGCAGGCCGAAGCACGTTCTCACCGCATCGGGCAGACGGAGAAGGTCACTGTCTACAAGATCGTCTCCCAGGGCACCGTCGACGAGCAAATGCAGGGCCGGATCCGCAAGAAACTGTACCTCTCCGCCAAAGTTACCGAGAGCATGCGCAATCTGCATACTGCCGATACCGCCGCCGCCGGCATGAAGCGCAAGCACTCTTCCATCAATGGATATTCCGAAGCCGACGAGCCGTCTCTTGTTGCTGGCGAACTGAAGACTCTGTTGCGCAAAGGTGCGCACACACTCATTCGCGAAGACGTGGATCTGGATGAGATGCTTGCCTGGGATTTTGACACCATGGTTGACAAGTGCAAGGAGAAGGATGACGTTGCTCCTGGCGGCGAGCCTGCGGTCGTGTCCGAGAACGAGGAGCAATCGTGGCTCAGCACTATGGAGAAGGTCGAGACAGCGGTGTTTGAGGGCAAGCGGTACGAGCGGCAGATGCAGCAGGAGACACAGAAGAATCTGGAGTTGTCACGCGCAGACCGTAGGGTCGGCAAGAACACCACGGTGATGATGGACGGCTTCGCCATCAACAAAGTCAATGAACTGCGCAGACTGGGAGGCCGTGCCGACCATGGCAGGCAAGGATCCACGTCTGGCCGAGCCCAAGAAGGAGAAGAAAGCCGCGATCAAGTCTCAAGACTATTGCCAGGAGTGTTGGGAGGGCGGTGCGTTGGTCTGCTGCTCTGGTTGTCCACGCACGTACCACACGAAGTGTCTCGACCAAGAGTTCAAGGCTAAGACGCGCGGGCCGATGAAATTCTATTGCCCTCAACACCAATGCTATGACTGCGAGGCGAAGACGAGTGATGCAGGCGGCATGATCTATCGCTGTCGCTGGTGCTCAAAGGGCTATTGCGAGGACTGCCTGGACTGGGAGAATACCCGCCTCGTTGGCGAATCGCTGCCGGAGTATGAAATGGCGGGTTTCGAAGCGGTCGCTCAGGCCTGGTATATTGAGTGTCCTGGCTGCACGGGCAGTGAGAGCTACCATGCGCTACAAGATGAGGCGGCGGAGATCCAGGAGTGCTATGAGGAGTTCTTGCAGCGGGGCTAAGGTGACATAGTCGCTAGGGAGTGGACAAGATTCAGCCGATGGCTGACTTCCGGTGGCGAAGGCCGCTACGCTTGGACTTGGACTTGCTGATGGTGATCCTTGTTTGATACTGAGCTTGCTGTGGGAGAACAGATGTGCAATAGGTAGTCGCAGACCAACAGCCAGCGCAGTGCCAGGTCAACAGTTCGCGGGCCGTGTTTCCACTTCGGTCGTTCGTTCACGGTACCACTGTCCGCCATCGAACTTGTATGTCGCGAAAGCGATGACCATCACCCCGCCCAGAAGGCAATGGTCCCATTCATGTTCCAAGCCTGAACATCGCGATCAGGCCGCCACAGCGACCAGAACAGACTCCAGACCGCGTACACCAGGCCCACGGCATTGACAAACGAGCCGTACCGGCCGAGTGACCATTGTGCGAACGGTAGCGGTTCGGCAGCCAGCCTCTTGCGAACCATGCACGCGAGCGTGACGACATAGGTGCCCATTTGACGCCGACGTCGACAGGCTCAGAACTGCGTTGAAGGCGGAGTCGCAGCCGAGACTGAGGAGGGCGAGAAGTGCCGTCACCAGGCACGAGAATGCCGCCGCAAGGACAGGCCCCTGGAAGCCGTTACTGATTTTCGTAGCCATGGAGGGAAAGGGAGGCCGTTGTCTCGGCTGATGCGGACGTCGGCGCACGTAGTGGACAAGGGCAATGAACCGCCCGCGCACCCGTGATCGCGATTCGGAATGCAGTTGCGCGGACAGAGATTGTGATCATCGACGGCAAGATGAGCATGACGACCACGAAGCCGGTGACGGCAGGACACTGGCGGAAAGCATCTCGGAGGACCAAGATAGATGTATGGGTATGTGTAAAGTTGGAGTTGAAAGTCGGGCCATGGCGAAGACGTATGCGAAGAATGAGGAACGCTAGAATCCCGTTCATAAGTAGCCGATGATCATAGTCTCTGCTGTAGATGGGCATCATCAGAGCTCGCAACATGAACGTAGCTGACATGGCACAGCGCTCACGGACAACGAGAGCTGCATCTCTGACTTCTTCTGAGAGACTGGCGATGGAGTCGCTATCGAGCCAAACCTGCGCAAATCAGGGATCATATGATCATCGTGAAGCCTCCGAGACTCACGAAGACGGTGGAAACTTGGCCAACCGGCACCGAGGGGGTGGTAAAGGCCCAGTGGCCGTGGTCGACGAACTTGAAGAACACCAATCCAGGGTCGTTGTTTGGGCTCAAAATCCAGAGAGCTTTTGCGATGGGTACCATGAAGAAAGCATGGCACGCGGCGAAACAGCCTGGCGAACATCAGTACTGGCACGGATCTTTGGAGTTGCTACAAGTACCTTCCAGCGGATAGATACTTGTGCGCCCGAACTCGACTGACCAAGTAAGACGATAGCTGTGGCAATGCCGAGCAAAGCGTCGTGCCGGCCTTGGCTCAGGTTGGCGTCGTCTTCGTATCGGATCAAGGCATGGATGGAGCCGGCAACGATGTAGCAATAGACCGCGAAGACTGCTCGCCAGCCGAAGAAGCTCAGCCCGCCGGTGCGGTAGGAGGACGCGCGAGTGCGTAGGGCGATGGGGTCGGGCGTGGTGGGCCGTTGTTACGCTCTCGCATCTGCCTTCCTCTCTACATCGCGCCTCTTTACGTTTCTCCAAAGTTAAAAGATGAAGCGCGCCAATTGACAATGTGTCAGCTCGTTTGAAAAGACTTCAGCAGTACCATGACCACAATCGCATACGACCCCATCGAAGCCGAACAAGCTGCGCGCCGGCGCTCGTTACAGAACCACACGCGAGCTGTTCACGAGATCACGCGCACGGATACATACGGTGGTCGTGGCGTGGGATACCGCGACGAGCGTGCTGCCTCCGAATGAGGGCCAGAGCAGCAAGGCCGACGAGACCGAGCTGTCAGATCCACGCAGCAGCACGAGCGCTGCAGGGTGATGTCGAGAGAGGATGAGCTTGCACACTGCCCACATACCTCGCGAGGCCCCTCTCCCATTCCTCTAAGCATCCTTGTCACTCCCATCCGTATCGTCCTCCCCCTCGGTCTGCACCCTCCTCCCCTTCACCCCCTTCTCCACCTCATCCACCAGGCCCTCCATGTACTCCTTGTCCCGCCCGACCAGCGTGACCGTATTCCGACTCTTGCCCCACCTCGGATAACTCCCGACCCCGATCCCCTTCTCCTTCACCCTCGCCGCCAGCTCCGTCAAGTACCCCGCCACCTCGCTCTCCGGCAGCGGCGTGCTGAACAGGATCCTCGTCACGCCCTTGCCCTCCGGATCCGTCAGCCGCGGGAGCAAGCGCGGCTTGAGCCCCGTCAGCATCTTCTCGAACAGCCGCGGGATGCCGGGCAGGATGTGCACGTTCCCGTTCACCACCGATCGGCACCCACAGGTCCTCGGCGGTGAACACGACCTGCTCCGCGTCCGGCCGCGTCTCATCGTACGGCAGCTCGATCATGCGCAGCTTCGCCCGCCGGGCCGGGGAGTCGCGATCCCAGGAGAAATCCACCTGGTTCGGATGCGGCTTCGACAGCCGCTTCATCCTCTCCAGTGCCGGCTGGTGCAGGACGAGCGGGAGATCGAAGGCCTTGGCGACGGAGGCGTAGGTGATGTCGTCGTGGGTGGGGCCGATGCCGCCGGAGGTGACGACGAAGTCGTAGGCGTGGCTCATGCGGCGGACGGCCTCGACGATCTCGCCCGCGTCGTCCGCGATGACTTCGACGCGCCTGAGGCTGATGCCCAGCGCGAAGCAGTACTTGGCGAACCAGGCGCTGTTGGTGTCGACGGTCGTGGTCATTCATTGCTCAGCGGCCTTGCTCTCGCCGCAAGCCGGCTGGAAGGCGTGCGAATCGTCGCAGGAGGACTGACCTTGCCGCCCAACACCTCGTCCCCGATGATCAGACACGCCGCCGTGTTGATCATGCGTTTACTCCCTCCGACGCCGACGCCATGATCGGGCCCCGCGCTGCGGTCACGGCAGATGCGTGGGCGGAATGGGGCGATGGTCGCGTGAGGTGGCGGGTGATCTGGCCGAGGCGCGGGAACATGGATGAGGGTGGCCCAGTGAGGGGGGAGGGGCGTGAGGCGGGAGGCGATGTGAAG
Source organism: Acidiella bohemica (assembly GCA_019670975.1). NCBI lineage: Eukaryota > Fungi > Ascomycota > Dothideomycetes > Mycosphaerellales > Teratosphaeriaceae > Acidiella > Acidiella bohemica. Next base: position 881,411 of record JAGUCJ010000014.1, read on the forward strand.
CAGTCGGAGTGCAGGCATTGAGGATCTGGGGTCCGCGACGATGATGTGATGGTTGTGGGGTTAGAGTTGGAAGCACGGACCGAGGGAGATCTGGATGAGATCGCCGGGGATAACGAGGATATCGCGGCACTTTACATCAACCTCGTCCGAAGTAGAAGAGCAGAGGGCGAGTTTTTCCCCATGGTCTTACACCGACTAATCTTCTCCCTCACGCTCAGGCCGAAAGACCGAGCCAAAAGCAAACATTACTTAACCACCGAGTCCATACTAATCACACGATTCGCCGAGCAATAGTATCTCTATCCTCGTTGACACTGCTCCAAGACAAAGAAAAGCCCTGCGCCCGCCGCTTGTGGTTGCTCATAGGCGAGAGAAGGGGTATCAAACGTCCAAGGATGACCCGTGAAACCTGCTATTCTCCACGCAACCCCCCTCCCCTTCTTCGACTCGAAGGTGCCGCTAGTAGTACGGCGCCTCCTCATAGATCGGTGGGCGGCCATCCTGCGAATGCATGTTAGCAGCTGCATCCCTCCGCCCCCCGCGGCGCAATCGAGAACATACCTGACTGTCCCACACGATCTTCCCGGCGTCATCCAGATACGCACCCTCATCCGTAATCGGAATAATCGGCTTCGTGTCCCTGACCTCTTGCCGCGAAATTCCCATCGGATCCCGCGGAATCCACAGCAACGGCGTGGAGCTCGTGATCGCCGGGTTGTGGTACGCGATCACCTCATCCTCCGGCGCATACTCGATCGGGACATCGCGCGGCACCAAGCGACGCATGTGGTGATAGTCCTCGTGCTTATCCGGCCGCAGCCACTTGGCGACGAAATTCGGCTTCTTGCCGCCCACCTGGACGGCGTGCTGGGCGGAACCTTTGCCTTCTTTGTCCGCGACGTTGCGTTGTCGGCTTCTTCGGCCAGGAGGCGGGATTCTTCCGCGTTCATGGTGAGGGGGAGGTAGTTGATCAGGGGCTCCAGGGCGGAGTTCAGGCTGACCTGGTACAGGGCGGTGAAGACCAGGGTGATGATCATGAGGATCAGCGGACCGACGGCGCCGCGGCCGCCCGCGGAGGCGATGGCGAAGAGGCCGATGAGCGTGGCCTCGCCGAGGTAGAGGCCGACGAAGAGGTGCTGGAGCGCGCGGGGGTAGAGGCGGCCTTTGGTGTCGATGGTGGCGTCCATGACGAAGAGGACGTTGTAGCGATAGACGACGTAGAAGAGGAACAGGCCGATGGCGGCGAAGCCGGTGACCAGGGGCGCGATCGGGGCGTAGATGCAGGCATGCAGGTCAAGTTGGCGTAGATGGGCAAGAGGGTGCACCAGCTGACGTTCGCGAGTGTGGACCAGCGCTGGTACATCTTCCGCGGGGTCTTGTCGAGCAGCTTGCTGAGGATCAGGGAGATGGCCAGGCCAGTGATGCGCACCAAGGTCATGGAGACGATGGCGAGACCCTGGAGCACGAAGTAGGACAGGTAGAACGTGCTGGCCTGCGGCAAGTTGTTCGCCAGGATGCGGACAGCCGACGTGGGGTTCTGCGCGATCTGTCCGCCGACGGCAGAAGCAGCGAGCCCAAGGTGGCCACTAAGAAGACCTGGATGACCTGGAAGGCGAAGTATCCGTTTTGTACGGAAAGCTCGGCCGCCGACAGGGTCGGGGCGCCGGACAGCTTGAAGAGAAGCCGCAAGATGATGGGGACCAAGGACATCAGGACAGCGAGCAGGACCGTCGGCAGCAGACCGGTGATGACACCGCGGATCGCGGCGGGCATGGGGTCGAAGATGTAGCGCAGCCAGCCGAAGGTAGAGGTCTGCTCGAGCTTGTTGATGTTGGCGATGGCACCGACGGCAGCGACGGGGATGGCCCAGAAGATGATCATGGCGCAGACGGTGCTGATCACGACGATGCGGCGTATGACACGCTCCCACCACTTGATGCGCAGGTTCTTCCAGATGACTTCGCCGGGGGTGACGCCGACAAAGCGCGGTGCCATGTGGAGCGCCTGATGGTGGGTCAGGCTCTGGTAAGCCGCCTGGGCGTGGGCGACGGTCTCGAACTCCACGAAGCAGGAGTTGAGCAGCTTGCCCTCGTGGTTGCGGTGCGAGGCCTGCATCTTGTCGACTGCCGGGATGAGCGTCTTCAGCTCGCCGCGGGCCCAGTCGATGGTGTCCACCTTCTTGCCGATCAGGAACTTCGTGCGGTGCGTCGGGCGCTCCTTGGGCTGGAGGTACTGCATCGCGATGTTGCCGTTCTCGCCCACCGCGGCCTCCTCCGAGCTGGAGCGGTGGCCCTTCTTCTCCATCTCGAGCCGGTTCTTGTTCGCCTTGGTGATGAGCTGCGTCTCGGCCTTCTCGAGCTTCTGCCACGCGGCGTCCCGGTCCTTGACCTTGCCCTCCAAGTCCTTCGTGTCCTGCGCGAACCAAATGCGGCGCACGCCCTCGCCGAGCACCATGCGCAGGCTCCGCTCATTCAGTACGGCTCCGGCACCGAGGTGTACAGCACGGTGCGCGAGGAGATGCGCGAGGCGTACAGCGGCGAGAGGAGGTAGGCCTGGCGGAGGTTGATGTAGAAGATGCTCTCGCGCGTGATCATCCACATGATGAAGCCGAAGAAGAGCATGGCACATCCCGCCGTGGCGAAGTAGCGGTAGTAGTTGACCACGTTGGACATGGTGACAAGGCCGAGCTGCGCCTTGCCGCCGCCGCCGGTGGCGTACACGGGGAAGAGGACGGGCATGGTGATGAGCGAGCCGACGACGCAGATGACGACGGCCATCTTGAGGAAGCGGAGGTACAGGTACGAGTCCAGCGCGGCATGGTTGAGGGCGTAGATGTCGGGCGTCTTGATGTACGTGCCAATCCATCCGAACAAGCTGTCCGGGAGCTTGGGCGAGCGCTGTTCCGGGCGCAGCGAGCCGAGGAAGGTCCGGGGCTGGTAGTAGCGCTTGAAGGGCCGACGCAGCAGGATGAAGAGGACGAACCAGACGAGGGCGAGGAGGGCGGTGGGGGCGATGGTCGACAGCACACCGACGACGCCGAGTTGGAGGTGGTCGAGGTCTGCGTGGGGCAGCCATGGTTGCTGGGCTGCGGCGGCAGCGAGGCGTGGACGACGGGGGTGGTTTCTGTGCAGCCGGGGAGCGAGTGCTGCGCGGCGCTGGCGAGGGGTGCACACCGCGGTCGAGGGCGTTGCAGGAAGCACGACGGGGGAATTGTTGGGGGGTGGGGGGGTGGCAGCGCAGTTAAGGCGCCTGGCGGTGCGAGGCGAGCTGCTCTGGGCAGCGCAGTCGACGACGTTGGGTGAGAGGAGCAGCAGATTGTCGAGGGGCGCTGTGCCAATGGAGGCCCGGTCAGGCAAGGTCAGTCCGGGCTGCTGCCCCTAGAACTCGTCGCACTGGCCGCGCAATGACGTAGTGGGGACGCGCGCGGCGATTGGCCGGGGGCCAGCGGTGCAGCAACCGGGTTCGAGGAGCGCGCAGCACACCGGGAATTGGCGTGTGCTTTTGACGTGGGGTGTGGTGGTGTGTGTGTGTGTGTGGTGTGCGTGTGGTGTGCGTGTGGTGTGTATAGGGGGGGGTGTATGTGTCTGGAGCGCCGTGCGCGTGTCCCGCCTGCCCGTCGTCGCGATCTATCTCATCATGTACTTATGTGTGCATGTGCAGACATGTACAGACATCTACACATCACCCGAGCGCGCTCGACTGCGCTCTCGCGGCGCCCTCTTCCACGGCGCGCAGCAGCACTCCATGACCACTGCAGACGCAGGCGCGCTGAATGGGCGCGTCTGGCCGCGCAGCCCCAGTCCACCAGCCACAGCCGCGACAAAAAAAAAGCAGCACAGATTGGGCTGCCGGCCCCACACCGCTGCTCCTGCGTCACACCACTGGGCTCGCGGGTGCGACCGCGGAGATTATCGGACCCCTGCGCGCGGGCCCCTGTCGCTGGGATGCCCGTGCGCATGATGATTGCTCCCGGGATCGGCCTTTCTCCGCGCTCTGCCGGGCGACTCAAGCTTTGGTTTCCCGCTGCCAAGCTGCGAGGAAGGCTGCGAGCCGCCCTCCTGGCTCCTCAGGGCCCCGGTGACACGCTGGTCGCCATCGATCTCGTCATCCATCGATCTCGTCGTCCATCGACCTCGTCATAGCTATAAGACGACGACGACGACGACTCGCGCAGCAGCAGCAGCAGCAGCAGCATCATCATCATCATCATTACTATCATTATGATCATCATCAGGCGGGGAACAGGCGGCCGCGGAGGAAACGGGCGACGGCAAGAAGCAGACGTGAATATGCGTCTCCTGCGACTGCTCCCGGTTCGTGCTCTGGTGCGCCCCAAACACACAACAGCAGCTTGGTTGTGTGTGTGTGCGGACGCGTCGTCAGAAATCAGTGACATCGCGCCCTTCCCTGCGTGCCACCTCGCAGTTGCAGGCTGAGACAGCACTGAGACCCGTCACGATGATGGCCTTTTCGCCATCTTCCCAGAACCGATGAGGTGGGCCGGCGTTCAGAACCTGCCCCGACACCATCACATCCTTGAGTCCAAGTCACTCCGAACGAACCATGTCGTCCGTCCCCTGCCAAGACTCGGATGCCATCGGTGCCGACGTCCTCCCGCGCGCGGTGCAGCCTCAGCCTGATCCCCATGTCTCCAATCGACTGCGACGTCTAATTGCCGTCATCGCAAACCGTGTTGCTCTCCAAGCACGACCGCAGTGCCCGACAATGCGCCCACATGAATCTTGCCCTGCGGTGTATTAGAAGCCCTCACGAACGAGGCCCCGCCATTGCACGTCAAGCCCCTGCGGGAACCACTTGCGATTGCGGGGCCTCGTTCACTTCACCCAATACCGCTGACCATGGCATCTTGACTGCTCAACAGTGCCTAAGCACCTACGCAGGTCTGGGGCTGGGACGGAGATGCTCTGGTATCGTACACTCTATACACGCCCATCTACGATCCTACACACCCCGCCCTGTCCATCGTGAGGCATCTCAAGCCCGTCCCTCGGCTCTCTCCTCTCCGCCAGGTGAGCCCTCCGGCTCGAGGGCCACGAAGCGGTGCCGTTGCCTGCTCACTTGTGCGTGGCCGAGGTCTCGGGGCTTCACTCCGCGACTCAGATGGTGGAGGCCTCTCCCCTCGCTGCGTCCGCGTCGAGCCCTCCTCCAGACCACGCGGCGAGGTGGCGACGACGGCGGGTGCACGGGCTTCTACTGCCTGCTCAGCCGCGATAGCGCTGACTTCCGCGTCGCTGATATCAGGAGCATTCGCGGAGCGGGCCTGGTTGACTTCGCCTCGTCCTCTTCAGCAGAAGCCTGAGACTCGCCTTTCCGTTGCTGGGTCCTCCACTCCGCAAAGCTGGAGACTGCAGCCTTGCCTTCTTGCACCATCGCAGCCGTGTCCGGGTCCTCGACCGGAAATCGCTTTCGGAACGAAACCGCTCACTCCCTGGCGCCTCGGCGTCCAACTCACCGTCCAGGCCGAAACCGTCTTCGCTCCTCTCATCCTCTAGAGCTGCCTCGTCCTCGCCTTCCGCCGTGGCAGCAGCGATGACGTCCTCGTCTCGTCCACCACGTGAAGCCACAGCCTCCATAGCAGCCAAGACGTCCCTCTCCCTCTTGGCCGCGATCTTGCGTCGTTGGACTTCCGTGAAGCTGAACTTGCCTAGCACCTCCTCGATCTTCTCCTCGACCATCTGCTTGACGTGGAACGCCAGTCCCCGGGTGCCGAAGACGCCGGCGAACCGATAGCTGAGCCAGAGGTACGTCACGATGCCCTTGTGCAACCGCTCCAGCTGATGCAAGTACTCCCTGCTCGCGCTCGCCTCCGCCTCCAGGATCTCGAGGGGCAGCTCGTCGATGTCCGCGAGGTGGCCACCGCGTTGTTCCGCGATGCAGCGCGCGTAGGCGGGCATGAGCGTCCTCCACATCTCCTCGCCCCTGCTCGCGGGTGCGGAGCAGATGGCGTTGCGGTCCGTGACCGTCAGGCCCTTTACGCCTTCGATCAGATCCGCGATCCAGATCTGTTCTCGCAAGCCGCAGAGGTGGAAGCGCGAATGCATCTGCGAGAGCTCGTGGAGACGGATGAGGATGTAGCTGAAGGGGGTGTTGGGAGGGAAGTAGGAGGAAAAGCGTTCGAGGATGTTCGAGGGCGGGAAGAGGCCCGCGGTCCGGATCGGTTCCGGCTGGGAGGACATGGCGGCGGAAACGAGGGGGTAGTCGAAGGGTTCGAGGGTGGTGACCAGGCCTACGTTCTCTTCTTCGTCTCCGTCGGCTGCTTGGTCCGTGGTGGCGGTAGGGGATGGGAGGACTTCGAGAGGGGAATCGCCTTTGGCGGCGGCCAGGTCTTGGTCTTTCTCTGGCGTCGCGGCGTTGAAGGTCGCCGTCCGATAGCGTCCCGCACGCCCGGCGATCTGTTTGATGTCCGCGACGCTGAGGGTGCGGCGTTGGATCCCGTCGAACTTCGACGAGGCTTCGAAGATGATGCGTTTGATGGCTAGGTTCAGGCCCATGCCGACTGCGTCCGACGCGACGAGGAAGTCGTAGTCGTTGTCCGGATCGTTGAAGAGTTTGGCTTGCTGGGCGCGGGTCTCGGGCGGCAGGCTGCCGTAGACGGTAGCGACTTTGCGGCCGGTGCGTTGCTCGATCTGTTTGCGGAGGGCGTGGATGCCGATGACGGAGAAGGAGACGATGCAGTCGCCTTTGCGGAGTTTCCTCAGATCGCCGTTCAGGCTTTCGTCGGCCATCTTGAGCGGGGACAGGCGCTCGTAGGCGTGGATCTCGACTTTGTCGCCGACGCTTGCACAGAGCTCTTTGATGAGGGGGACGGTGCGCTCTTCGCCGCAGAGGTGGATTTCTTGGCTTTGACGCCCATGAGGGCCTGGGTCCAGGCCCAGCCGCGTTCGGGAGAGCCGATCATTTGGATCTCGTCAATGACGCAGACGTCCATGGTCATGTTGATGGGTACCATCTCGACGGTGCAGGCTGTCAGGAGGGTCCGTCGGGCGTTGACTTGAAGTCCGGAGGATGTCGGCGCTCTTCGCCTGTGATGAGGCTACAGGGCCGACCTTTGGCGTTCATACGGCTGTAGACCTCGTGTGCGAGGAGGCGCAAACGGGCCAGCGTAGACGCCGCGGTGCGCTTGCTCCAGTCGCTTCAGCGCCTGATACGTCTTGCCGCTGTTGGTCGGCCCGACGTGAACGTGCACCGTCCGCTGCATCGTCCGCGTAGGTGGGAACCATTCAGCAGGATACCGCAGATCGGCCAAAGCCTTTTGATTGCGGATGTCGGACTCGGTGAAGCGCTCGCCCGTGACGTGCCCGAGAAGGCGTACTTGATCCGATTCATCCAAGCCCCTATTGCTCGTCCGCGCGAATGCATCCACCAGGTCCTGCCGCGTCTTCCTCCTCTCCTGGCCCTGCTTCGACGTTGCCACCCACGGCAACTCTACCTCTTCATCCACCAAGATGCTGCGGATGAACCCGCGCCACAGCTTGTCGAATTTGGCATCCCGCTTCCGTCATCGTTGCCCGCTTCACCCTCCAGCGACTGCAGCATCGGCGCTTCCCGCAACTCATTCTTCAGTGCCGCGACACGCTTCTCCAGCGCTTCCTTGAAGGTTTCCGCCGAGGTCTGAATCGTTGGAACTTCCCGTGCGGGGGACCACCGAAAGGGCTATCGTGAGCGCCTTTTCTGATCAAGGGCTTATCTTTCACGGGCCCGCTTCTTCGATCCTGCCGTTCTCCTCTCCCCCGATCTCGATTCTCCGGAAACCTTTGTTGTTGGAAACCATGATTCGCCTCGCGGACAGCTTCGGCAATGGAGGAGGCGGAGCGGAGTCGTTGGGCTCGGAGCGCACTTTGATGGGTGCGGAAAGCGCAGTAGATGCAGCGAGAAGCTGGTCGGTGGAGAGGTAGCATTACAATTACGCGGCCTTGTGTGGACGCAATGAAACAACGGAGAACGGACGACGGACTCGATGACGGTCCAGGAGACTTTTTGGCTGCGGCTCAAGATGCGGCTCTGCTCGGCCGAGACCCACAACGGGAAGATTGGGCTCGCCCCGTTCCAGTCCGCCCGCCCCGCCCCCGGCATACGCTCCGCCAGGCCTGGGCCCGAGGCCACCTTCAAGCGACGAGCATCTCTGAACTTCACGGTGGCAGTACCACCACAGCCGGCCAAAGTCGTGCGGAAAGAGAGGACGGTCTTGCCGCAAGACCGAGGCTGATTCCGCTTTGTCCTGAGCTGCTTCAATTGTCCGCTCCTTGCCGTGACGCAAGTCGGCCCACCCAAGTAGACACCCCTCGGCCATGGTGTCGATCATAGATTCGCAGCGAGAGGGTGCGATGCTGATGCGCACATGCTTGCAGGCTGGCAGCTGATATATTCCAGTCTTCCTCTCGACCCTCCGACACATTACCCGCGACGACGTGCGCCTGCCCGCCCTCCTGCCACGCCCCCACTAACGCCGCCCACAGTGGAAAGTCCTCGTCGTGGATCCCGAATCCAAGAAACTCCTGGACAATGTGATAGAGCAAGACGAGATCTTGAACCTCAACGTCACAAGTACGCGCACCTACACTGTCGCGCAAAGGGAGATATTTCGCCTGACTTACTCCAGACATTGAGCAGATCGTTGACCGCCGTCCCACTAACGCGATTGTCGACGCCATCTACTTCCTCACCCGCAAGCATGGATCGTCGACTGTGTCATGGCGATTTTGAGAAGAGGAAGTATCGGAAGGCGCATTTGGTGTGGACTTCATGTAAGAGTGAGACGCTGTAGAAGGGACGACGACAAGGCTGACGGCAGGCTGCAGTGTTACATCCAACCTCCGAGGTCGGATAGACCAGTCGCGGACCGCAAGAGAGCAGATTGCACTGTTCAAGGTCCTGAACGTCGAGTTCTACCCGCGCGAATCGCATGTCGTCACCTTCGGGACCCATGGAGCTTTCCCGTCCTCTTCCACCCAGGCTGCAACCACCTCGTCCGGCAGCACATGGAGGACATCGCGCAGAAGATTGTCGGAGTATGCGTTGCATTGGGCGAGTATCCGGTGATCCGCTACTACAAACCCAGGCTACCGCGGCACGAAGCCAGCATTCTCTGCTCACATTCTCGCGCGCTTTGTCCAAGATGAGCTGGATCTCTACGCCAAATTCCACCAGGACTTCCCGCCACAGACCACGAGGCTACGAGGCACGCTGTTGATCACAGACCGTAGCATGGATCTGTTCGCTCCGCTTGTGCACGAGTTCACCTATCAAGCCATGGCTTTCGACCTTTTGCCAATCAAGGAGAAGCGGACGGCAGGGTCACATACCGAACAGTCATCAACGAAGGACAGCCGAACCAGGAGGATAAAAGACATTGAGATCACGGAGAAGGATAAGCTGTGGACGGACAACCGGCATAAGCACATGAAGGACCCATCGATAGGCTCATGGCGGACTTTCAGCGATTCATCAAAGATAACCCGAAACTTTGCTAAAGAGAGTGGCGGTGGCGCGAAACAGTTTAAACGCCATCAAGGACATGTTGGCAGGACTACCACAGTTTCAAAGCATGAAAGAGGCGTACGCGCTGCATCTGGGTATGGCGCAGGAGAGCATGAACAGGTTCCAGCGGTGGAAGCTGCCTGATTTGGCATCTGTCGAGCAGGTGCGCTACCTCACCGGTGGCGTTGGAGATGTGGCTGATCCATTGGCAGATCCTAGCAACAGGCCTGGACGAAGACTACAAGAAGCCCAAAGGCCTCGCCGACCAAATCGTTCGCATGCTCGACGAACCCGACGTCCAACCCTCCGACCGCCTCCGCCTCCTCGCCCTCTACCTTCTCCACCGCGACGGCCTGCTCCCCGCCGACCTCAAGAAACTCCACGCCCACGCCTCACTGCCCCCCTCCGACCTCCAAACTCTCGAAAACCTCTCCTTGCTAGGCGCCGAAATCACCAGAAAACTTGGCGATAAGCGACCTCGCCTCGAATCTCTGTTCCCGCGAAAACCGCCACCGGTGAATGCAGCCGAGGAATATGCACTCAGCCGCTACGAACCAGTATTACAGAGCGTGCTCGAGTCCGCCGTGACGAAAACACTTGATCCGACCATCTTCCCATACACCAAACCCCCTCTCGATCTCAACGAGGGCTCAGGCACAGCGCTAGCGCACGCGACTTCCCTTCGCAGCACGGCGAACAAACCTTCCTGGGCTAAACCCCGGACCACGAATGTGGGGTCAGAGAACCGGCAGCGGGTCATTGTGTTTGTGGCGGGGGGTGCTACGTGGAGTGAATCTAGGGTGTGCTATGAGGTTGGCAGGCAGACTGGACGGGAAGTAATGCTGGTGACGTCGCATATGCTGAACCCGGAGCTGTTCTTAAGGCAAGTAGCGGACCTCTCGGCGGACAGCCGACGACTGGGCATTCCGGCGGAAGCGCCCAAGCCTAGGGCGCCGGCGCATTTATTTGAGGCTGATCCGCAGCCCAAAGCGCAGGCTCCGCCGCCGCCACAGCAGCAACAGCAGCAGAGGGCACAGGCGCCGCCGACTCAGCAGCTGGGAGATATGAGTTTGAACGGGGGGCCGAATGGGCCGAGAGCGCAACCGCAAGCACAACAGCCAGTGGCGAACAGTTCGGCCAAGTTGACGAAGGAAAGGGAGCCGGAGAAGAAGGAGAAGAAGAAGCATCATTTTGGGTTCGGGAAGAGGAAGGATTGAGTGATTGGAGTGGCGATGAGGGCAGAATGGGGTGTGAAGAGTCAAACAATATACCCCATTTGATCGTGAGACTATTGCGTTCACGTTGATGCCCAGTTAGCGCTGTCTCTAAGGATTCTAGCATCGGCCCCACAGTCCCTCCTGCTCTCTTGGTCACATCAGAACTCTTCACATGACTCACGTTCAGCAGTGAAGTCCCCTTTGCGCTCCTCACTTCGGTGTCGCTTCAGCACTATATCCACTATTGCGACATTGCATGTCCAAAAGATATCGTCATTGCCAGAAGCTGCACAGTAAACCTGCTTCGTGCACCGGCATCAAGGTAAAAGATGACTTCGATGTGCCTCAACCTAGCACTGATTTCCTTGCAGGCTTACCACAACAGTCATGCCGACCGCGGCGCAGCAAGTCCTCGACACACCCGAGCTGCTGTAGATGGTCTTACTTACCATCGATGCCACGAAGTCCGAAGGCGACGACAAGATCGTCGGAGAAAGAAACGAAACAATCCTGCTCAGCCAGCGCGTGATTACGACCTTAGAAGGAGTCATTGGCGGCTCGCCATCGCTCCAACGGTTGCTTTGATTCGTCGAGTCTAGCTCCACGATCGATAAGGGCTTGAAGCTCTCTTCCAGAAGTACCTCTCGCGCGTAGCGTGCAATTGGACCGGTGCTGAGCATCGACACTTTGGGAGGTCGCCTCGCCATCGTTCGGCAATGCCCCGGTTATGGGACGATCACGCTCTGGTTCGATCACTACGGGAGATATGCAGTCTAGAAACCAGTTGATGTGAGAGGAGGGTCTTGGCGTCACCTTATTCTCGCGGATACGCCGTACCCCAGAGAGGACGTGTGGGAGGGCCGGGAGGGGGATACGGAGGGATTGCCGACTAAGTGTGTCACCATGTTGTTCAGACATGCCGTCACTCTCTAGGGCGCTGCTCCTAGAGTGGGAGATGGACATTTATATGGGAACGTGGATCGGGAATAGACGGAGGCAGGAGGGCAACACTCCACTCGAAAGGTTTGCAGTCGAGTGCTTGAGGACCAACTGGGGCCTGCGTTTGGTGCCCTTGGAGTGGGCATAGTGTCTGTGATGCCGGCTCGCCATTACTTCAACGCGCCCCATATGTTCGCGCAAAACCAAGCGGCGACGCGGTATGACATGGTTCCCATATGCTCTGTGAAGAGCCGCGTCATCCCACTTCTAGCCGGGACTCAGATCCGGGCCATTAACAAGAGCGACCGCGTGCTTTATGCTGCATATGCCTACACGTATCGAATTGAGCTTCGCTTTGGCCGGGTCAGAGAATCTTCGGACACCTGCGCATTCCCTAGCAAGTCCGGAAGTTGGCCGGAGATGAGAGCTCGCCTTGAGCCGCAGCCTCCGGAAGTCTGCTGGTTCAGTCAAGCCTTGTCAGGGGCGAAACTGCATGATACTGTGGCTGTGTCTTTGGCAGCGCAAGTATGCTCGAATGGATAGGTTACCGGCGTCGAGTGGAGCGCCTCTGAGGCCAGTTGGAGAGACCCTGTACCTAGATAGCACTGAAAGTCAATGAGATTCCACAGAGATCTGTTGCTGGTGGCTTGAGGGAATCGAAGAAGGCGCACGCTTGCCGCTTGCTTTCCGTCCTCAATGCCTGCAGTAGTATCTCCACTCCGCACTTGGCAGGCTGGGGTGGAGGACCCACAGCGGATGCTCCCGTCTCTGGACTCTGCCAGGCACGTGAGGAGGATCAGTGCCACACACAACACTTCCCTCTCAAATTCAATGGCTGCTGCTGCTGAGGGCGGAGCGTCTGGCTCTCAAGTTTGTCATTGCTTTGGACAAATCGCGACCAAACGCTTGCGACGAGCATCCTGCCTATCGCATCGACTTGGCGCAATCCTGTGGCTCCCTCGTTCGGTCCTTCGGCAGGGCGCATGAGGTAGGGCTAATCCAGCCCTAACTTCAACACCGCCTTGCTCCGGCGCAGCAGGAAGAGGCTCTGGTGAGAATGCAACAGGAAGGTGAGATAGCATCATACTACTCATCGGACCATGCTTCGCTTCGTGGCTGCGGTGGCGGCCGCACGCGTCCGCCGTCTCGCTGGCGACCCCAGAGCTGCTAAGCGCTGACGAGTTCCAACTCCAGGCTATGGCTACCCTTCGGCCGTACATGCTATGGGGCCCACGGATGCGTTTGGTGACACCTATGAAGCTTCTGAGGGTAGGATGAGCAAACGGCGCCGCCTGGACGGCCCGGAGAAACGACTTGGCCTCGGATTGTAGAGCAGCCGCCACCGGCCGTAAAGGACCCTTTCGCCCACGCAAGCCTCCCGGACACCTTCGATAGCACGACATCCCTGGCCTACCACAGGGTAGTACAGCAGCAGGACGCGGGGCTCATTCCCACAGCCCTGGCTGCCAGCGGCGAAGTGCCGCCCTTCACCTCTCAGCAGTGGAGCGGCATGATCTCGCCATACCCCGACGTGTCCTCCTACGCCCAACCCTGTTTCTATCAGCAGACTGACCCGTCGATATACACGTCGCCCTGGCCTCCTGTGGACGGAGCTGTGATGGGTACGGCGGCCAGCTACGGCGGTGCAGCTGCGCCTATTCAGACGAGTACCATGCCTTTCTCTTCAGCGGGTGGGATTGCGACCGAGCAGGCGGAAGTCTTTAACCCTGGAGCCACGTCGTATCAGCTTTTCCAACAGGACGATCAAACTCCGAATTATGCCTATGGTGGTGTGCAACCGCCGATCAATGTAGCGCAGGCGCGCCAGCCGCTATACTTGGAGGATGCTGCTATGCAGATCAAGCTTCAGAGCCTGTCGATCCTTGACAGTCTAGTGCGTCCTGGCATTCGGAACTCATAAGATAACATCGGCTAACATTTTCCAAGGCAACACAATTGATCCAGACCATCGCGAGGGCGAGCTTCCCACAGATCCAAGATCTCATGAGAGGCGGTGGTACTCCAGAAGGCCAAGCCTACGTGACCCTGAAAGACCTCTTCGATCAGACGCGCAAAGTCTACAGCAGATCGACGCCTTTCATTGACATCACCGCCATACAGTTACCTCAGCCTCAACAGCAGGAGATCATTCGCAAAGCAAACATCGCCACTTTCATTTCCAGCATCCTCGGAACTCACGATGTCAGCTTCTACCACCTCAACGAGTACTTCATAGAGACTTTCGTGCCTCAAGGACACCGCTTGCTGAAGTGGCAAGGCGCAATGTACCTCGAGCTCAAGACGCAAACATACATCTCAGCACTGATCAACAGCGATGGGAGCCCGGAGAACATGCTCGAAGAGCTCTTCCCATCAGACTTGGACTCGCAGATACTGGCCAGGCATCCTGACGCGCCGAGCATGTCGCCCAGCGAACAAGATTTCATTGACCGGTGCAGAGCGCGGAAGTCTTACCTTCTGGATGAGCCGTCGGCCCAGGACGCGGTCCGCGAGCTACCGAGGAAGTATCAATGGACCGACTTCATCCGCGAGTTCGCCGCATGTATCAACAAGAACGCCGACTCCATCCTCAACGTGCCGTCACGGCAGCAAACGTTTCTGGGCGCCTTGGCAGACCGAAGAGGGTTGAACGGCGCTCAAGCGACATTGGACATATCAGCGACACAGGCGAGCGCAGGCGCACAGTCCGGCGACACCGCACCCGCAGTTCCCAGCCTTCACAAGCAAGCCAGCTCCGTCTCCGAGAGGAAAGCCAGCAACTCAACTGCAACTACTATCCGCCAACCCTGGACCAAGCCTGAAGAAGACGCCCTCCTCGTCGGCCTCGAACGTGTGAACGGCCCGCACTGGTCACAGATCCTCGCACTTTTTGGTCGAGGCGGATCAGTCAGCGAGGTATTGAAGGATCGAAACCAGGTGCAGCTGAAAGACAAAGCGCGGAATTTGAAGCTTTGGTACCTGAAGATGGGAAGGGAGGTTCCCGTAGCCCTGCGAGGGGTTACAGGCGAGCTTAGGAAGCGGGGCGGTGCGAGGGCGAAAGCTGCGCTGGGATTATTGGACGAGCAGGAGGGAGATATTGGTGGCGGTGGGACAGAACAGGAGGTGGGGGAGAATGTCGATCCGGAGTTGGGCGTGCAGGTAATGGGGAAGAAGAAGAAGAGCAAAAAGGGTCCTAGGAAGTGAATGCTGGGTAGGCAAAAAGCGAAGGCCGAATCGGATTCGCTACGCAGCCAGCACCTTCAACAAACCCTCAGCCCCATCCCCATCACTCCTCTGGACTTACAACCTCCACTTCCTCCACGCGCCCAATCACTTCAATCCCCTCCAACACCGCACTCGTCTCCTCCCAGGGCACACCAAACAACCCACTATTAATCTTACACATCCTCACCTCCCCCACCTTCTCCCCCACTCCCTTTCCCTCATCCCACTCCCCCGCCCGCTTCAATAAATCCGTCATCGCCGGCCCCGTCGCCCTCAGAATCGAACTCGGCGAATCCTTCCGCCTTCCGAACGCTTTCGAAGTAAAGAGGCATCCGACGAAATGCGGCGCGCCGCCCTTGGATTTGGCGCTGGACTCGCATGGTGGGATCAAGAATGCCGTCCCCACGAGTTTGGCGGGGGTGGAGGCTTTGCAGTGGGCTTGGTATCGTTGGAAGGCGGAGGGGTAGCGTAGGCGGAAGGCTTTGGCTATGCCGGCGTCCCAGGAGCCGAGGCAGTTGCACGCGTGGATCAGAAGGGCGTTTGGGGAGGCGAGGAAGATGTCGCCTTGCGTTTCGGTTATGCGGAGAAGGTTGGTGGAAGTGGAGGTGGTCGTGGTGGCGTTGTTGTTTTTGTCGTTGAGCTCGTTATTCCTGCCCGCGGTTGGGTTGAGATCATCTTTTGGAGGCGATCTTGGACTTTTGGCATCATGGCGTGGTTTTCGTGCAGGTTTGTGTTTATGTTCGGTCGACTTGTCGGTTTTGACCCGTTTCGATTGCGATTCGTCGTGTGATGTAGAGGCGGTATCGGGCGATGCGCGCTTCTTCGTCTTAGGACCGGGCCCGTTTTCCATCGATCTGTCCAGAGTAGCCCCTGCCATTTTTGCTGTCTTGCTCCTCTGAACATGCAGTGTTGTGCAATGTTGTTCGTTGAGTTCCGGGGTGACGTCCAACGCTCAGCCTCGTGAGGCAACGGCGGGCGCATGTATGCCTCAGGCACAAAAGAAAGCATTGGGCGCCGGGAAGACCCGAATGGAAAGGTCGAATGCCCGGGGTCATGACCAGCAAGCAGCATCCAACACCTCCCTCCTGTCCGCACACCCATTGCGCCCCGCCAATACCCATCTCACCCCCACCGCCGCCGCCATGTCGCTCACCTCCCGCGCCGCCGCCTCGCTGGTGCGGCACACGGCCCGCCAGCAACTGCCCGCCGTCCGGCCATGCGCCGCCGCCATGCAGGTGCAGCAGCAGCGCACCAAAGCCGACATGGCCAGCAGCATCGAGTCCCACGCCGAATTCCACTCGCCCTACCACCGTGGCACCTCGGCCAAGCAAGACACGACCGTCGTGCCGAGCTTCAAGAAATACCGGAACGGCAGCGAGTCCGGGAACAAGATCTTTCAGTACTTCATGGTCGGCGCTTTTGGCGGTTTGAGCGCATTGGGGGCTAAGGATACGGTGCAGCGTATGCAGCAATATGATACCAAGGAGGCATTGTATGAGTTGGCATGCTGATGTTAGGCTGTGAACAGAATTCCTAGTCAACATGTCCGCCTCCGCCGACGTCCTCGCCCAAGCCAAAGTCGAAGTAGACCTCTCCACCATCCCCGAAGGCAAGAACGTCATCATCAAATGGCGCGGCAAGCCCGTCTTCATCCGCCACCGCACCCAGGAAGAGATCCAGGAGGCCGAGAAGACCGACTGGCGAAAACTCCGCGACCCGCAGCCCGACTCGGACCGTGTGCAGAAGCCCGAATGGCTCATTATGCTGGGCGTGTGCACGCACTTGGGATGTGTGCCCATTGGTGAGGCGGGCGACTTCGGCGGCTGGTTCTGCCCGTGCCATGGAAGTCATTATGATATTTCCGGGCGGGCGAGGAAGGGCCCCGCGCCGTTGAACCTCGAGGTGCCGGCGTATGAGTTCCCGAATGACGAGAGTGTGGTTATCGGCACGTAGGAGAGGATAGATGAGCTGGAGAGGGAGAAGGGGGGTTTCGTTTAGAGTCTGGGAGAGGAGGGTGGGCGGGGTTCTTGGGGCTGCGAACGCGCCAGATGTACAGTTAAAGAGCCTCAGCGTGTCAACATAATCTGTACACCTACCCCTATGCAGCGGCCTCCACGACGGCAGTATCAGACAGCATTGGGCTACGACGGATGAGCATGAAGCTAAATATGGCTGAATGACCTGCAGATTCGCTGACGGTGTGAAAGATAAACAGCAAATCGGCACCCAACGCCCCCAACCCCACTCCGATAGACTCCACAAAGCCCAAACCGCACCATACCACACTCCAATCCCCACCGTCTATTTCGCCGCATCCGCCGATCCCTCTTTCCCAGTATTCACCCCTCTCCGGCCGTTACAAGCGCTCTCAATCCTCCCCCATGGTACTGCGGAGGTTTGTGCTGATTTGTGTTCGGCGCCGAGGATTGTTCTGGGGTCGTGTGTCTGGAAGAGGATGGTTTCAGGAGCTCGAGGAGATTGAAGACTGTGATCGCTGCTGACGAGACAGGCGGGGCGAGGGGTGGCGAGGCTGGGAGATGATTGGGAGTTGCGGCGAGAGAGGCGACTTTTTGCTCCGTGGCCGAGGCGATGACGGGGTCGCCGAAGTGGTCGAGGTTGTTCTCGCCCGTTGTCATGGTTGCGTTTATGTCGGCTTGGTATGTGGTAGGCGCTGTTGTTCGTAGCGTTGCTGAGCGGATCGCAACGTATTTGTAGCTCTATTTGGATACTGAAGTTTAGAAATGAGAGCAAGCAGCACCACCAACGATTGGAATATGTAGCTCCGCAGACTTCTATGGTATCGATGTCTGTTTGAAGACCGAAGTTTGAAGTCGGTTAGAGTTCGTGGAAGGCTGGGAAGCGCCAAAGTGAGTGACGCTCAACGAGCCAGCTGCACGACAATAGTAGTGCGAGCTCGATAGCATAATACAGATGCGACAACAGTGTACGAAAGTGTGAGTCGTGTTGTGCGCGAAGATCATTGTAAAGTGGGTATCGGGGATCTGTATTGACGACTTCGTTGGGCAGTTTAGGCCTCGCAACGTCGGCGTCGCAAAGTGCGATATCGTCTTCTACTCGAACTCGATTGTCGAAGGTGGCTTACTCGTGACTGTCGGCTGTCAGCATTGCATGTCGCGGACACAGCAGTGGTCGCTGCAGATGACTCGCTGAAGGTCAAGCACTCACCCTCATACAAAACCCTAGCAACCCCCTGCACCTCGTTCCCGATCCTCCCGAACACCCTCCGCATAAACCCCCATTCAAACTCAAAACTCTCCGCCGTCATGAAATCCGTCGTGACCACCGCCCTCAATGCAATGATATACCCGTGCAACCTCTGATCGCCCACAACCCCGACCGCTTTTCCCTCCATCATCGCAGCAAAAGCCTGCGAGATCTTATCGTACAGGCCCGCTTTCCGGATCTCCTCGATGAAAATCAGATCGGCTTCTTGCACGATCCGGACTTTCTCGGGCGTCACTGCGCCGATGATACGGATCGCTAGGCCCGGGCCGGGGAAAGGGTGTCGGCCGACGAGCTGGGAGGGGATGCCGAGTTCGAGGCCCATTTTGCGGACTTCGTCTTTGAAGAGCTCGCGCAGGGGCTCGATGAGCTTGAGATCCATTTTCTCGGGGAGGCCGCCGACGTTGTGGTGGGTTTTGATGGTGGCCGAGGGCCCTTTGAAGGAGATGGATTCGATGACGTCCGGGTAGAGGGTGCCTTGGAGGAAGAACTCGATTTTGCCTGCTTGGGGGGTGTTTTCGGCTTTGGCAGCGATGAACTTGGCGGTTTCTTCGAAGACTTCGATGAAGGTGTTGCCGATGATCTTGCGTTTCTTCTCGGGGTCGACGACGCCTTCCAATCGGCTGAGGAAACGTTCGCTGGCGTCTACCACTGTGAGATTCACGCCTAGGCCTTCGGTGAGGGTCTCTTTGACTTGCTTCGCCTCGCCTTTCCGCAGTACACCGTTGTCGACCATGACGGCGTGAAAGCGGTTGCCGATCGCTTCGTGCATCAATCGTGCGGCGACGGTGGAGTCTACGCCGCCGCTTACGGCGCCCAGGACCTGCCCTTTCTCGCCCACGAGCTTTCGTATCCGTGCCACTTCCTTGTCGCGGAATGCCTCCATTGTCCAGTCCTGCTTCGCTTGGCAAATGCCCACCGCGAAGTTGCTGATGATCTGTGTGCCTTTGGGAGTATGGGTGACTTCCGGGTGGAATTGGATGCCGTAGTAATCCTTCTTCTCATGCGCAATGCCTGCATATGGCGAGTTGGCAGACGTGGCTATGGTGACGAATCCCTCCGGCATCTGCGACAGCTTATCGCCGTGCGACATCCAGACATCGGTGTTGTCCGGCAAGCCCTCGAACAAGCGGCTGACATGCGCCTGCTGGTCGGTCTGCGGGTGGATGTTGAGTTCTGCGTGCCCGTACTCCCTCTTCTCGCCGGCAAGGACGTTCTTGCCATGATGCCACGCCAGCTCTTGCAATCCGTAACAGATGCCGAGAATGGGGACGCCGAGCGTGAAGACTTCGGGATCGACATGCGGGGCATCGGGAGCATACACCGAATACGGTCCTCCAGACAGGATGACACCTTTGGGCTTCCAGGTCAGGTCGGCGAGGCGCTGGGTGCATGGCAGCATCTCGGAGTAGACATTGAGTTCGCGGAGTCGGCGGGTGACGAGGTGGGTGTATTGGGAGCCGAAGTCGAGGACCAGGATGGTGTCGAAGATTTGGTGAGGAGGCGCTGGATCGTTGGCATTGAGCGCCGGGGGGCTGGTGACTCCATCAGGTGCGGCCATGCTGGGCGAGTACGACGATGATGACTGACTGACTGACTGACTGACTTGACTTGCGTGTCGCGTGTGTCAGAAAGATTTTGGGAACCCGTCAAATAAGGTTGGCTTATCGATTGGACCTGCGTCAGTAGCGTGTCTCTCATCGAACGGCCCGTGCCGGCGATTCTGTCGACGCGACAACACCGGTGATGCCCGCTGTGGAAGCCCGCCCCATCCTCGAAGGAGCCGCCGGAACACGAGTCCTTCTTCGTGGTCTGCGGAGACGGGGTTGCTGCAAGAATAGGGCCGGCACGGGGGATTGGCCGTATGGATTAGACCATGTTACGGCCTGCATGCCGCCCGGAGAGATGGCTTGCCATACCCTCGTCACCCTTCATGCGGGCCATAACCATAACTGGCGGACCACGATCGCCGCCGAGAAGTCGCAATTTTTCGCAATTGCAAGCGGGGCCGTATCGGCGTTTGCTTCGCTGGAGGGTACAGGGGATGCGGTGACGTTCAGATCCGGACAGTTCAGGAAGGCACGCGTGCTCTCTCACTCCCTTTCCCATCCACTTCGATTCCAGACCACCTTGGCATACTTGACATTTGCCACTTCTGGCACATCAAGTCTGCGATGCTGCCCGGCGCCTTGTTCGCCGCAACTGATCATAATGACGCAGAATGCTGGAGCGTAGATGGCAATCTGGACGATGCGACTCCCAGCGAGGTGGCTAACATCTACGAATCTTCGCAGCAGGCAATAGGCACGGGGAGCAGGATGACCGGCCGTGACAGAAGCCTGGCGGCCCGCCGAATGCCTTTGAATCAGTGCGCAGACGCGTCTTCCGGTACCGCAGACGAAGGAACAAGTGATGTTCTACCGACACTGAGAGAGCTGGCGGAGGCCGAGGGGCTGCTACACGACCGCGACACGACTGACCCAAGGGCTCCTGTACCATGGCCTACGCCGCCGTCTACGACTCCGCTGGAAGACGCTGATGACTGGCCGAATCTGGATCCAAGGCGGAGACATGCGGCACTTAATCTCGTACAGCATGGCGAGAAGTGGGACGCTGATTCCGAATCGGTGGGCTTCATTTTCTCAACACTTGTTCTTAGCAACGAAGACGCCTTTACCGCGAGCATCACAAATCGCTACGCAGATATGCGGGAGCTGCGAGTTGATGAACCGGTCCTCAAATTCGATCCTGGTTTGGAGATGCTGCGTCTGCGCGCCAGGAACTCGGTGACGATCAGCACACGGGGTATCCCGCGGTTCGAGATGCATGTCGATCACGACGAGGACTTTGACTGGCCCGCTCACATGAAGCTTCTGCCACAAATCTTGAAGAGGGAGGCCAGCGACGTGAAATGGGACGTGAACAAAACCACCATGGCGTATATCCGGGACATCCTGAATCCGGGACTCACTGACTTCAGCCAAGTCATTGAAACATTGGTCGAAGGAGGGAAGGTGAGTAGGGCCTTGCTAACACGTCCTGCCAATATACTAAAGCTGCTCTCTGCAGGTGCGAGTATCGCTCACAGAGTCGCCAACAATATTGCCGCTGTCACCGCCTCATAGGCCGCAGTCGCTACCTGTGGACATGATGAACATCCCGCTCACCTCGAGCCCCGAAAATCTCATTGCAGCCGAGGCTGAGGAGGTTGGGCAAGAATTACTGGCGAGGCAAGACGGCTCCGTCGATCCTCCCGCATCTTGCTCCGAACCAGGCTCTTCGGCTATGTACAGCTCGCTTGAGATGCCATCACTCCACTCGTCTCTATTCAAGTACAGTGCTGGAGAAGAGCTCCATGCTGAAGTACCATGTTTGCCGGCTAATACTACGCCAACTCCAACTTCTCCGATGCGGCCGGATAACAGCCACCTGCCGAAAGCGGTGCAGAAATTGGTGCCATCGCCGCAATCAAACATTGATATTTCGAGCGATGCTGCCCAGACAGAACGTAAAGAGTTTATCGAGAGCCTTCTCAAGCCGTTGGCGCAAGCAGCAATCCAGGCAGCGAACAATGAACGGCTCGTCGAAATCGACACGTTGATGCGCGCCCCTGTCCCAGCTATCGAGCCATTCAAGCCTATCGGCCCTTGGGAGGAGTACGGGACCAACGAGCAACATACTCTCTTGTCTCGCACGAAGCACGATCTCCCTGATGTAGGAAGGAAATGGGAAGGCGTGAAGCGCATAGAGAAGACCTTGAGCTGGACAGTCTTCCCAATTCGTCTGGCGAAGGTGGGGATCGACGAGGAACTTGATGATGATGGCTCGTGCGATCGCTGTCTCAAGCAGCTCGCCTTGGGCGATGGGTTGGAAGTGGAGGCGCTGGTGGGCAAAGCTGAGGGTTTGCGTATCTTGGATGGACACGATTCTGACGATGAGGAGATTGAAGTCGTTGAATTTGGTGATGAGCACGATGTTGATATGGTCGACACCTCGAATGCAGTGCCATTGGCCGTGCAGTCTCCGCCTCCATCGCCAAAGCCTGCGAAGCCTAAGTTGACTAAACCGCTCGAAGATGCCTCGAGAGCGGCGCAGTCTGGTCGAACTGATCTCTCCACGTTACTACGGAAGCGAAAGATGGAACTCGAAGCTGCCAACTTCCAGAAGCCGGTGAAGCAAGTCAAGCCTACAATACCGCCACAGGAAGAAAGCACAGGGCCCGTCTCGGACACAACGAATGGCTCGACGCACAACCGCCGTCACACAGATGGACATGGGATCGGTGGCTTCTTGAGGCTCCATGGCGTTGCGGCAGAACCCATTCAGCCTGCACAGGGAAAGACGATCCCGTTCAAGCAAGCCGCAGCGCCGCCAGCGCCCGCGCCGAGTGGATGGAAGCCTGGCAGAGAGACGCCAGCAGAAGCCACCGCTCGCACCTACCCCACGCCTAAGCTCGTCAAACCTGACCGGGCTATACAGATCATTACCACCACGCAGCTACTCGCCAATCGTACCTTCTTGCGAGAGCTTCAGTCGAAGCTGCCTGGCTTGGACTTCATCGAGCGAGACGACGTCAAAAGCTCTGGCGATGCCAAACCCAGACACACAGAAGCAGACATTACCATTTCACCGGGCCTTGGTATGATCATGACCACCCTACAGAAACTGAAGCAGAAAGCCCTACCCGGCCAAAGCACCTTCAACGGCATTCGAGAACGCATTCTCCAAGTCGCACCACGCTACGAGAAGCTCATCCTAATCGTTAGCGAAGGTCGCCAGCACGACATTTACGTCGACAGAAGTCTGGATGAGCGCGACTGCGACGCCCTCCTCGATCTCCACGGCTTCGTTGCCGCGCTAGACACGGAAGTAGAGATCATTTCCGTGCCCGGCGGAGAACGCGAGCTAATCCAGTGGACCGCTGCGCTGATCTCCCAACATAGCCCAAACGCAGCAGCGTGTCAACCCATGCTCGCAGAAGCGACCCTTTGGGAGCACTTTTTGCGACAGGCGGCGATGAATGCTTCTGCTGCCCAAGCCATTTTGGGTTTGCTGAAGCAGCCAGAGGAGCCGATTACCAATGAATCGAGCTCGCCGCTTCGTTCTACTGACAGACAAGATTTCGGTCTTGCGGCGTTTGTGTGCATGTCGGAGGATCAGCGGGTACAAAGGTTCGGGAGGATCATGGGCGGGGCTGCCTTGTTGCGGCGGGTGAGCAAGGTTATCGATGGACCGTGGGCTCTTAGATGATGGGAAGAATGGGGGCTGCTGAAGTGTCGGAGAATTACATTACTGTTCCCCAGCGCTGACAAGGGGCTACTGACGTCCACCCTGTGGCCGTCTCAGCGGACATTCCTCTGCATCGTCACCTCTTCAACACCTTCAGCGGGGGTTTCCCTTCCCCCGTATCTACACTGCCTTAACCGAGATGGCAGAGAATAGGCTCTCGAGACGACCGATCAATAGCGCCTACCTCGAACTTTCCCATTTGCGGCGTTGGGAGCTGTCTTGTCCCATTTTTCTTCGCTCGCCGCTCGGTTTCCGGGTCCTGACGAGTCTCTATCATTTGCCGGAGAGTGGGCACGGCATCATTCTCGGCTCCATCAGGCACCAGCTTCAGTGCTTTGGCGTCGTGAATCCCCCGTTTTCGTAGCGTTGTTGCCCCTGGCAGCTATTCTGCCGGGCTGAGTGGCTTCCGCAATAGCTGACAGTGGCTTCTTCTCGTTGCTTATGGTGGGCGAGCCATGTCGATTGTTTTTAATGAGCTGTGTAGCTTGTCCTCCAAACATGCTTTCATCTCTGGATGGTGTGTAGGTGCTGGTGTTCGTTCAATCATGTATGGCAGGCACAGCACGTGAGACCCACGACAGCAGAAATCGCTCGTATTGCCACCTGAATCGACTCGCAGGCACTTCTTTCGTCTGCAAATCTGTCGGCACAGCCTCGCTACTGAGCCGCCGCGAAGCGGACCTTCACTACTCACTGATGTACAAAGATCTGCCCATTCCGATCCGCACTGATGACCATAGCGAACGGCCGTTCAAGCAACGCAACATCCGTCACAGTATCCAGGTGCCCGCCCATGACTCCTTGAGCGGACAAGCGAATCGTATCGTACCTGCTCATCTTACTTGCAGCTCGAGCACTCGCCGCTCGCCGAGCAGAGTTATTTGGAGCGACTCTATTCGACTCTATGGCGGTGCCCCCATCCGCTTGTTCAGCGCCTTCCAGATGCTCGTTCATTATCTTCATATCCAGGATTGTCTGGCTATAGCTGTACGTCGCTCGGTCGTCCGGAGAAGTGCCGCTGACAAGTCGGCAGCCTTCGAGACGATCGCAATCCCAGAAGCGCACGCGGCCGTCCGGTCCGCCGGTCAGGGCGAAGGTGTGAACGGCTTCGGTATCACCCTGGTTGTGGTGGATGCCGACGAACATGGGCGTGGTAGAGGCTAGACCCGCGACTGAGGCGTCGTTGGTGTTTGGATCAGATGTGACTGACCCGGCGATGCGCCCGAGCGGACCGTCTGGACGCTCCTCATCGACGTTGCGCAGCTCGAAGTGATGAGGCCGAGGAGCCTGGTCTTCTGCTTGAGCGAAGCGGTACGCTTCATGGCAGATGACCTTCTCGATGTCCCACACAGAGATCTCTCCGGGTGCTGTGCCACCGGAGATGTATACTCGGTTGCGCCGGCCAGATTTTCGGGCTGGATGAAGCTGCACCCGCGTGATTGGAGTTGCACTCGGAAAGGCCCACGAGCGGAGTCGGAGCTGGAAACGTAGATCCCAGAGATCGAGGACACCGTATGTCGTGCTCACGAGCAGCCAGTCCTGCTTTCTTGACAAGCAGAAACAAGTCGGCATGCCGTGCTGCGGCGGGTTCTGCAGGTCATAGATGATGGACATGTAGCGGAGATCGACGGCAAGCATACGGCCAAGATTAGTGGCAATCACGAGCGTGCTGACGTCGCCCTGGTAATGCTCCATCCAGACTGCGTACTCGACTTCGCGGCTGCTGGTCGGTATCTGCCACTGGCGGAGATTGCGGAACTTGCTGTACCTGTTGTTGTTCGGTGACTCAGCCACTTCAGCCTTGACCACATGAATGCTGCCATCGGAGCCGGAGCAGACAAATGTATGCGTGGACTCCACGAAACACAGCCCGGTCACTCTGACACCGACGTCCAGAGAGTACGTCTGCCGCGACCTATGCGTGACGTTTTTTTCCAGCCGATCAACGTCCCAGATCTTGACCGTCCCGTCGTCCGAGCCGCTCAACAAGAACAGATGATCCGGAGCGACCGCGATACGGTTGACTCTGGCACTGTGCTCCGACAGTGCTGCCACCATGCGACATTCCGGGCTCCACAACCCGTTTTGCTGGTGCGCTATGCTGGACTTTAATGGACCTCGTTGATATTGTATCCGTGGGCCAAACTCCGCGGCGTCGGCCGGGAACGTATCTACGTAGACAGCATCCAGAAGTCTCAGGACAGTCGGGTCGTTGCCAGCATAGTTGTGTACAGCACGGTGACTTCCGCTTCGTTCCGGCCTATTTGGTCGTTGAGCTGCCTGGCTGGCTGGCGACGCTCTTCGGCTGCTCAGGGTCGGCGTGCCAAGCCGCCCGGCTGCAACAGTCTCATCAGTGGCGACCTCCGGAAGGGCCTTGTTCCGCAGATCTTGCCCCGACAACAGACCGGCGGCGTTAGATTTGTGTCGATCCTTCCGCTCGCCGAGCAGGCCGATGCCAGAGCTAGGTGATGATGATAAGCTGCCCGAGGCTTGCTTCTTGAGGCCAGAGAGCCGTCGGGGTTGTATATCGAGGGCGGCGGGAGCCGCTAACGCAGTGGGGTCGGCCGGAGACTGAGTGCCTGACAGCCCGTCGATCGACAGCCTCTTCGGCGCACTGCTGCGAGCTACGCCTGCGGCTTCTTCGAGAGCTTCGGCAATCGTCCGTTCTGAACGCCCTTCGTCTCGCATGCGCCTTTCGAAAGTTTCGATGCCGCTGTCGAAGATAACGGTCTGAGGCCGGATCTTCAGGGTCGCAAGCTTGACCTTTTGCTCGTATTGGGTGTCATTGACAGCATCTTCGCCCTTCTTCTGTCTTTGAGCCGCGCGCCAAAGGTACTCTCGGAATGCGAGCAGTTTCATCTCGTCCTCACCCCGCATGCCTGCGTTGCGAAGCCTGCCAAGCCACTGTTCGTCTTCATCGTTCTTGGGCAATCGGCCCAGGGTTTTCGGACCAAGGTCGGCAACTGAAGAAGTTGGCGGCATGTTGCTGCTCCCGCGGTATGCCAGCTGCTTAGAGTCCCGGACAGATTTCCAGAAGATACCACGATCGACTCTTTTTGCCCACTCAATCGCCAAATCGAGAACGGATCTTGGCAGCGGCTTCTTGAGCGCGTCCAGCAGCTCCGACTCAGTCAGCGCGGATACCGGGACTTTGACATAGGGCTGGACTAGAGGTGCCACCAGGGTGCGGACATCGGCCACTGAAAGGTACGTTGTGGCTGCACTGACGAAGTTCGAAGCTGCCTCCTTAATCCAGGTATTCGGATGAAGTTGGAGTCGTGAGATGACATCTACAAGCTCCCAGGTCTTTGACCGCTGCAGAAGACCAAGTTCTGCCATTGTCGCGAGCGAGCGTAACGCCTGCTCCACGACAAGTTCTTGCGGGTCAGCAAGAGCTTGCAGCATCAGAGGAAGGATGAATTCCTCGACACTCGCGCCTCCAATGTAGACTGCTACTCCGACAATTGTGCGGAAGAAAGCTCGCTTGAGCTGCCAGTCCGGATCATTCAGGTATGTGTTCAGATGGCTCAGGATCACATCGCTCGCTCGAGCCTCGCCAAAGAACACACATAAGCTCGGCACAGCCGTCAGGAAAGCCCGACGTACAGCAGTATCGGTATCTGTCAAGAAGACTTTGGTCTGGCCTTCGAAGGCTATCATGACCTCGACCCTGATTGCGTCGTAAGAATCCTGATAGCCCTCATCCGCCGCATCTTCGACAGCTTTCTCAGCGGCAGGGAGTGTGCCGTCGGACTTCAGTGCCGAGATCATGTCAAGGAAGCGGTATGCCGTATGTGCGAGGCTCGCAAGGCAAGCTGCGTACGTCGCCCGCACGATCGAGTGGTCCCTGAAGCCGGGAGACTTTACAAAACCGAGAAGTTTCGGGAAGATGTACTGTGGGAATATCAAGGTGTTGACTGGCGACGCGACCGTGACAAGCGCAAGCGCCTGAGTCATGGTCCGAATTGCCGCCACCAGAACCATCGGCTCGGAGTCGTCCAGAAGCGGTACCACATACGGCAGAATGCGGTCAAGCTTTGCTTCATCCGGGAGACGCTCGGCAAAGGCCATCAGCAGCTCACAGGCTCGAACTTTCGAAGTCGCCCGTGCAGCACTGCGGATAGATGATGTGACCACATTGAGGAGGATGAAAGTGCCGTTATCGGCAGTCTTTGCAAGCGACGCATCTGCGGGATGTCGATGATTAGGTAGGTCAATTTGGAGTGGGAAGAGGCCATGCACTAGATCCTGATCCGAAGCTTTGGGAGGTGACTGCACGTCGTGAAAGCCAAGCGACACTGCAAGCATCTCGAAATCCTCGTACACGCGATTGATGCGGTCATCCGCGAGGCCGTTATTGATCTCGCCTGCAGTAGCAGACCTTCGTCCAGAGCTTGGATCTGTCACCTCCTGCATTAGAACATGGAGATGTTGATAGAAATACAATGGGAAAGCCTTTTCCTTGTACTCGTCGAGGTAATCTTGCGCGTGCCATCTTTCTTCCGGATCGACGCGCATCATGCTGCTAATGAGCGAGCGAAGGTGCTCGTCGTCGATCTTGCTGAGCAATGGGGCGGTGGGATCGTATTCTCCTCTGCGATATTTGAAGAGCTGGCTGAGTGTAAACGTCGAAGTCTCGGTGAAGAGCTCAGCGAGAACACAGCCCAGGCTGAAGATGTCCATATTCCACTGCACGGCATGCTCTCCAGGAGGCTTCTGGCCGGCTGCGAAGAACCGCTCAGGGGCCAGGTAGCATGTTCGCCGTCCAGAGGTATCGAAGTAGAAGGTAAAGTCGGCCGGATTATCCTCAGGGAGATAGACAGGTTTGAAGGTAGATGAGAAGTCCGTCAGATAGACCCAACCCCATGAAGTCACCATCACATTCTCGGATTTGACATCGCCATGGTAGACTCCCCGCGAGTGGCAGTCCCTCAGTGCGCATAGCAGTTGAAACGCGATCCATTTCTTCTCGATGGTCTCCAAGAAAGGTCGGATACTGATGCGATCATACAGGGAATTGTGGATGTACTGTCGCACTAACAAGCCCACGGTGTTCGTCTCGCGGATCCGCGCGTAGGTCAACACGTTTGGCACGTCTGACAGAGCGAGACGCTCTAGCTTCAAGGCTCGAGCATGGTGCTTGAAAGACACACTTGATGTGCTCTTAACACAGACTTTGGCGACAACGATTCCCTGCTGATGTCGGGCCCGGACGGTTCGGAGAAAGCGCGCACCGCCAAGAGGCTTCTCAAAGTCCAAGTCGGATAGCTCAGCAGCCTCGATAGCGGTTGAGCCAGGAGGAAGTGTTGTCGAGTGGCCTTGACCCATGCTGAAGGCGTGCGTTTAGGGAGTGGGAGATGTGAGCAGGCTGCAGCGGCATGCCCGCAGTTTGTTCGTTCAGTGACCCATGGTCGCACACCACGAACCGTAGTCTGTATCGCAACAATACCGTCGTTCAAGTGTGTATGTTCGATATTGGGCTTTCTTGAGAGTGGCGCGTTCATGTCCATGAGAACGCCTGAAGGTGAGATGAGGCTTGGACGTCTACAGGCGCCACAAATGTGGCTGGTGATCTTGGCGCGTTTGGCGCGATCGTATGACGAAGTCGCGTGACAGCCACTGACTACAGTTTCATGATTCTTGAAGCGATGTAGGAGGACTGACACCTCACATTGGGTCTGCGGGGAATTGTTCGCTATAACTATCCCCGACTGTTCATGCCAAAAAGCTACCGGCGAGCGGCCCACGCTGCATGAACTGGGCACTCAAGCCGACGACGCCTATCACCTGACCAGGACTACACGAATTGGCGCTGGCTCAAGCTTACTTGGGCCCAAAGGCGCCCTTCTTCTTCAAAATTTCCTCTTCTTCGTCTTGCAACTCCTTATCGACCTTGGCGCCCTTCGAGGGCTCGTTGCCGTGGGAAGCAGCCTAGCACGACGTCAGTGGATGCAGACCTTCTGTACCATGCTCAGGAAGAACATACCACTTCCGTGGGATCCCGATGTAATCTCTGGGTCTCGAGGTCCTTCTCCTCACCCTCCTTCTCGCGCTTCGATTCTCGCTCTAGCTTGTTGGCAATGGACCGCTCATCCTCTCCAGGCTTGTCAGCATCACGTTATGCGTTCAATGGACAAGCCGGTCACATACTCGAGTCGTTGGCAAGGTGAGAGTTGGGCTGGCCCTCCTTGAAGCGCTCTGCCTGATTGGTCTCTGACGCCGGCGCGTTGCGCTGGTTGCCGTCCTCGTAGATGCCGCCAGTTCCGACACTGGAGTTGCCGCTCATGATGAACAAAGTATTAGTCTGTTTGAAAGGTTGAAATTGGTTTGGGGGGAATGCTAATGTCTGACGAGAAGATTATGATCCAGGTACGAGTACACATAACAAAAACTCATACACAGCAAACCGGCGACGTCATACTTGCAATGACGCTGGGTTTGGCTGCAGAGCCGCATTGCCCTCACGATGGTCCTTGCTCCCTCAGCCTTCCCCACATGGCAGCTGCGCCCGTGTCGCACAACGTACGCCTTTCCGTGCCCCCCTTGCGTGCACCTTGTCCGCGCTTCATGTCGATGGTGTGCCATCCCAGATGGCGGCCATTTCGATGGCTAGCCTCCTCTGTCTTTCTTGTTATTCTCATCTTCTACTTCGCGAAAGGCGGACATCGCTACCGCAAGCAGCCTCATGTCCTGCGACCCGATCTGTATCGGTGGAGCACGATCGGGCCGTCTCAACATCTCTTGCTGCCTGACAAGATCGATGGGTACTGCAAGGCTCATGGATTCAAGGAATTCAAGGCCGGCTCACGCCCAAGAAAGATCTACGACTTGTTCCTCTTCTCTTATGAGCTCGACTGGCTAGAGATCCGTCTCCGTGCGTTGGAAGCAGGAATTTGTCTCATGCTGAATGCTGACATCGACATTCAGATACACTCTCGCCATTCGTTGACTTCTTCGTTATTGTCGAATCGCGGACGACCTTTACGGGCTACGAGAAGCCTGCCTACTTGGCCGACAATTGGGATCGATTCGCTCCTTTCCACAGCAAGATTATCCATCGAGTAATCGAAGATCCAGGAGCCGTGCTTGGCGACTCGTCGTGGGCGCACGAAGACTACCTTCGTAATGCCCTGTTCCAAGCCGTCTTTCCTGAGCTGGTAGGGACTTGGCGGGAGCCCGCCCTGGGCGATGTCCTGCTCGTTAGCGATGTCGACGAGATCCCAAAGCCAGAGGCGCTGGTCGTCCTCCGGAAATGCTCCTTCCCTGATCGTTTGACCCTTCGGAGCTTCTTCTATTACTACAGCTTTCAATGGCTGCATCGTGGTGAGCAGTGGCCGCATCCGCAAGCCACAGTGTACAAAGGACTTGAGGATACCATTCCGCCGAAAGATCTTCGTAATGGCGAGCCTACGAGCCACGGACTCTTCTACATGAATCATCTTAAGGCTTGGTTAGCAAAAGTGGAACTC
Organism: Acidiella bohemica; assembly: GCA_019670975.1. NCBI lineage: Eukaryota > Fungi > Ascomycota > Dothideomycetes > Mycosphaerellales > Teratosphaeriaceae > Acidiella > Acidiella bohemica. The sequence continues at coordinate 912,291 of JAGUCJ010000014.1, forward strand.
GGTGACGCAGGGTACCATTGTTCGTCGTGCTTTCCAACTCTCAAGGAAATGCAACTGAAGATGCAGAGTTTCTCACACACCAAGTGGAATACACCGGACAATAGGGATCCGCAAACGATCATTGGGAGGGTGCGCAACGGGAAGGATCTCTTCGGCAGAGAGGGTGAGGTCTACGACAAAGTAATCGGCAATCTGGACGTTCCTGCCTACATTCAGCAGCATCCTGAGCGCTTCGGATATCTGTTGAACCGCGACGGCGCGAACGCTGCTTTCACCGACGTCCTAATTAGCGACTCAGGACAGACTTGAAAATATGTAAACATAGCGGGAGATTGTTTTGGCTAAGACGAAGCAACGCATACACCTCAAAAGATGTCACTGTATCCTACTCAACCATACAGTCGGACATCTCAAATACGCCCAGTCACCTTCGCGGTCCTTAACTCCAGCCCACCTTTATGCGTGTAAACACCCTTCAAATCACCCAATGACCGCCTCTGGATCCATTCCTGGCTTGTCATCTCCGGCCCTTGATCACTCTCATCTACTGGCTGCTGATCAATCAGCCCACCTTCCAATCGCCTCAATACCACCTTGTCTTCCGGTCGCGAAAAGAACACCAAGCTCGTCCTCGGCACTCCCCATTGCTTTCCCGGCGGCGGAGCGACACGGTGGACATTCGACCGCAAGATGCCTGCTGTGAACTTCACGAGCGCATCGCCGAGATTGACCACGCAGCAGCCCGGGATGGGCTTCACATATACCCACTCATCCGTGGTCGGTGAACGAATCTGCAAGCCACCAAGCCAATTGAAGAGGATGGTCAGAGTCCCAAAATCGGTATGCTCGCCTTGCTTGGCGATCTCCTCCTCGAAAGGCTGGACTGCTGTCTGGTTGAAGCGGACGTGGTCACCCGAACGCTCGTTGATGCGATGGAGACTCGCCAATGTGCCTATTGGGATCTGGAGGTGAACTTCGAGGTGGGTGATCATGAGGTCGATGGCTGCGCGGCAGTGGCGGGTGTAGGATTGTAAGAGAGGCCAGTGCTGTTTGATGAGGTCTGGATGCGGGAGAGGGTCGCAGTTGGCGACGAAGTCGTCTTTGCGCATCTGCATGCGCCGTCAGCGAACCCGTTGGCAGATGAGCGTCTAGCGGTCATCCGTACATTATACGTCTCATTGCGTCTGGGCGTCCCATCGTCCTCCTTCGTGTCCATAAGACCAAATCGGTAACCAAAGAATGGATCTACCTTCTCACGGGAAAACTGCTCCTTGGTCTCATGCGGCAGCTTGAAGAATTGTTGCTGAAGATTGTGCAACTGCTCGGCCTCTTCGACCAGACAATCGCCCAAGATCGAGCCTTCAGTGTCAAGGTAGAAGAAGCCAAGGTTCCTGCAGGCATCAAAGAACGCAGTCGATTCCGCGCCATCGCTGTTCTCGAGCTTGGCGAGAGATATGGTTGTCAAGGGGGCGGTGGCGAGGTCGTCCGGAAACGGTGGATAGAGGTGGTGCGACGTTTTAGCAGGCATGTTGACGGCTGTGATGCTTTGGTCAATGGTGGATTGAAGATGTTGTTAAGGCGTCAACTCTTATTACTGTAGTTATGCGAGGACCAGGTGATGTTCGCCGACACCGGCTAATGCAGCTCGACTCCTCACTTTGTGCCTGTAAGCTTTCGGCTACCTGCCTAAATCGACACGGGCTGGATATTGGCGATCACCAGCGTCATAGTGCCGCATGCGTATCTCGTTCTTTTCGCAGCACCGTTCTTTGCATTCGGTGGGGCTGCTCTATACTCTATAGCAAGAGTCTATCAACATATCCTACTCCCTACCGACTGGCCATCGCCGCTCGCCTATTCACCTTGTCCCGAATCCTTTGCAAGCTCTGCTTTACATCACCCTTGCTGAAGCTATCGATATCGTAGTACGTCGGCGCAATATCCAGCAACCACTCCGGCTTCACCGCCGTCACTGTCCGGACGTAGTTCTTGCTCGTCAGCACGAACTCGTTGTACAACACCCACTCCGAATCCTGTCCGAGCACCGTGCTCGGATGCAATAGTACGCTCTGGTTGTCCTTGACCGTCACGTACGTTTTGCCAGACGACTCACGCTTGGCGACTTGCATGAAGAAGCCAGCAACGAGTGCCCGCCGGATGTTCTCGTAGTACTTCTTGTCTTCGAATGGTGTGGACACGAGTTCGACCTCCTCGCGCTCCATGATGCGCTTGAGCTGTAAGCGGACATTGTCGGCTTGTTGCAACGCTCGGTAGGAGAGGAAGTGGTCATGGCACCACTGTTTCGGATTCTCTTGCGCGGCAGGGCTCTTGAAGGCGTGGTAAACATTCAGCATCGTGAGGTGATCGCCGTCTTGATGCGCGAAAAGGTCCTTCATCTCATCTGCGCGCTTTCGTGCGGCAGCCGGTCGAACGAAGACTTGCGGTACGCTCAACAACGCTGTAAGTGACAAGATCTCGTTGCTGCAGTAGAACTCCGGGCTGGAGATGAGCATAACTGCCAAGGCCGGGTCCAGTGGGAACTCGGATGCCAGCTGCCCAAGTCTAGTGAGCTCCCCTTCGTCGTCAAGACATGCCAAGTAATTTAGCTCCTCCAGGGCTCGCATTAGCGTTTCAGGCGCAGGCGGGTCCATCAAATCGAAGTGGACGAGGTCATCGATACCCAGCTTCTTGAGTTCGAGCACGGTGCTAGCCAAATTCGAGCGTAGAATTTCCGGATACGATTGATCGATTAGCTCTTTCTTGAAGGCGCCTTCGGTGTACAGTCGGAAGCATTTGCCAGGTCGTGTACGGCCGGCACGACCTGCGCGCTGTTGAGCTGAAGCTTTGGAGATGGGTGAGACAAGCAATGATTCAACACGGATCCTGGGGTTGTAGACCTTCTGCTTGCTGAAGCCAGGGTCAACGACATAGACGATGCCGTCGATCGTCAATGAGGTTTCCGCAATGTTCGTGCTGACGATGCATTTGCGTCCGGGCCGACCACCAGGCTTGAAAGGTGCAGGGGCAGCTTCGAAGATGCGCTGTTGCTGGGCAGGAGGGAGCGTGCCGTAGAGCGGGTAGACCTTCAGCGGACCTGCATCTGCCTCTCTAATCATCTCGTCTGCCTCGAGGTTGATCTTCCGACATGCATCTTCAATCTCCTCTTCACCAGTCAGGAACAGCAGTATGTCACCTTCAGGTTCTGTTGCGTGAATCTGCAGAACAGTTCGCAGTGCAGCCTCGACGTAGTCACGCTCCGGCTCTGGCGTGTAGAAGATCTCCACGGGGTGCGTACGCCCCGGCACTGCCAACAACGGTGCGTTCTTGAAGTACTTCTGAAACTTCTGGGCATCAAGCGTCGCAGACATGATGATCAGCTTCAGATCTGGCCGTCGCTCAACCACCTCCTTCAGCAGACCCATCAAGATGTCCGTAGCCAGCGTACGTTCATGCGCCTCGTCAAGGATGATCGTGCTGTAGCGGGTAAGGTTGTGGTCGTTCATCGCCTCGCGCAGCAACATGCCGTCCGTCATGTACTTCAAGATTGTACTCGGGCTCGTCATATCTTCGAATCGGATGCTGTATCCGACCTCCTCGCCCAAGTTGACGTCCATCTCTTGCGCGACACGCTGCGCTACCGACATAGCTGCCACGCGGCGAGGCTGGGTACACGCCACCATCTTGCCCTGCTCCTGCGGCAGATCATCGAAGAGCACAAATTGCGGTATCTGAGTAGTCTTTCCCGAACCGGTCTCGCCGACGAAAACAAGGATCTGCGTCTTTTGATACATCTCCAAGAACTCCTGGCGCTGCGCATGTACGGGCAAGTCTCGCCTCGTCTTGAGGATGCCGAAGTACCTCTCAGACAGATTCGAGCCCGTAAATGGGTTGAGAGGTCCATCTTCCGCCTCCTTCGCTTGTTTCGCCGTCGAGGCATGTCTCTTGATCTTCGACAAAGCGCCATGCTTGCTCGAGCCCAGCGATGAGCCGTTGGACATTCCATTCAGCGAGACGCCAGAGTCGGCCGGCTCATCGCTGTTGTACATATGGGCGAGGTACGGGTTTTGGCGGTCGGCTTTGTCGTCCGCCATCTTCTGGCGTTTGAAACGGGACTTTGGTTGTTCGTCAGCCATGGTGGTTGTTTGCGACAGAAATCTGAGATGCGAGGCGGGTATTTTTCCCTGCAGATGAGATGTCCGCGAGTCATGACTCTCGGCCCTATCTGAAACCTTACTCGGATGCACCGAAAAGTTTCCGCCTCCTAATGCTGAATAACCCAGGAACCTGTCCTCGACTTCCAGCCTCGTCAATACAACCAAGTTCAAGTAGAGCTTAATACCATAGCTATGGCTACGCAGAATGGTGGTAGCCATGCCATTCTTCCGGAGGAGCCACCAACCGTTCTCTACATCGGTCAGCACGAGACTCGCCGGAGTGAGAAGGCCTCACCCGCCCTCCTTCGACGAGCACAGGATGCAGGATATGATGTACTGACCGCTCGTATCACCACGGATGACTTCCAGTCCCGCGTGTTGCAGACTATACAGAACCATGCCGACGGACTGGCCAGCGCTGCCAATCCTCAGGAGATCCCTCTCCCATTGATCGCACCGCTGTCGCCCCAGGACACGGATCTCGTTCCTGAAGACAGCAACTCCTCGATCCTAGCTATGTCGAGTCCGTGGATCGATCTAGGATCACACGATCCGCTCATCGCACACATTAGCCGTCAGGTCCTGAACTTGGAGGTAGCGTACGCAGCTTTCGTCGGCGTCAGCAACATCGTGGTTCACGGGCCTCTCAGTGGGAGTAATACCACGCAGTATGCCCGAGCAATTCTGGAAGCTACCGCTCTCGGACCTTACATCCAGGTCCATCTTCTTATGCCGATGACTGGCGAGCTTGAGCAAGACATCAGCGATGAGAGCACCCATCTCTCAGAGCTCGCGAGAGAGCAGTATCTGTCCGGCGAAGATCAAGATGAAGAAGACTCTGAGCTCTTCGGAGCGTGGGAAGCGTGGAACGTTGTCCGAACAGTCTGTAGCTACAGCAGCAAGTTGTCTATAGGTACGCAAATCTTACCCTTTCATCCTCCGCGCTCTGGCTTTTCCGCCATCTTCATGGACGATCATTCCCCTCGCCATTGTCTTCACAATCTACAGACAGTGGTTCTTGCACAGTAGGTAGTCCGCGACATGTCGACCGTTGGGGTCTGTACTGACACTACTGCTCTAGCACTTGAACTTCCCCGTCAACTGCCTTCAATCGAATTGCAGTCGCGCTGGTACTCGGAACCAGTCAGACTTCTCATGCTTCCACGAACGAGCTTCATCCGTAATGCGAAAGGCTTTCCTGTACTATCGAAGCAGCACCAACAGTACCTGACCCGCCTTCTACGCCTGCGTTTCGCCCCTTGGGCAATCTTGAGCGACATAGGTCCAATTCCTGCTTCGGATGCCACCGCAAACACTACGTCAGCTTCTGGGCCGACGCCCGCTGAAGCAGCAGCTACCGCACAGGGAGCGATGCCTAACGATGCTACTCAACACTTACGCTACCTACGACATCTGCAGCAGACCCAACCCTCGCGCCCGCCGATTGAGAGATTTGGCCAAGGATACCAAGACTATATGCAGTCACCTCTACAGCCTTTGACGGATAATCTGGAATCGATCACATACGAGGTTTTCGAAAAGGACCCTGTGAAGTACGAATGGTATGAGAGGGCCATCGCCTTGGCCCTCAAGGATCTACAGGCCAAGATGGGTGGCAGCAGAGCCTTGAATGTCGCTGTAGTTGGTGCAGGACGCGGCCCTCTGGTCACTCGCGTACTGCAAGCGAGTAAGAGTACCGGCGTCAAAGTCAATGCTTATGCGGTGGAGAAGAATCCAAACGCCTTTGTCCTGCTGCAGCGCCGCAATGTTGAAGTCTGGAGCACGCAAGTGACGGTAGTAAAGTCTGATATGCGAACCTGGCCTGGACCTAAAAGCGCATCAGGCGAGATCGGCAAAGTCGACATACTGGTCTCTGAGCTCCTAGGCTCCTTTGCCGACAACGAGCTATCTCCCGAATGCTTGGATGGCGTGCAACATGTCCTTCACCCGGAACACGGCATCAGCATCCCACAGAGCTATAGCGCCCATGTGACGCCAATCGCAAGTCCGAAGATGCAGGCCGACTTACTCCGCACCGCATCAACAGATCTGAATCAGACAACCGGTGGCAAATGGCAGCTCCCGTACGTCGTCATGCTTCACCAGTACGATTACCTCTCGACCGAACCCAGCACGATCGGAGACCCGCAGACACCACTCGTCAAAGACGCTTGGTCCTTCTCTCACCCCGCCTCTGCCGCCGTTCTCTCTCAATCCAGCTCAAGGGCAGGAGGGACCATCGACGCTGGCGGAGCGACAGGAGGTGACGGCACTAACGAGCATAACGCGCGTTCGTGCGGCGTCCGCTTCTCCCTCGCGAACCGCGGAGTCTGCCACGGTCTCGCTGGCTACTTCGAGACGGTGTTGTACTCCAGCAAGCAACAGGGAAAGATCATCGAGCTCTCGACCAATCCGGTGACGATGCAGGAGAAGAGTAATGACATGATCAGCTGGTTCCCGATTTTCTTTCCGTTCAAGACGCCGTTGTGCGTGCCTGATGGGGCCGAGATGTTGGTCAGTATGTGGCGGCAGACGGACGATCGGAAGGTGTGGTATGAGTGGATGGCAGAGGTGTTTGTGAGTATAGGTGGGCGGAAGATGAAGGTCGGTGGGAGTGAGCTGCACAGTAGCAGGGAGAATGGGTGTTTGATGTGATCCTTGGGACTTGTCGCCTACGCTTCGCCTGGAAGACCGAACAGGGACTCGCGTCCGCCAGTTGCAGCATACTGCTTTCAGTGGCAGTGCCGTAGTTTCGAAGCCAATGCTCATGCAGAGATGTATAAAGAAATCTTTCGCAAATTGTTCAAACATTCCGGACAATGCATGTCAGCGCTGAGATAATGAATCTACGTTCAGACAAAGCCGCACACCAAGAACTGACCGCCGTGGCAGCCTTGCGAAATATGCTGGCGGTCCACGCTGTCGCTTCACCGGCTCTCGCTCTCCATTGCTGCCACTGATCAAGTCCCTAGTCTTCTCGAGCCTTGCCTGGCCGCGAGCCCAATCTATCCCCCGAATACAAGCCTCGCAAGCGACAGCATTCGTACTCAACTATGGAGGCCTTTAACGCCTCGGAGTTTATGGCTCGTGAGACTGTTCCTAACCAGTGGCCTTGCGATCTCACCGACATACATCCCATCTTCCGCCCAGCAAACTTCCGCGCCAGGGTTGTTCGCCACTTGCTCCAAGTCCCGTTGGCTCTAGCCACGCAACTTCTCCTCGCTCCTCAGGTCCAGACCTGCTGGCATACCATCGTCAACACTGACCCAACATATACCCCAGCCACTCGTATCTCTCAAGGATGCTTCACTTACTCCGACGCACAGAACAACCCCGATCGAATTCTCACAGCGGCGCAGCGTGAGAGGATAATAAATGCCTTAGACAATTTGCGGACGCGGGTGACTTTCACGCTGAGAAGCGATGTCAACGAAGTTCAGACTGTGCTAGCTCCCGACCGTAACCCTGCGATTGCTCGCAGGCCAGAATATTTCGCTGACGGCGTAGCATCAGAGGTGCAAGTCGGCCGCAACATGTTCAATCAGTTGCGGGATGCGACTAATTCGGTGACAAGCAGGTCCACCGCGGGCGACATCGCAATCCTAAGGATCCGTCAGTTTGAAATGGCTGTCATGCTGGCCCATGAGGTCAGCCACTCTATGCAATATGCTCGGTCTGGAAGACCAGCAGCTGAGTCACATTATGGTCGCAAGTCCGCAATGGCCGAAACTGGATTCGAGATGGAGGAAAGACTTTTCGGCGGACATCCGATACTCTTATACGACGGACCTGGTACAACGACTCGATCCTACCAGTACAGGGATCAAGACCGCAATCGACAAAGCCGCCAGGACCGCGATGGAGCACCCCGTAGTCTCCGCGCCCAGCGTGCGTTGACCGTAAATCTGCCCGGTGTGCTGGTGATGTTTGAATGGCCTGATAGGAACATTCACAACTTCTATGCCTCGGAAGCGGGCATGGTGCACCACGCACACAGACACCTTTTGCCGGAGATTGACATGGCCTGGCGTCTTCCGTTACACTGGCTCGCTCCCATTTACACCAAGGAGTCCTGGAAGCAGATCAGGAATTCGACGAAGCGGCGAGAACTGGCGCCTGAGAAGGAATTGAGATACTACTTCAAGTCTGATCGACGCGGCACTGTGCGCACTCCAAAGAAGGTAGATCCAGACCACAAGGTTCGGAATGGATGCGTTAGGGTGGAGAAGCCGAGAGGTGCTTGTGTCATTGCAAAAAGAAGGAGGCGGTGGCGGTTGGAGACTCGGGACTAGACCGCGTGTGTCGCACCGGTCCGCCAGGGGGCTTGATATCCTGGTAATCTATATTGATGACCGTGATCACAGCCCCTTCCCAAGCATTCTCCGCGTGGAGTCATCCTGAAGCTGCCAGTGGGCCGTTGGCGCCAACGAACCAACGCATGCTGCGGAGGACGGGGATCGAGCCTCGCAGCTGTCAAGCGCAGGTATGTACGTGTCTCAACTCGTCGGGTGTTGCTGCGCGGCAATGGCCTTGGGTGAATTGCAGCCTCGTCTGCACTTCTCACGAAATTCTCATGTCATCTGGGCTCTTCGCAGAGGCTTCGCAATGTCGCCAGTCACCCACGAGCCGTCGCTCGGCACAAGCGCCTTTTCACGTCAACCTTCAAGAACCGCAGCGTTCATAAATCATCGGTGATAGGCTGACGATGACTCTGAGCTACGTAAATCGGCGCGAAGCGTCTCAGATAAAGATGGGTGCAAGTTCCACCACCACCGTCGTCACCACCACCACCATTGCCGCCGCCGTTGGCGAGTAGAAGCAAGAGTCGACAGGTAGAGCTGGTTGTGCTCTCAGTACAGGAGTCAGAAGCACGGGCAGCAGCAGTAGCGCGAGAATGGGCTCGTCGGCTAGCGGACAATGTACCAGCTCCTGCGGCCAGTAAACGAAAGGCCACAGAGGAGATCATCCGGCAGGCTCCAAATAGCGCGAGACGCCAGCAGAATGCCGAGCGCCTCGCCTCGCCTGCCCCCGACATCGCCGAAGCAAGAATCCGCCGCCATAGCCAGCGTCGAGGGGTGAAAGCATAGCAGCCTCTTCGTTTCGCGCTGTGCCTTGTATCATTGGCCGAAACAGTCCAATCTCAACAATGAGCTCGACGTTATATTCGTCCACTCGAGCTTCCGTGGCGTGGACTGTATTACTCTTGGGCCCTCACGCCGGCTAGGTACGCAATTCGTAAGGGCCCTGCGGCAGGACGTGAAGTTCAGTTCCACAGATCTTGGCTGGCATTGTGAGCCTTGTCTCGCTCTGTTGCCTCCCCGTCGCTGACACCCTTTCTCCCAGTGAAGATGGACGGGATCGAGAAGCATATCCAGCGCTCTTTCCGGGACGAAGCGATGCAGAAGCGCGGGGTTGCGGTACTGCAAACGGCACGCAGACTGGGCCACTTTTCGTGGCGGCAGGAGCTTTCGCCGTGCCGGCCGAGAAAGCCGCCGCTATGGGATGGCCGAGAGGACCGGAAGCCAGCTTCCATTGTGCTCAAAGTACCTAGATTAGCGCCCGTAGTCCGCAACGAGTCGTAGGCATGTCTTCCAGGAAGGACCAGATCGCGTTTCGGACGGGTTGTCGAATCGTGAGCCTTAGCTGGCGGGCTGGTGACCTTGGAGTGAAGCATCTTCAATGTCTACAAGGCCCATATATACACACCTTTCCCCGCCTCGACAGCGCCTCGCAAGAACGCAGCAACGACGATCACTCCCTCGCCCATCATACACCGGATGCCATCTTCGCCGCACCCGCGAGCCCTCAACAACTCCACACGCCAACAACCCCATCCCTCCTCCCCTCCACCAGAAACCCCTCCTTAATCCTCACCCGCTCAACCACACTCGGCCGCGTCACCCCCTCTCCCCCGACCAAGACAGCCTCGCCACCTACACTTCCGCCCTCGCTCTCCGCATCACCGCCAGCGTTCGTCGTCAACGTAGCAGTAGAAGCTGAAGTGTCGAAATGCACGCCAGCCCCGCAATCCCATTGCCTCCCCTCCGCGCGATCGTACACCTTCACTACGTCTTCGCCGGCGGCTGCCACGATGCGGCGGGCGTCGAATTGCATGGAAGTGATGGGAGCGGAGTAGGCGAAGGCGTCGTAGATTGTGCCGGTGCGGAGATCCCAGATCTGCAGCAGCGAAACAGTCAAGTCAGCAAAAAAAGATATCCTCCGCGGTGGGTGTCAGTACAGCGCGCAACTCACCCTGATGCTCCTGTCCCTCGCCGCGGTGACGAGGAAAACGTCATCGAATTGCAAGGCGGTGACGGGCCCCGTATGTCCCACCAAACTCCTACTCACCACCCCACTCCTCAGATCCCACAGCCTGACCATCCCATCCGCCGTCCCACACGCCAACGCGGCATCGAACACCTGTAACGCACCCACGAAGTCCGCTTCGGCCTGCCCTTCCCCTCCTCCTCGTAACCGGCTCCAGCGGCCGGTATCCATCAGCACGGGCTGTACACCGTTGGTGGTCGAGCCGGGATTCAGGGTGGAAGCTTGCGCAGCCGCCCACATGACATCCAGAGTCTGCACGCACCGGCCCTTTTCGAGATCCCATTGTCGGAGGGTCTTGTCCGCAGAGCCGGAGACGAGGGTATTATTGTGGAAGTGCAAGGCGGTGATTTCGGCGACGTGGGCGGAGAGGGTATGGAGGGGGGTGTCGGCCATGGCGTTTCTGTTGGGTTCGCGGGTGGTGAAGAGGGACGTGTCTTCATCGTCTTCTTGGGATCGGGCTTCGGCGGAAGACGAGAGGGCGCTGCTTTCCTTGACAGGTGGTTGACTGGGGTTGTAGTCCGCCTGGCTCAGGTCCCAGAGTCGGATGCTCGCGTCCATTGACCCGGTGGCTACGAGGTTGTCTTCGACTTGGAGACAGCGGACGCTGCTGAGGTGGCCCTCGAGCATCCCCATGCACCGGCCGGCATTGAGGTCCCAGACACGGACGGTGTCGTCCAGCGCGGCGGTGACCATGGTGCCGAAGGGAGCGTCAAAGTCGAGGGCGGTGATCATATCGTTGTGGGCTTGGAGTTCGCGGATGCGGGACCCAGGCTCCATGTGTTCGTGCAGGACGCGCATGCTGATTGTGCGGCGCGGCATCCGGGTGCGTCGTTTGGATTTGGGCGAGGCGCTGGTTTTGGGCAGTTTTTCGTAGATGGATTCGGACATGAAGCCGTCGGCTGCGTCTTGCTCCTGCTGCTCTTCCGCGACTCGCTCGGCATCGTGTCGTGCCTCTTCGCCTTCCTTCGCCAAAGCAGGTGATTGAGCGGCGAGGGCCGCTTCGTCTTCCAGCTGCTCCTGTATCTCCGCCACCTTCTCCGCCAACTCGGCAATCTCCTGCTCCAACGCATGCTCCTCGCCCTCCAAGCCCGCCAGGCGATCCAACACGAGCTTACGCATAGTATTCAGATTCGCAATCTTGGCATCGATTTCCCGGATCTCACTCGCCGCCATCGTCTTGCGAATGCCCATCATCTCCAGCCGCCGATCACGGCGCTCCTTCTCCCTCTTCATCCTGGCCAACTGCGGCGGGCCTGTGTCCTCCTGCCCGCCCTCCAGCAACAGCCGACTGCCATGCCGCCCATGGGCGCCCTTCTTCCGGCGTCCCCCACGCCCATCATCCTCGCTGTCTTCGGGCAGACTCGCGCGAAAGCCATCAAAGAGAGTGAACGGCGCGTTGCTGGCCGGGGCCGCCCGGATCAATTCCTCGGGGATGTAGCTCAACGCCTTCTGCTCCAGCTCACTCGTATTGAACTTGCCGCGCAACAGTTCCCGCGGACTCGCTTGCGCGAACGAGAAGACGCTGCGCTGGATCGCGGGGCGGCGCAGGGTGCGGTGGACGGAGGACATGGCGTGGCGGTAGGGGTCGGAGGCGCCATTGCCGCCGCTGCCTGAGGCGTCGTTGTTGTTGTTGTGGTTGTGGTTATTGCTGTTGGTGCTGCTGCTGGTGAAGTTGGCTTGGATGAGCTGGGCGGCGGTGGCGTGGACGGTGCGGCCGAAGGCTTCCAGGGGCCGGGGGTCGAAGAGGGCGTCGTCGTGCGAGCTATGGCGGGCGGAGGAGGCGCGGCGGGGGGAGGTGCTGCGGCCGCGGGATGCCATTTTCATGGATCATTGAGCTGACGATTACCGGGCCATTTGCTTGGATGGGAGGAGGGGCGGGGCGGGGCGGGGCGGTGGGTTGTTAGTCAGTGAACAGCAGTGTATACAGATCCACACTCCCACTTGCTCGCGTGCTGGCATCAAAGGCCGAAAGTTGGCTGGCGGCAGTCGGACGCCGGTTCAGCCCTACGCAGCCCTCCAGCCTACTCCACTTCCCTCCAAGCATCAAGCCCAAATCTTGCGCATACAAACGCCAAGAAAAGCCTCCGCCGAATTACGGACGACACAGCACAGATTACACCAGAGAAGCGAGATTGGACACCGTCATACCTGGACCACCCTCAGTACCCGGCTTCTTACCCGTTCCTCCGGCAATTGGCCACCTCCATCCATCCTCCACCACCCCCGGAGATCAACCACAATGGACTCAGCAATCGACCTGTCCGACCCCCGCACCGCCCTCTCCCTCCCCCACATCCGCGCGCAACTCATCCGGCTCGAAGACAGCGTCCTCTTCTACCTCATCGAGCGCGCCCAATTCCCATTGAACCCCACCATCTACAAACCCGGCGCCATCGTGATCTCAGCCACACCCAACCCCTCTCAGGCCGGGATCAGTCCTTCTGCGAACCACGACTTCTCCTTCATGGACTGGGTTCTCCGCTCCCAGGAGAGCCTCCAGAGTCAAATCAGGCGGTATCAGAGTCCGGACGAACATCCGTTTTTCCCGGATGCAATGCTCCCGCTCGTACTACCCGAACTGAAGTATCCGAAGGTACTTTGGGAGAACGACGTCAATGTCAATCCTGCGCTGAAAAAGGCCTATGTCGAGAAGATTCTGCCGCGGGTCTGTTTCCGCCCCTCTCGTCCGGAGCGAGCAGATGCGCAAGAGAACTACGGCTCGGCCGCTACGGCCGATATCTCGTGTCTGCAATCGCTGTCCCGCCGGGTCCATTTCGGGAAGTTTGTTGCGGAGTCTAAATTTGCCAAGGATACGGAGAAGTTTGTCAGACTGATCAAAGCCAGGGATCGGAGGGGCATTGATGAGGCTATCACGGATTTGGCGGTCGAGAAGAAGGTGTTGGAGAGGTTGAGGAGGAAGGCGGAGATGTATGGAGTCGGCCCAGAGATGGAGGAGGATGGGCCGAGGAAGGTGGATGTAGAGGCTGTGGTGGAGATGTATCGGGATGTGGTGATTCCGTTGACGAAGGTGGTGGAGGTGGAGTATCTGATGGTCAGGCTTAAAGGGACGGAGTGGGAGTAAGCGGTACAGCCGAGCCACTCCACGCCGGCAGCTCGATCTTCTCCTAGAGCGCGCGTCGCTCGGGAAACTGAGAAAGCAGGGTCTTGTGCCCTGCCTACCGTCCCCGTACTGGCCAGACTCTGCGATTGGTTCTTCGGCTGTAGATGATACAGGCAACATGGCGCACCGGACTCGCGGGCGTCCCCGCTGCCTACGGTTCCGCATGAGGAAGTTGCAACATTCACACGCCCATGAGCCTCAACAGAGTCAGTGGAAGGACGGAAAAGGTGTATAGATCTGCGACAAGACATGTTTGTAAACGATGCAGCGTGCGTCGATACCATCTGCAGCCCGACAAAAACCATGCACTGGCCACAGACCATCAAGTCACAGCCTGCTTCGCAAGTCTGATCAGTCTCCCTTGGTCCCGAAATACGTCCAAAACAATCTCCAAACGACATTTCAAGAACTATCCCGTATCAAGTCTAGCAACCTTGCAACGAAACCTGGGATATACTCCGCATGGCTCTCTCTCAGCACATCCCCATTAAACAAGATCTTTAGCCCACTGTCCAGGAATCCTGGAGGAGGTTTCGCTACCCGCGCAGTCATTGCACCTGCATGTCCGAAGCAAGGTACTCTAGGGCCCGCTCGCTGCAGGGCTTCGAGTCCTTCCTGCCTTGACGTGGTCATCCTAGAACGACGTCTGGAGCAGCGACGAGATCCAGCCCATGGAGAATGGAGCAAGACCATAAGTGATCCATTTGGACGGGTTAGAGCAAGTAAGCCTCACCAGGCCCCGCGACATCCACACCGCCCTCCGCTCGGAGCCATCCCGACGTCCCCTCGGCATGCAGCAGTCCAGACATCTGTGGACAGTATGTCGATTCGGCCCGTCGTATCGTACGAGCCAGCCCGTAAGACCGCTCTTCGCATCATCTGGTCTCTCCGCACCGTGCAGTCCCGCTCGCGCCATGGAGATCACAGCCTCGAAAAGCTCATCAAGGGGCGATGGATCACGCATATTCCTCAATGCCTGTCGGGGAGCAGAAAGGGAGGGAGCTAGTGCTCTCAGAGCACTCCTTTCGCGAAAGCAAGCAGGGAAACGACGACAAGCGTCCCTAGCCATGCGCCGCAGTAGCTGAAGACGGCGCCGGTGCTTTCAATGGTAGAGTCGAGGGTGTTCAGTCCGATACTGAGGAGTCTAAGCAGGCGTTCGACACCTTCGTGAATCCTTGGTTTGATGTCATAAAGGCAAAGGCCAGCACAGACGGCGTCGAGCAGGCAGAGAGCTACTTTGGTGCGGAAAGCCTCTGATAATTTTCCAAGGATCCCGGTGAAAACGGAGAGGATGGACACAAGATCCGTCAACGCCATAGAGACTTACTGAATTTCGATGGAGAGGAATCCATGGGAAGTTGATGTTGGCATTTCTTGACACGTAATTTCTGCCTTCTTGCACAGGTCTGCTGATGACGAACAGCGATGTCGATGTCCCCAAGCGCTAGCCAGCTCGCACATCTGCCATCTGGCAAGTGCGGATGTATGGCTTTAATAGGGAGGTAAGCCTTGGTGAGTTTTCGGGTGCGACCTTGGGCCTTCCCTTCCTATCCACTCTTTCGTCCCTTGGGTCAAATCCTCCATTACCCCAGAGGGCCCACTCCGGCGTCGACCCACCCACATAGTCTTCCGGACCAAACGGCTTGCCACTTTCCACGCATTCAAAGAACTTTGGATAGTCAATGAGGGTATGCCACTTCTTTCCAGCACCCGTTTCGCCGGTCACTTCCTTGTAGAACCTCGTTCTGTCCGCGAGAAGTATGCAGCAAGAGTGAGCATGCTCGGCCGCAATGCCATAGTCCAGCCCTCTCCGTTGCAGCGCAGCCTCCAGCGCAAGCACAAAGGCAGACACTTCGGAGTAGAACGGGACGTTCTGCATGCTCAACCCAGCGCCCACGGCAGTGGATGTACCACAGTAAGTCACTCCTTTGACCTCGACGAAGCCTGGAAGCGCTTTGGCGACCAAGTCAGCATAGCCCTCAACTTCAGACTCGATGTTGAAGTCCTTGACAAGCGTAAGTCGGAAGACGGTGCGGTGCGTAGAGCGCTTCTCGCGCAGGATTTCCATGCAGCGTTGAAAGCGTTCCCAATAGTCGCGGTGGAGAGGCCGGTCAATGCGCTTCAACGACTCCTTGTTCGAGGCGTCAATCGAGACATACAGCTGCGTGACCGGGCCGAGGGCAGCGAGTTGATCCGGATGCTGCGCATTGCAGACGAGGAACGTGCTGATGTGCTCCTTGTGCAGCATGGCGAGGAGCTCGTTGATGTGTGGGTAGAAGATCGGCTCGCCAACTAGGCTCAGCGCGCAATGTCTGATCCTCATCGCTTCCTCAAATCTCTCGGCTCTGACACCCGGCACACCCCTCATCATCTTGATCTTCTTGTAGTGACCTTCTTTCATCCCCGCAAATACCAGATCGGGTGGATCGACCTCCCATCGCCAAGTCGTGCCGACGGGATTGGTGCCATGCCGCCAGCAAAAGACGCACTTGTTGCTGCAGGAAAGTGAGGGCGTGGCTTCCATGCAAAGATGCGAGTTGATGCCGTAGAATGAGTACTTGTAGCATGATCCGCGACCGCGTAATGCTGACTTGGTCCAGCGACAAATCTTCACGCCAGAATGAGAGCCCACAATCTGGTAGCCCTGCTTGGTGAGCGAGGAATATGTGGGAGACGTAACGGGCACCATGGGTTTTGCCGTGGATTGATTGGCTTTCGACGAGCTAACCGATGTCGTGAAGTCGACTGGGATAGGCCCCTTCATGTCCTCGAGATCACCGGTGACGGTCCTTCTCGCAGCCTTGCGCTTGAGCTTGACTGTAACGTCGTCGGCATCTTCGTCCTCGGCCTCGTCTGCACTTTCCACTGGATCTCCACTGCCAGTGACTCCCTCGCCCAAGCCCTTGCCAGCCCCAATATCTCTCATAACATCGACCACACCGTCTGTCCACTCGCCCAACCTGCACACAACATCGCCCTTTACATCACCCGAGCCCAAAGGATACCCTCTCTTCCTTGCCGTCAGTCTCGCCATCCACTTGTCCACCTCAATCGCCTGACTGCAGAAGCCTTCTTGCTCCGTTGGCCAATCCTGCTTGTCACCCAAACCAAAGACAGCATAGCCTGCCAATCCTGACAGAGGGGCAGTGTCGATTCGAAAGTCATGATGGGTTTCTTCCAGGTGGGAAAGGAAGTTGGAGAGCTCGGTGTCAATGTTGTAAGATGGTACCAGAAGGACGTAAAAGTATGCTGAATCGGACTCGGCCGGCTTCGGCGGCGAGATGAAGTAATCGTCATAGTCAATCTCCGTGAGGTCGTGGATTTGCGCTGGCAGTATTTGATGGTCCTTCCGGCTGATTTCCGACGCAAGCTTCTCAGCATACGCTTTTGTCGACCCTCCGAGTGTATAGTAGAAGACGACTGGCTGTATGCGCTGTGGCGCTTTCGCAGGCTTGACCAGTCTTGTGCCCGTCACCCGCTTCGGGCCTGACTTCGGTCGCGCAGATCTTGGGGACGATGTGTCCTGTACTCGCTTCACGCCCAGAGTTGCATCCAGCGGCTTTTGAAGCACAGGGGTCACTGGAGGTGTAAGAAAGTCCTTGCTCTTTCTACTCCTCCAAAGGACTGCCAGCCGCAAAATTGCGAAAAGTACACCCGCTGTGAGCAGGACTTCCGTCCGGTGAGAATGCCATAAGAAGAGCAACTCCTCTGGAAGCTGCAAAAGGGTCTCGAGTTCCATGTTTGGCGAGCAGGGCAATGTCGAGGACGAAGTGGAAGGATATGGGCTCGTCAAATTCACTTCAAGTTCGCCCCACGTCCGGATCTGGCAGGAGGGGTGATGCATAATTATGTAAGCATATCCGCCAAGACCATTACCAGATTCTGTGGATGTCGGTGCGGGGGCGAAGAAGGGGGCAGTGCGCAGACGGTACGGTCTACATGTCGTTCAGACGCCTTTTAGCAGAGCGCAAGAAATGCTGTAGGCCAAGAGTGTCCGCGACCCAACTCCTGTCGTTCTAGTTCGATGACATCTTTGTAACAAACCATTTCGGAGCGCTCTCACCGTTTGCGACACAGATCACTCCTCTGGCCCGCGAGATACCTCTGCTCCAGTCCGTCACCAGACATCGACTGCCTCCCACATTACCCAGTCAAACATTGATCAATTCAGTGCCTCGCAAACCCACTGAAACGCACTCAGCGCATCGCACCAACAGATCTTGAAGCACCGGAGCTTGACGTTGACCACCATCGTATCCACGTCTCAGCCCCCATTCCTCCACACCATGACAAGGTGCGACTCAGTGAAATGCCAACCCCAGTCATGAGGATCGGAGAAGTGCTGCTGCTCAGGCCACACAGCACTGCATCAAAGTGCAACATGGGACACTGCCATGCTGGATGCGGCTCTGGGGAGAGTCCCGGTTATACATCACCCCTAAGAAAGAGCCTCTACTCACATATCCTCCGTCTTCAACCAGCAGCCGCAGCTTCGCTCTCGCCTGTGGCTTTCCGCTCAGCCCTCCTCCGACTTCTACTCCTCTCGCCCCTCTCCCTTGCCCGCCTACCCACTCCCGTCCCCGAACGTCCCATGCCCGAACCTCCCGCACCCTCCACTTGATCAAACACCCCCTTCCCGACCAACCCCCCAAAATCCACACCCACCTCCCCCAGTCCTTCCGCCTGCTGCTTCACAACCGACACACACTCCTCCCACACCTCACTCCCCGTCTCAACCGCCTCCAATTGCCTAGCAAGAACCGCATTGAACTCCTCCACCCGCTCCATACCCCACGTCACCACGAAACTGCCCGCGCCACTAGCCGGAAAAGCCACGGAGAAAGTTCGGAAGGAGTGCAGTAATAATGTGAAAGTCGTGTAAGACAGGGCATGGAGGTATACGGGCAGAATACCCGTGAAAGGCAGCTGCCTTGTCGTCGTCCGGATCGTCTCGGTGCGCGCGTCTAGGTATTTCGACCGAGCCAGTTCTTCGAAGCCAAGACGAAGAAGCCAAGCAACGTTCTTTTTGGTTCGCTCGAGACCGCCGGATGTTTGGACGAGTTGGCGTGCGATATTTGAGCCGAGCCTCGCGGCCCGTTCATCCAGTTTAGCAGTGATGCTTTCGGTTGCGGCGGCGTTGCCTTTGATTGCCCGGGCAAGAGAGCGGAGTTTCTCGAGCCGGGAGACGGATTCTTCGAAACGTTGGAGGGCGATGTCGATGTCGAGGCCATCAATCTGGGTTTCGACCCACCGGAGACTTTGTTGTCGCCCATCCACATCGAGTAGTACTGAGTTTGCTTTAGCGAGCCCTCCTGCACTCTTCTCAACGCCCTCGTGGGAAGTGATTTCCTCGACCTTCTTCTCCCGCAGACCGTGTTCGGCCGCCAGGGCTTTCCGCAGGTCTTCTTGGGCTTTTCTAAAGGCCACGAGAATCCCTGCCTTCTCGGTTGGGTCGGAAGTGGCGTAAGTCAAGCTTTCTGTTCCGGCGCGAATGTTGATCGCATTTGCGATGTTCCGATGCCTGGAAGATTCGTGATGCGGATTCGGCGTTGGTGTCGTGATGTCCGCGAGGCTGACCTCGTGGAGGGGGAAGCAGTGGGCTGCTACCAGGACCGTCTGCGTGGATTGCGGGGGATGCTGGGGGTTATGACCGTTGGTGTGGGCTTGTTGTGCTTGTGGTTGGGTGTCTGCGCGCTTCTTCTCGCAGGCGACGAGGAGGTGGTCGTTGAGCAAGACAAGTGCGACCCGGCGCCGGGGTTTCCAAGTGGCGGCGTTGAGCTCGACCCAACGTTGGGACTCCAGGACGATGTGTCTTCCCGGTAGCGCTGGGAGGGACTTCTGACTGCCCTCGACCCGCTTCCACAGCGTCTGCAGATGCGTAGACCATAGCGCCTCCAGATTCGCCACCGAGCTCCGGTTCCCTGCTCCGCCTCGCCTGCCGGCCGTGGACGATCCGATCATGCTCAGCCGACTCCCCGGAGCGCCTAGCTCATCGATCCCGCCCGCACTCGTGGCATGCGACAGCGCCTGCGTCAGCTCGCCCATCAGACCCCGCAGCACCCTCATCTCACTCTTCAACTTCTCCGCCTCGCGCGAGATCTTGATGAACTGCGTGCGATTCTGGTAGACATTCTGCCGCAGCTCGCCCCCGGTTTGCGCCCGCACATCCTGTAGTTCGTCCGTGAAGCGCGCGATATCGCTCGCGTCCGCCTCCGCCAGGATGCTCCGGACATAGCCCTCGGCTTCCAGATGAGGATCCTTAAGCGCGCGGCCGTCGACGCGGAGCGGACCCCGGCCACGTGACGCGGATCTCGTGTCGCGGGAGGGCGAGCGGGAATCTTGGCTGCGCCGCGGCTGGGCGTGAAGATACTGCGTTGGGAGGCCCGGCAGCGGCGGCGCGGCACCGCCTAGGTCGAGCACGCCGCCGGCGAAGCGGGTGCTGTATCGCCGCCGGACGAGGTCGGAGGTCTTGGTGCCGTCGCCGCTGATGCTCAGTCGCTGGCCCTGTCCAGGAACGGAAAGATTCGTAGCGGCCGACCGCGTCGACTGCGCGTCCCACGCGGAGTTGTTGCGGGACGCATCTTGGCCGGGATCCCGCTGCGGGGGCTGTTGTGGGAGCGGGGCGGAGATGGTGGGGCGGGCGGCGGTGGTCTTCTTGCGGCGGAGCGAGAGGCCTTTGCTGAGCTTCGTGTCCTCGGACATGCTTGCACGTTGTTTGGGTGCGCGCGCGTCCCCGAAGGCCAGGGGCGCCGCAGTCAGCACCGCTGCCCGGCCGAGACGTGGCGGAGATGTGACGGAGATGGGGGGGAGCTTGGACCACGTGTCGAACCAAAAGGGTCGGGGAGATGATCAAGAATTAATCAATCTTCTGCATCCGCTGTCTCACCCGTCCACCACCCACGCCGTCCCCGCCCCAACACCGCCTCGCCATCGTCGTCGCCGCCCTCCACCCATCCGTGTCCGCCATGGCCAGCACCGCACCCTCCTCCGGCCCCTCCGCCACGACCTGGATAGTCGGCGGCCTCTCCCTCCTCGCCGCGGGCTCGCTCGCCTACGCCCTCTACTTCGACCACCGACGCCGCACCGACCCGCAATTCCGCAAGTCCCTCCGGCTCCAGCACAAAAAGGTCACCAAGTCGCTCGAAGCGGAAGCCAAGGCCGCCGAGTCGTCGCAGAAAGCCCGGATCCGACAAGCCGTCCAGGACGCGCTGGCCGAAGGCTTCCCGCGCGACCCCGAGGAGACGGAGGGGTACTTCATGCAGGAGGTCGCGAGGGGCGAGGGGATGTGTACGGATGGATCTGACCCTGTGGATGCGGCCTTGTGCTTTTACCGGGCGCTGAAGGTGTATCCGCAGCCGGGGGATCTGATTGGCATCTATGACAAGACGGTGCCGAAGGTGCGTCGACGACATCGCCCTCGACATTCCCAATCCGCT
Organism: Acidiella bohemica; assembly: GCA_019670975.1. Lineage (NCBI taxonomy): Eukaryota > Fungi > Ascomycota > Dothideomycetes > Mycosphaerellales > Teratosphaeriaceae > Acidiella > Acidiella bohemica. The sequence continues at coordinate 933,329 of JAGUCJ010000014.1, forward strand.
GCATTACTGACCTTCCCCGTCTACTAGCCCATTTTGGACATCCTCGCAGAGATGATCGCAGTAGACCCCAGTATATCCGTCTCTGGCTCCAGCTCGGATGCCGGACATGGCACCGTGGAGTAGAACGCCCTGACCGCACCGTTGCTGCTCCCGCGCGTCCGCTTGTGTAAGGCCTGAGAGGCGCTGGTGACCAAAAAGGGGGAATCGTGTAGGATGAGAGGGCGCACCTTCGAAACTGTCGTTGATAGAGTGAGTGCTGGGGAGAGAGCTCACGGGCTTGCTAGTAGTGTGGGATAGATTCTGGAGAACGACTGCATAGCCGGCGTTCAGAACTGTGGGTTCTCAGCGCTATCTGCTGCTGAGCTGGAGTGCCTGGGGAAAGTATGCGGATCTCTTCTCTTTACCCGGGAGGGCGCGTGTATAAAAGACCTTGTACAATCTTCACAGCTAGGCCCTCTCCATTGTCGATGCAAATGCTGCGACCCGGACAGCTTCGCCAAACACGGTACGCCTCCAAAACTCCGCCACTCAGTAGCAACCGTCCAATCTGGACCACAAACGAGCACGGTCAAGAGCAGCATCGTCGTCATCATCATCACCACCCATTCCGCGAACGCCGCCTGACCCCTCCTGCCCCAACGATATGATCTGGTTCCCTTGTCCTCATCTTCCGATTTCCCACTCGTCAACATCCCTTCCAGTCAGCTGGTCCACACAGCTAGTCCATGCAGCGCGCGAGATGCAGATCTCGAGCTATGCACCCTCCTCGATCCCGTCCTTCGCGACATGGAACGGGCTCTGCAATTACCTCCTCATGAAGGTTCTGCCATAGTTCAGCATCGCCCTCGATCGAGCATTCAACTCGCATTCTTGCACGCCGCCGCCTCCGCCCGGCCGGGAAGACGGCCGTTGCGACCGATGACAGCAGGCGGCAGCACCCATCACAGCATCCGGACGGCCTTCCCACAGATGTAGTCGCGAATGAGAGTCCGTGCGCGAAGGACAGGCAGTCCGTGTACTCGACCATGGCATGGACTGATAAGTTCCCGCAATCTGCTTTGGATCCGTAGGTCCTGGGCACTTGTGGGACGAAGAGGGCATCCGAGCGGGCATCCGAGCGGTCGATGCGGAGCAGGCACTGACGGGAAGGGAAAAGAGGGGAGAGGGGCGTCGACCGGCTACGCCTGGTGCTGATCGGAATGCTGTTCGTGCTCTGCTGGATCGGCCTTGCGGTCCCGCAGGCTGGTGTGGAAGACAGACGTGGTCGGGGATGGACCATGACTTTCTTCTGTTGAGGCGGCGCTCCTCTCCATCGGCGCAAGATCGGGGGATTGGCTAGGTATGTAGACAGATTTCAGCGGGCGTGAGGCAGCCGAGTCTATGGAAGGTAGTTGCTTGAGTCGTCGTTTCCCCCTCCCCCCCCCCGGGGCGGCAACCCCAAAGTACAACAAGTTCTACTCCTGCGGCATCCCACATCCTCACGCCCGGTAAGGACATCCAACTCTATGCGCCTTATTTCCCACCACTCTAATCCCACCATTGCCGGCGTAAGGCGCCAAGCAGCTCCAGCAAAACTCATGCCGGCAAGCCATGCAAGTCATGTGATCGCAGCCACCGACCTTGTTGACGTGCATAGTGCATCCAGGGCATCGCTTAGTGTTCTTCGCCAGGTACAGCTTTGTCTTGGGATCGATCGAGACTTTACGCCGAGCATACTGAGAACAAGTCTGGCCTTCGTGGAACGGGACTTCGCAGGAGGTGCAGTACCGGGCACGGCAGAGGGGGCAAGAGAAGATGTTCCCGGCGGACGATGGGTCGTGCAGGTAGCCATACTTGCAGCAGGAGTTAGGGCAAGTGCGATAGTTCGGCTGAGTGCGCAGGAAGGCGAGGGAGAGCGTCTCGAGATATCTGACCAAAGAGGGGCTGAATCAGCACGACTGAGATGTTTGCCAACGATTTCGGCGGAAGTCGAGATGGGACACTCACTGATCATACACTGCCTTCCCCACCAACTTCCGCAGATACGCCTCAGCCAACGCTCCGCTACACCCAGCGTCCGCACACGGTACCACCGTCGCGCCACCCTCGACATGCACGCGGATATGCTCGCCCCAGCAGCCTTCGCATACGTTGCTGAGGTGTGCCGTACTCGTCGAATGCAGACTCTGGGGTAAAGTAGAAATGGGTACGTCGTCCATGCAGACCGAGCAGCGGACTGAGTAGGCCCGCTCTCCAGAGCCACCTCGTGCAGGCTTTGAGCGGGCCTCTGCAGCTTTGCCATCGTCACCGCCGCCGCCATTGATGCGCCAGACCTTCAACATCTTCTCGCCATGCCCAGCCGCTACTATCGAAGTGTTACCCAGATCGTTCCAACCCATGCTCATCCTCCGCGGAGAGTACTTTGCGCTCGGATTCCGTGCCGTCATCCCTTCATCTATCGGCGGTGGAATGGGCCAAAAAGGCAAGTCGTCCAGCCAGCGATCAACAACATTATCCTGTCCATAAGAGAACATATCCGAGGCTTGATAACCGGAGGCTTGTCGACGGCGCTGGCGATGGATCTCGCTGATGTAGATTCCAGTCCGGTGTTTGATCGACGCAGCCCGGACGGTATCGCCTCGCTCGTGAACAACTTCAAGAACGGTGTCCCGCAGCTCGCGAAGGAGTGGGCGCATTGTCTCGGAAGATCGCGACGCTATTGCCCGTCTCAGCGCAATCTCGACGATGTTGCGCGTCCCAAATCGCAGATGGAGAGATGGGACAGGGATTTGATAGAGAAATAATCATCTCACACCAAGCAGTCGAGGGCTTTGACCACGCTCCGCCCTCGCCTTGCCGAGCTTCTCGCGACACAGCCAGAACGCTCCGTCATACTTTTCCGCTAAGCTGCCTTCAAGTGACTACAGGAGGCCGCCCCATGATGCAGGGATGCAGAAGTGTGGCCTCGCCGGTATAGAGACTCAGCCGGCCGCAGCCCGTCCTCATGAAGGCGTGAAACGAAAGCGGCCCGTCCGGGTGCGAACGTGCGTTGACTCATCAAATGTACTGGTAAGTGTATTTTGACGCGCGAGAAGCAGGCTCTCGGAAAAAGGCGACATGATTCGCCTCGCGTGACCCCCAACCGGTGAGCCGTGGCACAAGGCTGAGCTCCCGAACTTTTCTCCGTCACAGAGAGAAGGGCGACCGCAAAATTCTTGCCTCAGGCACCAACTCGGCTGCCAGAGCACACCGCACTCGCTCACGTCCGTTTTCTAGACGGCCTAGCATTCTTCTCCCTCCTCCTCTCCTTCGCCCTCCTCTCCTTCCTCACCTCCTCCACGCCCCTGAGTCCCGCGCCACGCTCCCTTTCCGCGAACCGTCCCACCTTCTTCTCCCTAGCAGCTGCCACCTTCTTCTTCCTCACCTCATAATCATCCCTATACTTATCAGCCTCTTTTGGAGCAAGCTCGCGCTTATGCTTGAACCTCTTCCCTCCCCCGCCAGGACCGGAGGAATAATGCGCATTGGCCCTCTCCTGCTCCCCGACCCGCGGGAGACGTTCGACGCGATTCGCCCTCTTCCAAGCCTCAAACCGCCCACTCTTCAGACTCGCCGCAATCTTCTGCCCACTCTCACTCCTGATGAATTTCTGCCCTTTACTCCCATCTTCATCGTTCTGCCGGCGAACGTATTTCTTCTGCTTTTTATCCCATCTCAAACCCCCTGCAGCACCGCCTTTCCCTCCATCTTCGTCCCTCACGAGGTCCATGGTAGCATCCTTGGCGGCGTTGAGGAAATGGGATGAAGTGTTTGTCCCGCCTGTGTGCACGCCGTAGGCTTTGTCTTCTGCGGAATTGAAGGTGGTGGGGGTGTAGGACATGAAATGTTCTGCGTCCTGCCAGTCGGTGGGCTTGTTTTTGCGCTTGGTTCTGACAGTGGAAGGAATTTCGGGGGCGGTGAAGGTGAGTTCGAGCTCGGAGTCGGATGCATCCTCCATGTTGGGCTCGGCTGCGGGGCGCGTGAGTTCGAGTTCCTGCTCTTCGTCGTCGGAGGAGGACTGGGCTTCGGGTGCGGTGTGGTAGGACATGGCAGACGACGTAGGCACGGCGTCCGCTTCTTCAGCAGCTGCTTGCGCTTTCTTCTGCGCCTTCATCTCGATGCGGAGTCGTTGTTTGCGGATCACTTCGGCAGTCTCGGTCTGCGTGCTGCCTTTTTTGCCAATCTCGAAGACTGTCTCCTGTGGACGGAAGCCACTCACGATCGCTAGCATATCGAGGCGTTTCTGCTCCTCATCGGCATCTTCATCGTTGTCGAAAAGCATGTTCGTGCCCATCACGCCTTCGCTGGCGATCTGCTTGGCTCGCTTGACGCTCTCGGTCGAGGCAGCGTTGCGGGTGCGGATATATTGCTTCTCGCCGCGTGCGGCGACGTTGCGAAGTTCTGCGAGATCGCCGTCGGCTTCGAGCAATTTGCCGGCTTCTTCTGTGCAGCGATCGAGTCTCTCGCGGACCATGGTGCCAACCACGATGGAGTCAGCGAAAATGCTGCCGGTTTTTTCTGCACGGCCGAGGACGAGCTTCCGGCCGAGAAAGAGCTGAAGGTCGAGAAGATAGGCCATATCTTGGCCTGTGACGAGACTGTACGCCCAGCCCTGCTTGCCTGCTCGGGCCGTCCGACCAACACGGTGGACGAAGATCTTTGGTTGGGAGGGAAAGTCGTAGTTGATCACGTTCGCCAGGACGGGGATATCGAGGCCACGTGCGGCAACGTCTGTGACGACCAGGATGTTCGTCAAGCCTGTTCGGAAGTCCTGCACTTGCAGCTTGCGTGCTGTCTGGTCCAGGGCGCCGTAGACGTAAGAAGTAGCGTAATTGTTTGCTTTCAGAAAGGTGGCGAGGTATTCGACATGATGCTTCGTCGCGGCAAAAACGACCGTAGAGTGCTGTGACGGTGCTGCATTCGGCGCCGGTCCCTCGGGCTCACGCTTCCGCTTCTTGCTGGGCTTTGCCGCTTCCTCTTTGGCCCTGAGGCTAGCCTCCGTCTCTCCAGTGGGCATACGGATGATGTCTTGCAGGATGTGCAGCAGCGCGCCCTCCTTCTCCGCTCGCTTGACGGCGAAGAATGCACTCTGCAGACCCGGGGCAATCTTACTCTCCGCATCCAACCGCACCAGCTTCGGATCCTGCAGACCAGCTCTCGCAAACTCCACCAAAGTCTTCGGCAACGTAGCAGAGAACAGCAACGTCTGCCTCGAAGGCGGCAAGGAATGCATGATCTCGGTCAACTGCGCCGCAAAGCCCATCTCAAACAAACGATCCGCCTCGTCGAACACGACATAGCCGACACTCGACAGTTCCAAGCCCATCTCGACCTTCAGATGCTCGAAGCGTCCGGGCGTCGCGATGATGATGTCGGGATTACTCGCCATGCTCGCGAACTGCTCCTCCAGACTATCGCCACCCACCAACAGTGTCGTCCGCAGATCCGTGCCCTTCCCCAGTTCCTTCACGACCTTGAGCGTCTGCAACGCCAGTTCGCGCGACGGACTCAACACAATCGCCCTCGCGCCCACTTTGGCCGAATGCGCTTTCAATCTCTCGATCATCGGGATGACGAACGCGGCCGTCTTGCCCGATCCTGTGCGCGCCATGCCGACGACATCCTGTCCGTCCAGGATCAACGGGATCGTTTTCCGCTGAATCGGCGTAGGTACACTGAATCCCTTCCGCACGATGGCTTTGAGCAGGTGCGCGTTGAGGCCCATGGATTGGAAAGCGCCTCCGGCGCCACCGCTTTTGCCTTTTTTGCCAAGGGCGGAGTCATTCCTGCGGTGGGCGGAGGCGAGAGCGGCGGCGATGAAGGAGGAGTCTTCGTCGGAGGAGCTGTCGTCTTCTGCTGCAGCAGCGGCGGCGGCGGTGGTGATGGTGGAGGTGGTGGCGGGAGCGGCGTCGCTGTCCGAGTCATCATCGCCCGCGAAGAGGGAGTGGGTGATGTCGAATTCGTTCTCCGACGCGGCGGGCGAGGCAGCGCGGACCATCGTGACTGCGCCTGCCCAAGACTCCAAGAAGTGTAGCGGTGATGGTGGATTCGCGTTTGTCTTCTTCCTCTCGAACTTTTTGCCCTGGCGCTAGAATAGTAGTACCGCATCTGCCTCGGAGATGGCGCGCATAATCTCCACTAGCGCGACGCGGGGTCCAAGTCGCGAGAAAAGGCGCGTCTACCTGGGCTGAGCGTCCGCTTCCCCAAGAGGCGTCCACCAACCTCACCGCCCTCCACCCCACACCGCCCCCACGACGACACCGATGGACTACGGCAGCGCCTACACCGCCACCTCCTACGGGGCCCAAGGTGGCGCCGGCGGCGGCGGCTTCATGCCTGGCGGCTCGCAAGCCGACTCCCCCGCCACCGGCAAGCGCTCCTACGGCAAAGACACCCTCCGCCCCGTCACCATCAAACAGCTCATCGACAGCGTCCACCCCAACCCCGAAGCAGAGTACTTCCTCATCGACGGCACCGAAACCACCCAGATCACGTTCGTCGGACAGGTAAGGAACATCAGCACGCAGACGACCAACATCACCTACAAGCTCGACGATGGCACGGGGATCATCGAGGTGAAAGTCTGGGTCGATGCGGGAGAGGAGATGGATGCCGGGACGGCCGGCAAGGCGAGGCCGGCGGAGCAGGGCTATGCGAGGGTGTGGGGCCGGTTGAAGGAGTTCAATGGGCGGCGGCACGTGGGGGCGAATATCATCAGGCCGATCAGCGATCTCAATGAGGTGCAGTACCATTTGCTCGAGGCTACGGCGGTGCACCTGCATTTCACACGCGGGCCCGTGGAGCAGATTCAGGCGCAGTCGAAGGGCGGCGCGCCAGCCAACGGGGGCTTGGCGATGCATGGGCCCGGTGGGGGAGGCGGAGGTGGAGCTGGAGCTGGACTGCCGCCCATGTCGAAAGCGGCGGCGAGGGTCTATCATGCGATCAAGGATACGCCGCAAGGGCATGAGGGCGTGCATGTGCAGTTGATCGCCACGAGCGCGGGCATGGATATCAATGACGTGGTCCGGGGTGGCGAGGAGCTGATGAACAACGGCTTGATTTACTCGACACTTGATGAGCATACGTGGGCGATATTGGATTCATGAGGGAATGGCTTGCATCGGTTGTGCGCGCGGGAAGGCGTCGATTGAGTGACTCGACAGCATACGAGACTTAGGCACGGGATGAGAGCAGCATGTACCATATAACCCAGACTATCCAGCTAATGGTGCTCTCTGCATCAACCCCGTCCGCTCGTGTGCCTTGTCGCTTGCGGCCTGGCCTCTGCTCCCTACTCGCCGAGGAGCTGGATCCGGCACCATTCGTCTGGGTGTCGCTGCTGCTCTTCAAAGCCGTCAAGACTCCTGCAACTTGTGGCCTGAAGGCTGACGTCGCCGTCACTCTGAATGCCAGACGTGGCGGAGTTTTGCAGGGGGGCCGGACTCGTCGGCGCCGACTTGGCTGGGCCGGTATCGGCTTTTGTAGGATGTAGATTGTTGGAAAATCAGGTCAAAGCCGGCTCCAGAAGTCCCTCCTCACCACGCGATCCAGACGTCATGGCAAGGTTGGAGATATGGTGCATAGCATCGTTCGTCGAAGCTTTGCCCTTCATCCAGCAACAGCACGAGTATCCCGCTGCACCGTTCCTTCCGCACCCACGACGCCAGCCCCGTCCAACTCAGCCGTGACACCGTTCTCGCCGTCTGCCCTCCTCCTCCTCTCCTCCCTCTCCCTCTCACTCCTCCTCAACATCCCCGTCCACAACCCTTCCAACCCAATCTCCTCCCTTTTCTCCTCCACAAGCATCTGCACCACCAAACTGCAACCCGCATCCTCCCCTCCGAACCCCACCACCCCTCGCCTCCTCGCCTCCCTCTCCACCCTCGTCTCCTCCAATTCCCCGCCCGGCACTCGCCCGATATTCACACACACCCATCCCGTCCTCAATCCATCCTCCACATCGGCATCTGAGGTCGCGGTCCCGGATACGCCGACAGCGGCGGCCATGATTTTGGTGCGTTTCGCCCGGCGGCGGAGCTTGAGCTTGAGTTCGTTCCGTCCCAGCAGGCCGTCGGCGTAGGGTGTAAGGTGCCACGGCTCGCTGCGCAGCCAGCGACAGAGTCTGTCGGCGGAGACGTGGAGGTGTTTCTCCGAGCGCGCTGTCCCGAGGATCATGAGGAGATTGGCTCCCAGCGCCGGAGGGGGGTTCAGGGAGCGGAGGTCGAGAAGGGTGAGGTCGTCGAGGCCTTGGGTGAGACTGAGATTGTGGAGGAGCGGTTCGAGGAGGGGCGGGGGGTTGTGGGGAAGGTCGGGGATGCGCTGGCGGGCGAGCAGAGGGGATTCGGGGGTGGGTTGGGTGGGTTGGTGCTGTGGTTCGAGGTACCAGGGTGTGTATTCTGAGGCGTTTGGACGGCCGGGGGGCTCGCCGGGGGTTTTGGGGGCCTCTGGTGCGGGGTGTGAGGCGGTTATGGCGTTTAATGCATGTTCGTCCTCTTCCATGGCGTCTGTCTGAGGTGCTGCTTGCACTCTTTCCCACGCTTCATTCCTTCGTCTCGGGGTGCCTCCGAAGGGTCGTATTTGAGATGCAAGGCTCTGTGGTGGTATGCTCGGTCCGACTGCTGCGGTGATGAATGTTCGCAGAGTCCATTGCCTGCAGCTGTGGCAAGCCAGTTTGCGCAACGCTGTCGCTGTCGCTGTCGCTGGCGCCGTCATTGTGGGACCTGCATGCAACTCGTATGTGCTGTTCAATCAAACCCTAGCAGCGAATGAACAATGTGATGGGAAGAGAATATGACGTGGGCGATGTCTACATGCATGTCTATGTAGTTCAATGCCAAGCCGTATCCTCTTGCGGGGAGACCCCCGAGCCTCGCATCTCCTTCCGCAACTCGACCAACCTCACTACATCTGCGTCGCTCCTTCCCCATTCAATCACGACCGCCATGCCGCCCACCACGCCCTCTCCCTGCTTCACCTGCCGTCTCGCCGCCTCGCTCCGCCAAGCCAGCTCCAATTCCTCCACCGCTCGCCGCGAATTCCACGCCTCCGCCCCCCGCCTCTCGCGCCGCAAACCTGCCTATCCCAATGTCACGCAGAAGAGACTGGAAGCGATGCAAGCGCGCGAAGCCGACATCTCAGCGCGCGCAGCACAACTACGTCCCTACACCGAGCGGGAGAAAGAATTACTCCGTACACGCTACACCGACGAACAAATGAAAGTCCTCGAACTCGGCGAAGCAGCCGTCGATCCGCGCCACATGGCCGAGCAAGGACGGCTGCGCGGGGATGCTTTCCGACCAACATACATCGATGATTTCGCTACGTTGCGGCCGCTCATCGACCAACCCGCCCGCCTTGCCGTGGACGATGCAGAGGCCAAAGCAGCCGCGAAGAAACTCCCGATCCCTTCCTTCACTGCCTCGGGCTCCTCCACCGCCCCGGAAGATTCCGAGGACCCGCATCTCCTGCGTCTGCGGCAACAGACCGGCCTGTCCGCGCAGGAGATCAGGAATCTCCGGATCAAGAATCTGGTCGCGCACCGGGTGGTGAATCAAACGCGGATGGGCAAGATTCAGTCCTTGTACTTTCTGACGATAGCGGGGAATCAGAATGGGATGGTCGGGGTCGGGGAAGGGAAGGCGGCGGAGGATGAAGATGGGAGGAGGCAGGCGATGATGAATGCGATTAGGAACATGAGGGTCGTGCCGCGGTATGAGGAGAGGACGATCTTCGGGGAGGTGGAAGCAAAGGTGGGGGCGACGGTTGTGCAGTTGGGGGCTAGGCCGCCGGGCAAGATGCACCGTTTTCAGCAACTCGGGCATGTTTCGCTAATGGTCTGGCAGGTTTCGGTAACCGATGTCAACACCTCATCTTCGAGCTCGCGCGAGCGGCTGGTATCTCGGACCTTGCAGCCAGGACGCCGAGGAGCAGGAACAAGATGAACGTGGTGAAAGCTGCGTGGCAGGCCTTGACGAACCAGAAGCTGCCGGAGGATGTGGCGAGGGCAAGAGGGAGGAAGATGGTGGATGTGCGGAAGGTGTATTACGGTGGGCAAGTGTATTGATTGTAAAACGACGAGACCTATCGATCGGACGTGTACAAAAGCATCACCAGTAGGCCCCCTCCACGCACTAGCAGGACCTCCAAGGTCCCTCCGACGACCGAAGAGTCCTTTTGGCTGCTACCATAAATACCACGCCAGCGCACGCCTGGCCTTGGTCTCGAAAATCAAACAAAGCGAGTCGTCCAGCCACCATCCCAAGCGCCTCCACGCTTCGCCGCTATTGTTCCCCTGGTAGGACCAATTCGGCATACCAGCTCCTGCCATCAGAAAACCGCAGAATCTCTAGCCCCATCTTCATGTTCTCTGTGGCTCCAACCCGCCTTGTGGCGTCTCCAGCTTCTGCAACAGGGGTTCAGCTACTGTCTTATTGATGATATCTTTAACTTTAGCAATCACACGTCGGTACTCCGAAATGACACGGCCGCGCGCGGACAGCTTCCTTCTGAGTCCTGCGATCTCCTTGCCGTATCTCATCCGCATGGCTTGCAGCTCGTACTCAGACCGGTAACAGCATTTTTCGATCGCCGCTGCCACCTTAGCAACGAGTCCGACCTGCTTGCCACGGACATTCACGTATTTGCCAATCGAGCGAGCTTGATTGTACATGGTCCTGGTCTGTTTTTCGCAACGGTCTCTTCCAGCTCGATGTTCATCTGCTCGACCGCTGCCACCTCGGTCTGGCGGGGAGCATTCTCAGCGTCTTTCTCGAGCGGCACTCGATCTTGACCGCGAGGGTTCGCGTCGAGCATATCGAGGGTTTCATGGATCAGGCCCGTGAGACACGGCTGTTCGAGCACATTTTGGACGCGCTCGCGCTACGCTGCGTATGCTGATGCCGTTGTCTAGAGCCTTCTAGCAGGCGCTGTACGGTACTTGTGAGGCTGAGGAGTCTTCAAAAGTGGACAAAGTTCCTAGAAATCCGGAGTCGACCCGAAAGATCTGCTCGCTGCTCATGCCCGGAGGGAAGCTTGAGCTTCACCTTCGCGATCGCACGCTCGCGCATTGCGCAGTCGGCTCATCTCAGACAGGTCCCCGCCAGCTGCGTGGCTGACGCTGGCAGTACGGACGGCCGTCTCTCAAGGATCAAAGCAAAGACAAGGTCCGTGCCATGAGCCATTCGAAGCCCAACCTGGCCACCGAATCCCACGTGAAAGGTGTTGTAGGGGGAAGACGATGGGTGTGGGACAGTGCTGATGTGATGTGAAGGAGTCACGAGAAAGACATCCTTCTCGGTCCGCGTGTCTGGTTCGGAAATACCCTCGCTCAAGCGTGGGCCAGGAGCAATTGAACGCCGCAGCTTCGCAAATACTTTGGGCTTGATTTTCGTTCTGCTCCAAGGCGAATGTGCTTGCATTCTTGAGGCCCAGCACCAGACTTCTCGACACCAGATCTGAATACGAACATCCGCACAGAATCTCGTAGTCCGCCGCGGCGGCGCAGATGGTGCACACTGGGCGTTTACTCGGCATCCACAGCCTTCAAGCTATTCTTTGGCCACTGCCCGGCATCTTCGTGGCTGCCAGTGGCTCACTCAAGAGCTCCCTCACACTTTTAAGCATGCCTTCCAATTTCTCAATCCGTCCATCTCGCTCTGCCACCGCCTCATTGACCGCCGTCTGCAACTCGTTCTCAAGCCATGCGAGCCTCGCCGCTTGCTTCGCGATCAGCTGCTCTGCCTTCACGCACTTGGCCGTCAATCCCAAGATCATGACGTATGATTTGCCTTCGTTGCTCACGACCTCCTCAGTAACCGCTGCAAGAAGCTCGTCGATGTGGGGTAGCGGGTTTGCCTCAGAGTTCTGGTCTGGAGGCACTGTGGAGCGGATGGAGCCAGACACGCTTTGATCGGGGAGCGTCGGCAGATGGATCACCTTCAGATGAGGTCACGTCCGCCTCAAAAGCGTGTCGCTTAAGATCCCGCCGGCCTCTTGGACTCATAGGAGTCATGGTTGAAGACACGATTGCTCGTGAAAGCGAGACCTCCGATTGCAGAGCAGAAAGCACGTTAGCAATCCTCAACCCATGATGAGTCCCCGACTGCGCTTCGCAGCCACTTGTCAAGACCCTCCTGAAGTTGGCGCTTTTCTCTCCAGCCGCCACGCCACAGTAAACTAGCTGCTGCCTCTGCCCGCTCGGCATGGCAACAGTAGTCGTTATTGTCTGGGAGCCTGGTAAATGGAAGCTGCAAGAGGTAAGAATTCTGGCCGCTGTACCTGGGACTTTGCGGGAGAGTGCTTGGTGGACGCTGGTGGCAATCTTCTGGTTTGCCGACGCGGCGTCCGTGATCCAAGAACGACAGCGTGGATCCTCGGGACGATGACCGAGACTGTGCGAGGGAGACTACAATGGTTCAGCAATCGGTGGGGCCTCAGGCAGGCTTTCCGGTAGATATGCCGCTGGCGGTGGCTTTGATGTTGCTGGCATTGTAGGGGACATCGGGATGAGGGCCTCGGCAGTACAAGGGCGTGAGCTGAGCAGCGTCTTGCCGCGCAACAGCAGCGAGTGAAGATTCTTAGGTCATGAGTAGGATGCCGACGACCCCGTTCCAACCAGTCCTACGTCTGCTTCACTCAGGGACACCACAGTGCTGCAGCTGCGGGTAAAGCAGGTGCCTGATGCGGGCGGGGACTCGCTTGGGGAGCAGAGATGTGGCCCAACGCAGGCATCCGAAGTACCAACGGGCCAGTCGAGCAACGCAGAGTCGCTATGGCAGCGGCCTGCACCGCAAACCTGGCGTTCTTCGTATGAATGACGAAGTCTACAAACACATCGTTTGGAGTGATCGGCACGCGTCGAAGTCCCTGTAGACAGCCACAACTACTGCAAGACTCGAGGCGGGCGGTGCGGGCGGGCCCTTGCAACGCTCCTCGCCGCTCATGCCGCCGAGCCTTTTCCGGCGCGCAACTCCCCGCAGTGGTTCGAGGGGCACAGTCCCCTTTTGCACGCTCCAAACACCTGGGAACGGCCCGGTTGGCAAGGACAGCCCCATAGCAGTAGCTCTGGTTATCCCCGTATGTCCTGGACTGGACTGGACTGGACCGTACTGGACCGTACTGGCGCACAAGCAAGCGGTGCGTCGTGTCCGCGTCGGGTCGGTCGTCAGCGCAATCGGGTGTCACCCAATCTCGCCCAACGGCTCGGAACACACCTGCAAGCCCGCGACTCTGCTGAGAGGCGCGAGCAAACTGTGGCTTGCGGCGGCGGCGGCGGCGGCGGCGGCGGCGGCGGCAGGGTCAGCGTGCTCTGGCGCAAGCATAGGGGCAGGGCAGCGTCCCTTCTTGAAGCACCGGAATTACTTTGCACATCACGCGTCTCGGTCACCTCCACTCCTCCAGTCGACGTCGACATGCTGCAATCCAGTCCCACTCTCCGCAACTCCCTGGTCGCCGCTGGCGCTCTAGTATTACTGTTCCTTGCACTGGCCAGCTACAGCGGACCAAGCTCGGCAGTATCGCGTCACGTAGCTGCTCTTGCAGGAGGCCAGTCCGGTTCGCCAGGCCTTGGAGATGTTGCAAACCAAACCCTGGGAGTGAGTGCTTGCCCACGATATGAATCACGCATGAAGCTCACAGCGCCGCAGTTCCAGCGAATATATGCGATCAACCTGCCGTCTCGCACAGACCACAAGGATTCCCTCAGCCTCGCGGCACACTTCTCGGCACTCGACATCACGTATGCAGATGGCGTCACTGAGGTCGCACAGAAAGCTCTGCCTCCTGGTGAGTATCATCACCTCACCTTGAAGTTGTCTTGGGAAGTGCCGCAGCAGTGCGAGCAGTTCGCAAACGGAGTGTTCGAAGGAGAGGCTTCGAAGGCTTCGGCTGCTGCTACAAGTAGGCGCAACGCCAGTACAAGTAGATGCACTAACGCCGTGTTTGCAGGCGCCGAGCAGTTCACAACGAAGGGAGGTCTGAAAGCCTGGCGAGCTCACATGAATGTGCTCCGAGAAATGGTCAACCGGAACATCTCGACCGCGCTGATCATGGAAGACGACGCGGACTGGGACGTCCGCATCAAGTCGCAACTTGGGACCTTCGCGCGCGCGGCCCGGCTGCTGACGAGCGCCATCGCTGCTGGGTTGGGAACCAAGTCCTTCGAAGCGCAACTCCCGGACCTGCGAGGTTTTGTCCAGCCCAGTGAGCCATCGTACTCCTCACCTTACGGCAATGTGAATGAGTGGGACGTCTTCTGGCTCGGTCACTGCGGTCAAAAGCTGCGTCCTGCCGAAGAAGAGGGCAGGGCGGTGATCTCCAACGACGAGACGGTGGCGGAGAGCCAGCATCTACACGGCTTCTACGGCGACAGTCCAATCGGCGCCGAGTATCCCAACCATACGCGCATCGTCGCTCGCGGTCAGTGGGGCTTGTGCACGATCGCCTACGCTATGACGAACCGCGGAGCGCAGAAATTGCTGTATGAGCTGAGCGTGCGCCGCGCCGACAAAGCCTTCGACATCCTGCTCGAGGAGCTCTGCGATGGGACGAGAGGGAGGCCAAGACTCACCTGTCTGACGGTCATGCCCCCGCTCTTCTCGTCTCACCGCCCGATTGCTCCCAAGTCGAGCTTCAGCAATATCGACTTGGCCGATCAAGACGCTCCAGTCGAATACACCTCTGTCGCATACACCGAAAATATCCGACTGAGCACAAAGGGCAATCTGGAAGCGCTCATCTATGGCATGGACTACACTGATCTCTTGATGGATGGCCAGCCCCGCCTGGATCCTGATGCTTGAACCCGAGCGTCGTAGCTACTGTTCTGATCCGTATCAGTCATTGCGCTACTTCGGTCCGTCACAGGCTGTGGCCGTCGGCCGCAGTCGCGCTTTACGACCCGTAAGACCCTTGGCTGCACCGCGAACAATCTCGGATGCTGTGTCGATGGTTGCGGACCGTGCAAGAACAAGCGGTGAGAGGGGCAATTTGTTGCACCGACCATGCTTCCATCGAGCTCCGCGCCCGCTTTTGGCAGCATCTGCAAGCTCCGAAGGGAATTGTAACGAGTCGGCTCCAATTCCTGGAGTTGTGCAAGCATTGATAACGGCGCGCGATAGAGCTACTGGAGGCGCTCTGGCTTGTGGACCATCGTCACATTTGGAGTCGGCGGCAGCACCGTCCAAATCGAAGAACTTCAGCTACCTTCGTGGCTCCCCAGCCAGGCTATGAGATGCCACCATCAATGACCAATGCTCCTTCATGCTACCGAGAAATGCGGCGCTTAGGGGTTTCGATGTGTCAGGCGTGGAATGCTATCGAGTCCGCCGTCTAATCATGCACCTCATCAGCGGGCTTCAAGACCCTGGTCATCAAGAGACAATTTCAGAGGCGTTGCGTGGTGCAGGGGCTGTGTCATGCGAGGGACGACCAGCTGCGTTGGATTCGCTATCGTGCTTCGCCGGAGGACTTCTGAGAAGCAGTAGACTTTCATGCGCGGTCTGGTTGCTTCGCTGGATCACAGATGAAGCCACTCCTGGGCATCAATGCGGGCTCAACGGCAGGAACGGCGTTTGTCGTTCATGCGCTGGTCAGCTTCAGTGCGATGAATGGTCCGGATCCAGTGAAGCGCTTGTCCAGTCTTCTAAGCCTAGCTCCATCGCATCCATTGAAGACAGACTATAGGGCTGCGATCGTCACCATGCAGTGTCGAGTGGCGCTCCAACTACTATTCCGGTGGAGATGCATTGAGACCGTACTGCGGGACTGTCGTGGCGGGACACGATTCTGAACGAGGCGCCCGTCAGTCAAGCCAGCGCCACCGGTGAACGATGGGCGAATGACCTGCGCCGCAGATCTCGATGAGCGCTTTGAATCGTCCGACCCTTGCGGGAGAGCTTGGTAAGAAATGCTATGGTAACTGAACTTGATCGGATGCGCTGGGACAGAGTTTGAACTCTGCTTAATAAATGCTTTGCATTAGAGAGGCCTGGTGCAGCAGACGGCTGACTGTTATGTCTCGATGCCGGAGATTCGATCGACCGATTGTGCTCAAGCTACGCATCCATGGTACCTGCGGTGCGTGGGTGCAGGAAAACGACGGCGAATCTCTACAGCGGTACGGGATCTTATATGGCTACAGGTTGCTCTCTTCCACGCCAGGCTGAGACAAAGTCCCAAGGCAGTCTTGATGGACTAGGCTACTACCCACATACACATGAGGCGGGCATTGATGAGGGTGATGTCGTTCAAGATTGGCCATTGCAGCTGGGCAGGTCATTAACGCCCACAAGGGCATGGATAAGAGGGCACCAGTAAGAACAGGAACGCTATTTCACCAGCAAATGTGAGACCGCAGCCACACGGCAACGGAACGCACTCTGCGTCGTGGAGGCCGTTCGTGGAATTGGTAATCCGATGGATTCACTCTGAATCAAAATATTACCCACATTGTCGCAAAACAAGTCGGCCGAAGTACTAACTTTGCCAACATCGCTTTGCCTCCCCATCAGTCGTCCGAACGGACGAACACGCCAATCGGAGAAATAGTACGATAGGCGCATTCGCAAAATCCTAAGAAGCAATACCCTGCGCGGCTTCGGCTTCAGCCTTGTCCAGGCGAGTTTGTCAGCAGCTATAAGGCAGGCATTTGGACTTTTCCACTTAGCCATGGCGAGATTGCCGCTGGATAACGGCAGCTGTGCGCTTCACGGTGGAATGCTGGAGACGGATCTTACATTACAAATCGCGAAGGCACATCTCTCGATGATTGCCGTCCCAGGGAGTAGGTACAAGTATGTCCTGGTTCACACAATTGATCGACACTTTCGCACGCATACCCCAACTTAGTAGCATCCAAAAAGGCTCCCTACCCTTCTCGACTTTTGAAAAGCTGCCGACAACATGGTCAGCTGGCTGATTGTGGGCGCGTCGCGAGGGATTGGCGTACGTCTCTCGCTCACTGCGGCGGTCGATCAACGGTATTGACCTTTCACAGTTCGGCTTCGTCCAGGAACTGGTACGCCACGGGGCATTGTTGCGACAGCAAATACATGGCCGTCGACTTTACTGACAGCGCGCAACAGTCCTCTGACTCTTCCAACCATGTCTTCGCTTTCGTCCGATCCCAAACGACGGCCGGCCAATTGAACGAGCTCGCAGCCCAGCGCAGCAACATCACCATCGTCCAAGCAGATCTCTTCGACAAACATAGCTTGGCGAAGGCGGTCGAAGAGGTATCGGCCAAGACAGGCGGCAAGCTCGATGTTCTGATCCATAACGCCTTCGCCGTCGGCGCTCACCCGATGATGAAGCCCACGGACTTGTAAGGCTCCGACACACACGGCCGTGACAATACTGACCTTCCACTAGCATGGGAAAAGAAGATGACTTGCGCGAAGAGATCAATGAGGCAGTGAGTCGACCCGTTCGTCTGTCCCGTGCATCAGATCTGCTGACACTCGGAAGATCAACGGCAATGTCCTTGGGCCCCTCTATACCATCAACGCCTTCCTCGATCTGATCCGCAAAGGCGTCGAGAAGAAGATCGTCTTCATCTCAACTGGTGCGGCGGACCTGGACTTAATTAAAAAGGGCGGGATCAAGGAACAAGTCGGCTACGCCGCAAGCAAAGCAGCGGGCAACGTCGTTTTAGCGAAATTTGCCAATGCATTGGCCGATGAGGGAATACACACCCTATCCCTATCACCAGGCTGGGTCAATACGGACGCTGGTAAGTCTCCGAAGCGTAACGGAGCACGCCTTTGCGCTGACCATGCTTAGCAAAAGGATTAATGGAAGCTGCGCCGGAAGTCTTTGATTCTATCATCCAGAGTTTCCAGAAAGTTGATCCTAGTGTGAAGGGACCGATCAGTGTCGAGGAGTCTGTCAAGGCGCAGCTGGAGGTGATTAGCAAGCTTGATGCGAAGACGAGCGGAAGATTCTTGTCCCACCGTGGTGAAGGTAAGGGCTGGTTTTAAGGGGGGGTTGACCAAAGCGATGCTGGCAACCATGGTGTTCATGGCTAGTCCGCAGTTGTTGGCCAGAAGCAGTGTTATGCAATTTCTTCATCCACCTCACCGCTTCATTCAGTGCAGCCGTGTATTTGTGTTCAGACGTAGAGCGTGAGACATCCACGCCACTTCGAAGTTGTAATGCGAGCTTTTGAGATGCAAGCAACGTCCTGACATGAGCCATTGGATACTTGAGATGTCTGTCAACTCCAAATTACAAGGAAATTGGTCACTCGCGAATTCCTGCCCAGTTCAAATCAGTTTCATCACCTCGTTGTCTTGTCATGCCATGTCCGCCGAAACGCCAACCGAAGTATTGTGTGATGCCTATCCATCCTCAAGAAGCTGATCCCTTCGAAGCGGCTGTGGTCTGTCCGAGTGTCGTTTTGTAGCTACGCCATCTGCGCATGGCCCAGTCCCGAAGGCGCATGTGTGCATGTGCGCAGCTCTGCATGAGCACGCCGAGACCGCTCACTGGATCGCCTCGTATCCTCCACTTCCAGAGTTCCACTTCTGCCGGTCGGAGAAGAAAAAGTAGACGATGACGCCGATGATCGGGAAGATGAAGACAAGCAGAGACCACAAGAGCTTGTGGCTGGGAGGGCGATTCGACTTCAGCACCTCGACTGTGTATCTGTTAGCATCCGGAACACCATGTAGGGATGTGGCAAGGGTGACCTACTCCACACAATAATATCCAATACCAATACGATGAAGCCAAAGATTCCACCTCCAGCGCCATACTGTTGCTGCGGACTCATACCGAGGATGTTGACTTGGTCATTGGCGATGGGCGCCGCGGCGGCGCAGCAGAGCTGCAGGAGCAGAGCGGCGAGGACTTGGTGATACATGGCGTTGTGTATGGTGGGTGGTAGTCGTTGGAAGTATCCGAAGGGGATGCAAGTGGAGATTGCAGGATATGGGAGGAGTTATACATCAGAGGCTCGTCAGGCAGCTGCAAGACAGCCCTGATGAAGCGTCAGTACGTCATGGGGGTTGACGGGGCGCAGGTGACGGATTTTCCGAGATAGTGCCGGCAGCCTTGCAGTAAGGGCATGGCAGGCTATGTGGCAGAATAAGTGGCAGCATGTCTAGGATCTCTTGCGTAGATGTCGAGGTAGGTTGGGACCTACAACTGTTCGGAACGAAACAGCGTACTGAGACAAATCTAGACACTTATAAAGCGTAGTCGTTCCGGAGAACGACACAGACATGGGCGCTTGGTCTGCTATTTGTTCTACTTCATAGCCTGACGGTGGATGTCTTCGAGGCCGACACCGATGGAGAGGGGGAGTCTAGCATGAACAACGCGTTCGACGACCAGTCTGACAGCCCCGAAGCGCATGCATCCTATCCAAGTCTTGTCTGACATACTTTGTTGGACACTTCCTCATGCGAACTCGGCACGCCATCCTCCTTCTTTCTCAAACACATCTGCAATGCTTTTTGACACCCACAGCAAATGCCGATCTGTGTATCTGGCACCGACCGCAGTCAGTCCGATTGGCATATTACTCTCGCCTTTGAAGCCCGTGAGGTTCAAAGCAGGGACATGCAAGATTGTCCACATGGAGCACATCGACATATCGCCCGTGTTCTCCAAGCCGAAAGGAGCCTCGTCCAGCACAGAGGGAGTCAATATTACGTCGTACTTCCTCGCGATGGCATCAAATACTGGCCGTAACCGCGCCACATTGTCGTACGCTTCGAGAAGCTGTGCATGCGTGAGATTGCGTGCGTTTTCCACGTAGCCGCGTATTGACTCGTGCAGCTTGGATTGATCGATGAGATATTGGCCAAGGAAGGATGTCTTGCCTTCGCCAACAAGGACAGCCGCATGCCAGTCCAGGACTTCAGAGAAGTCATCGGGAAGATCGACGTCCTCGACATGGGCGCCGTGACTGCGGAGGATCTCCTGCGCCTTACTCATAGCATTGACGGTGCCTCGACCGGCGTTCGGCCAATTGTGTGTTTTGCAGAAACCGATTTTAGCGCCTTCGAGCTTGAAATCATGGCTTGGCACTGCTTCGTCGTCTTGGATACGGAACGCATTTGACAGAAGCTCCATGTCCGCCAGCGAACGGGCAAAGAAGCCGCAGGTGTCAAGCTCAGGACTCCACTGCGCCAGTCCCTCCCGGGAGATTGCACCTTTGGTGGGTTTGAAGCCGTAGCACCCATTGAAGCTAGCAGGTCGGATAATGCTGCCGCCCGTTTGCGTGCCCAGTGCCACTGGGACCTGACCGTCTGCGACAGCCGCCGCAGACCCGGAAGAGGAACCTCCAGGTGTGCGCTTAGGATCCCGAGCATTTGCTGTCAGGTTTTGGTGCCAATTACCTTGCTTGGTCGTTGCAAATTCGGTCGTCGATGTCTTGCCGAAGATGACCGCTCCAGAAGCCCGCAGGGACATGACACAGCTGGCATCCACTCCACTGGGCTCGCCCGACTCGAAGATCCGGGAGTTGTACTGCGTCGGTTGGTCTTTGGTGAGGATGACATCCTTAATACCAATGGGGATGCCGTGCAAGGATCCTCGTTGCCCTGGCGTTAGCTCGTCCAGCTTCTTCGCTTGCCCCAAGATCTGTGATGGGCTGAAGTAGACCCAGGCTCTCACAGTCTCATCACGTACGTGAATGCGGGAGAGTAGGGACTTGGCATAATCTGTCACCGATAGCTTGCCCAAACGCAGCAGAGGTGCCGCTTCGGTGGCTGTGAGACGCCAGTATTCGGGGACTGACATCTTGAGTAGTACCTGACATATGAATGACAAGAAAGAAGGAGAAGCAGGAGGGAGCTGTTGGAAGGTAGTAGATTGGATGTGAGTACTGCAGATCGTCACTTTGCCTTACGTACAAGCTCGCCATGCTCGAAGCGGAGAGGGGGCGCCGATGCCGGGTAAGCTATGTCGCCGTGGTGAACAGCATAAATTCAGTACCGACAACGAGAGTCTTGGAGGCAGGAAGCATAGTACTTGAGGCTGGCGGCACTGATGTTGGGAGACCTTTAGCTCCACGAGCTGATGCGAAGGAGAAGCAGGAAACTTGGGAATGTCGGACAAGAGCAGCGAATAGCTGAATTGTTGCTGCCTAAGGCATTCGAGTTTCGGAACTGACTCTTGCCATTATCCCCTCGCAACCGCCCCCTCCCCCCCACCGCGGCCGCCATCATCACTCTCCCGCGCCTGTCGACTATGAGTACAAAATATCGATGCAGGGCTGGTACTGCCGTAACGTCGCAATAGCGCCTGCCGGTCGCTGATCACGTTACCATGGCGCTGCCATTCAATAAGGGCCGTCGGATTCTTGTTTGCGCTCTACGCGCCTATGAGATCCTGTATGTTGTTCGCACTGAATCCAAAGTCGGACGAAGGCGTGATCGCAATATCGCCAATTATCCAATCGCTCGGACTCGGCTTGTCGTCCACTGGCTTGGCAAACTCGGAGAGAAACTTCAGCATCCAGCGATCGAGCCGGAAGGATGAGTCCTGAGATGTTCGACACGCCTTATGGAACGCTTGCAGCCGCATCATGCAGAAGTCCAAGGACGGCCACAGTTCTCTCAGCCGCAGGAGAATTTTGAAATTCCGCTCAAGCCGTTGCCGTGCTGCTGCGATCTCGTCGCCATCCGCAGAGAATAACATCGTGTGAATTTGCACCGTGGAGGCTATGACTAGGACATGTCCAATCATGTTGTAACTGCAGTCCACGTCTTGTGTCTCCCAGGCGGAGTATATCATGTTGCAAAGACGCGCAGCATGCCACTTACAACGCTGTGAGAAGATCTCGAAGTCGCCTGAGGAGTCTTCGCTGGCACCATGAAGGTACTGGTAGTACAGTAGCTGGCCAAAATGGTAGTATCCGAGGTAGACAGCAACGAAGATGCGTCCTAGTCCCTGTCCAGCATAGTGCGCGAGGTTGGCAGGATTATCTCTGATGAAGGCTGGCAAGCCTGCCTCCCATTCGTCCAGTCGGGTTGTCAGCGCCATCACTGCTGCATCGTCTGGCGCGGGCATCTTCTCATCAACGGCCTGCTTGTTCAACTGATTGACATCCACCAGTATTCGGTTCAGGAGTACCATGTGTGCCAGCAGCGACGTTGGCGGGGATGGCGGCTCTTCCGCCCACCACGTCTGGTCAATCGAGTCGGTCTTGCGAAGGGCGAGGAAGGCCAGCTCCTCCATCGGGAGCGGCACGTCGGTCGAAGGCTCTTTGATCTGTTTCGGCACGCCGATGCCTGTCGACGACCACTCGTCAATCATGCAAAGGGTGTGCCAGGCTGTTCCACGCATTTTCAGCACACAATGCTTGTGAATGATGCTAAAGAGGGTGCGTACTTCTTATGTTGATCTCTCGCTCCAGTCGAGTCCCACAGCTCCGGTGTGGCAGATCTAGCAATTGCGCCATCCTGCATGCGATACCGTAATACACCGACTCTCCAGGAGCATCGCCCTCGACGATGCGGCACGCTCCAAGCATCACCGCAGCTTGTACAGACGACAGGCAGACATTACTTGGATCGAATATCGTTGCGCTCTTGATGGCATACGGCATGCCTCGGGCGCGGGGACGCTTACCGGCGAAGTATTCGTGCGAGGAGAATCTACGCTGCGATCAGCTCGATCTACACGACGTGCAAGCGGTTCGTTCTGCACACCTCGCTGCCAGCGCGACCATGGCAAACAAGATCGATGGTGGATGTTCATTCGTCGCCAGGTCCGCCATGAAGGCCGGTTTCTGGAACAGCGAGTGCAGCTGATCATGGATGTAGTCGAAATACAGCGTTGCCAGATGGAAAAGCACCGCCGGCGGAGGCAACTGGCATTCTCCATTGCCAGTACTATGGTCGACAGTGGCGGGGCTCGTCACCGTTGTTGCCACCGACTGCTGCGGCGACCCTTGGTAGCAGGCGCCGTTACTCGTCCAGCTCGATGTCTGCTTCTCCTTGATCGATGGTCTTGACGTCGCTGTAGACTGTCTTTTCGATGTCGAGGGTACTGCGATGCAGCAGACATTGTGTTTCTGGCAAAGGGCGCAGACGGCGCTGTCTGCAACAAATTGGCAGCGGCGCCGACGTGACCTGGATCGAAGTCAGTGGCCTGCGACTGCAAACCCCGAGTTTCGAACGACCAGAACGACCAACCGACAGAACTCGCAAGCCGTTGGCGGACGCATACTGCTTCTCTGGCGCAATGCAACAGTTTCCCGCATCGGAAAGGCGGGAAAGAAGCAGAACAGGTGGGAATCGTTGACGAGAAGCGCCTCGGTATGGGGGAAAGCGGGGTCCGGGGCTTGGCGCGAACACTGTCTCCAACTGCACTACCTCCTCCACCTCCACCTCCACCTCTGTCTCGCGGTGCACTACCCATCTTCCGGGGGCGAGCACGCCGGTCTGACGGCTGTGACCACGTTATCATGCAAATTCGCTTCTACGATGGACCGGCGTGGGAACTGCAGGTGTTCTGAGTCGTGCTATCAGGCTATCCGGCAGGGAGGTGGAAATGCTCATCCAATTGCTACAGAGGCCTCCTCTAAGATATCATTACCATCCTTACAGCACATTCTATGGCTCGAGCATTATGCTCTCTAGCAGCTCCAAGTTTCGTGCCATGCCTTCCATCACCAAAAGCTCACAAAGATGCCCCAGCCAAGACCCGCCAGGTTGCCCACAAGCGGCCGGTATTCCAGCGGCATCAGGACCAGGTTGATAAGGCATACCATGGGCCAGAAGCGGTAGCCTGCCAACAATAACGGCAAGAAGTTCTGCATCACCTGTCAGTCATGATGCGATGACCGGCTTGCCGTGAACGTTACCTGAGACAGATCTCCGCGTATGTACGCTGTACTTCGACCTTTGATGAACCCCAGCAAGGTGATGAACAGGAAAGTGTTCGTTGTGGCGCTGAGCGATTGGTCCAGTACGAACTTGATGAGCGTGTTGGTGATGCTTAGGCGCTCTTCTTGTGACCTCCCTACAGATCTATGGGCATCGCCTCGATCTGGACTTTGAGCTTTTGGCGCTCTCGCAGGGAATTTGCGCTCAAGCCACTCCTGGAAAAGGTAGTTGGGGCCTGCTACGAACGCAGTGAACTGGACACTTCGTTAAGACTTATGCTGGCGCGAGACAGTTGTCGAGTGCCTACCAGCATGGATTGGACGATCTGTCGAAAATCTATCGCGTCGAGATCCTGCCAGTCACGCTTGATATCAGCAGAGTCATGGATATACAATGGTCACACTGACTTTAGCATTGTATGCAACAAATGCTTGCGCGAGGAAGCCGGACAGTGCGTTCAGCACAACGGCCTCGATTGTGGAATGCAGCAACTTGCTGCGTTGCGTCCTCACAATGCCTTGCTCTGGAGCCATGCCCGATGGTACACCGACGACATCGCGAGGGCGCGCTTGCGTGAAATACGCAATATGCTCTCGAAAACCGATTGCGGCAAGGCTCTCTCCCAGTCTGGCTTTGCATGTTGCCCGCCGTCCCAAGCATGCAGGGTGTTCTCCACCTGACCGCGGGACGTGGAGGATGTCTCAAGTTGTCCGCCGGCGGAGAAGCGGGAATCAGGGTCCACTGCGTTTCCCGCCGCCGCCTGCGTCAGTAGATACACGGTGATTCCCACGTGCGCCTTCAACTCCACCGGCGGCGTTCAGGTCACCGCGGACACAGAAGGCGTGCTGTAAATGCAAGAGGTCTAAGTATGCGGCTCGCCATCTCGCACTTTTTTTTTCTCCCAACTTCTGTGACTTCCACCCGTCGTTTTCATCCGCTGAGTGCTGCGCGCGATGGCCACAAGATCTCTGGTTGCCGGCGCGCTGATCGCCGTTGGCGTACAGGCTGTTGAGAATGGACTCGGTCGCACGCCGAGCATGGGTTGGGTAGGTGATTGCACGCAAAACGCGACAAAATGCTCACCGCTGACATGGTCTCGAGAACAACTGGAACACCTTCGGATGCCAAGTTGACGAAAAGCTGCTCGTGGAGACCGCCAAGGTCCTGATTGATGACGGCCTGCGAGACATGGGCTACACGACCGTCGTTCTCGACGATTGCTGGTCGGCTGGCCGAGGCGAAGATGGGTACCAGGTTGCGGACAAGACCAAGTTTCCCCGCGGGATGAAGGCTGTGTCCGACGAGTTGCACGCACAAGGCTTGCTTTTTGGCATGTACTCTTCTGCCGGGGAGCTAACGTGCGCTCGATACCGTGAGTGTCACCCCCGAAATACCTCGATCGGGATATACTGACCCAACCAGCTGGATCCCTCGATTACGAGAAGCAAGATGCGGAAAGCTTCGCTGCATGGGGCGTAGACTACGTCAAATACGACAATTGCTACCACATGGGCCGGTTCGGCACGCCTGAAGTGACGTTCAACCGATACAACAAAATGGCGGAGGCGCTCAAAGCGACAGGACGTGATATGCTATATTCCCTGTGCAACTGGGGCGAGGACTACGTTCACACCTGGGGCCCATCAATAGCCAACTCATGGCGGATCTCTGGCGACATATACGACTCTTTTGCACGACCGGACGATCTGTGCGGCTGCGGGGCACCGACGGACCCACATTGCGTTGCTCCAGGCACGCATTGCTCAGTTCTCGCGATCATCAACAAGGTGGCTCCTTACACTGACAAGAGCATGCCGGGCGGATGGAGTGATCTCGACATGTTGGAGGTTGGCTTGGGGGGCATGACCGATGAGGAGTACAAGGCACACTTCTCGATGTGGGCTGCTCTAAAGTCACCGCTCCTTCTCGGCAACGATCTCCGCGAAATGTCAGCAAAGACCCTCTCAATCCTGAATAACCCGGCGATCATCGCGCTCAATCAAGACCCTCGCGGCAAGGCCGTCATGCGCATCAACCGCAACACCTCTGTCCCACAGGATGAGTTTGGCATTGGGGAGACGCATATCTGGAGCGGTCCTCTGGCCAATGGCGATCAGGTTGTGATCTTCCTGAACATCGCGAACGAGGCTGTCGATATGTCGACCACTCTCGATGAGATCTTTGTCATGGACGGCCCGCATGGCAGCGCCCCGCAGGCCCAGCAATCGCACGACATTTACGATCTGTGGACTGAAGGGCAGAGCAGGATGACCGAGGCAGATGCGCAGTCGATACTCGATGCCCCGACGGTCGATGCGCGTCACGAGATTCTGCAGAAGCTCCATTGGTATAATGCGACTGAAATTCCGTACGCCGACGGCTTGGCGGCAGAAGATGAGCGTCTCTTTGGTGAGAAGGTTGGTTCAGTCGCTGCCAGGGGCAGGATTGATGTGAACGTGCCGCGACACGCTGCGAAGGTATACCGGCTGCGCAGTGCAAGCGGGAGAGCCACGGCCAGGAAGAGCTTGATCAAACAGGAGCTGTGAAGATTGTTTGGGCGCCGAAGAAGCTCGAGGCCGTACAGTCTTGGCAGATATAGCATAGCATCGCGGTGTTGGTATAGACGGAATATTTGGGGATTCGCATCCAAACACCATCCCGTTGAATTGCATCATGGAATTCTGCGTCAACCTTCGACTAGCAGTGATGACTTGGCCAGCCGTGCTGTCACTGTTCGGGCTCAATGGACTAGGTGATGAGAGGTCATTGGTGTGACAGCGGCTCTGGGACAATGGGTCGCCGTTGCCACTCGGTCGCAGCGACGCGTCAACCTCGGTCATGCTGCTACCTGTAGAGGAGGGGGGACGACAGCCTGCATATCTGAACTGCATCCATGTCCATCAGATTCCTCCACCCCGGACTAGCAGGCCATGTCAGTGTGGCGTATGAGCATCTCCTGGACGCTCACCGTGCACCTGCCTGATCAAGGAACCAAGCTGGTCGTGTGCGGCACTGCTTCAGCGAGGTACAAATGGCCCGACGGAAAGGGTGTCGGCTAGCAGCTGCGGAGAAGGCTGGCAGACCCAATGGCATCTCGCCGTGGGAAACACTTGCGGAGTTAATTGCCCACAGTGGCGGACCTCATGACATGGTCGATTTTGGGATGCATACCGCAGCGCAGGGCAGCCGCTCATCGTCGTCCGACGTCTCGATATCTCCGAAGTCGTCGTTATCTCGGCAGTCGACAGTGAAGTCGTCAAAAGATGTCGGCCCGCAAGGCTGTGGAGGGCCAACTTGGCAGGGATCGACGGCTCCACCTCAGGATGACAGGAGTCCGGGAGGTGGAGGGTTCACACGTGGGATGTCACTAAACTTCGCAGATGGCGGGGTTGGGGAAAGCCGTCTGGGGTGCTTGAGCGGCTTCCGCGGGACTCTTGCTTCGGCCCTTCTCTCGCCTCGTCGAGACTTCACGTCGGTGCGTGGCGGGAAACCTGTGTTAGCGGCGGCACCACAACGACTACTCCATGAGTTGGTAACGATGTATCTGCGCGCGAAAAGAGTATATATCGCTCGTGGGACACCTCTCGGACTTCTCGAAATCATCAGCCCAATAGCAGCTCCCAGCACAGCGACATCCACACTCTCGACTCGGCGCTGCATTGACTCGGTTCCCGCCTGCTTCAGCGCGACATCGACATAGATCTGCGCCATGGCCGAGGAGAAGAACAACGCGATCACTCAGGTTGAGTCGAACTCCCTCGACTTGACTGAGACCGGCAAGGAGGGCAAAGCACTTCAGCAGACCATTGCCGAAGCCACGGAAGCCGAGCATGAGCTTTCCGTGCGCGATGCTCTTCGCAACTATCTGCCGGCCGTCCTCTGGGCGCTTTGCTTTCAGATGGCGGTTATCATGGAAGGCTACGACACCAATCTGCTGTCCAACTTCTTCGTAAGCGACAGATCTCCCAAGTACGGTGGCTTGGTGGACCCTACTGACATCGCTTCCTCAGGCATACCCCAGCTTCTTGATCAAGTATGGCGGCTGGGTCGGCGTCACCAAGGCTACCCCTACCGGTTACCAGATGACCGCCGCCTGGCAAGCCGGTCTTTCTCAGAGCGGTGGCGCTACATCCATCATCGGCTGCTTGGTCTCCGGTCTCATCGTCGCTCGCTGGGGTTCCAGGAAGGCTGTCCTGTTCGCTCTCACCTGGCTTGTCGGCGGCGTCTTCATCGTCTTCTTCGCACCGAGTCTCAAAGTTCTGGTCGTCGGCGAGCTTGCCTGCGGCTTGGCTTGGGGTATCTTGGCTACGACGGCGCCTGCATACGCTTCGGAGGTCCTCCCTACATGCTTACGCACGTACATGACATCCTACACGAACATGTGCTTCATTCTGGGACAGCTAGTCTCTGCTGGTGTGCTGAAGGGACTCTCTACCCGTACCGACCAGTGGGGCTATAGGATTCCTTTTGCGATCCAATGGGTCTGGCCAGCCTTCCTGATCCCGCTGATCTATCTGGCCCCAGAGTCGCCGTGGTACCTCGTCCGCATGGGCCGTTTGGAGGATGCCAAGGCGTCACTCCTCCGCTTGCAATCGAAGCACGCGGACAAGGCCAATGTCGAGGTCACATTGGCGACCATCATCTACACCGACAACCTGGAGAAGCAGCTGTCAGTCGGCACCAGCTACTTCGACTGCTTCAAGGGTGTTGAGCGCCGGCGGACTGAGATCGCTTGCATGTGCTTCGCCGGCCAGATCCTGTGCGGCATCTGCTTCGCCTACAACTCCAGCTACTTCTTCTCCCAAGTCGGCCTGGGTACTTCTGCAACGTACTCGCTCGCTCTCGGCGGTACTGGCCTTGCGTTCATTGGATGCTTGGTCAACTGGTTCGCACTTATGCCATATTTCGGGCGCCGCACGATCTACGTTGCCGGCATGGGCGGCATGTTCGCAGTGCTCATGATCATCGGCATTCTCAATGTCTGGACGAACCGCAACAACGTCGCCATGACCCAAGCAATCCTCACCCTAGCCTGGACTTTCATGTTCCAGCTGAGCGCAGGCCAGCTTGGTTGGGCACTTCCAGCTGAGATGGGCTCTACCCGCCTTCGCCAAAAGACTATCTGCCTTGCTCGTGACGCCTCGAACATTACCGGTCTCATCGGTGGCACGCTACAGCAGTACATGATGAACCCGCAGGCCTGGAACCTCAAGGGCTACACCGGCTTCGTCTGGGGCGGAACCTGTTTCATCATGTTCGTCTGGTCTTACTTCCGCCTACCGGAAACTTGGAACCGGACTTACCATGAACGTAAGTACAATCTTGGGAGAATATGCCACACATCTCGCCCTCATCTCCATTAATTCGCATGAAACATGCTAACCCTGGATTTCTAGTCGACATCCTTTTCGCGAAGAAAGTCCCTGCCAGAAAATTCGCAAGCACCATCGTCGACCCGCTCGATGTGTCGGACACGTTCGTGGCGGACTTGTCCAAGGAGGCGGCGAAGAGCGCGGTGAGATCGAACTCCATTGCGGTGCACGAGACCGTCTAGATCAAGATATGCAAGCTCTACGATTGTCAATGACTATAGGCCCAAGATATAGTGTGGGAGGGAGGAGGCCTCCCTCAAACTTTGCTTTCACGTTACTCTGCATCCGGAGTGTAATCCGACTCACTTCTCAATTACGTCTTCCTCTCATCTCATTTATGATTCCGGCTGTGCGCTGGTGAGGGTACGATAAGATACGAACGCCGAGCACGAGAACGTGTCCAGCGTAAATGAATTTGGGGATCGAATATTGTGGCCTCAGGTTGCCACATCTCAGCGCCAAGCCATTCATCCTCGCACGTGGCGCTCCCCCTTGACTGCAGGACTTCTTTATTCAACTATGACTTCGAGTAAACGGCTTCCCTCGTCCCCGGACATGTAGCACGGCGCCCATAACAGGGTTATCGGCAGATCGCGAGTCATACTAGACAAGAAGAAAAAAGCGAGCGCGCAAAGATGCTGCTTTTGTAAGGCCTCTATCTCAACCCTGGATCTGATACTTCAATATCCATGCCCGCATCCCATCATCTTCGGCCCAAAGCCTCACACCTATCTATTTTCTTCCCGCCTTCAACTTCTCCACGAACTCCTTCGGCGGGTCCTGCCTGTACCCTTGCGGATTATTTTCGGTCCACCTCCACAGATCCGCGCAAGCCTCCTCCAGCGTATGCTCCGCCTTCCACCCCAACTCCTTATTCGCCCGGGTCGGGTTCGCCGTGAGATCCAAAACATCGCCCGCCCGCCTCGGCGCAACCTCGTACGGTAGCTTCCTGCCCACAGCGGCGGAAAAGGCGTTGATCATGTCGTACACCGTGCTGCCTTTTCCCGTACCCAGGTTCCACGCCCGCACGCCAGGGTTCTTCTCACGCAGATGGTCGAGGGCGACCGTGTGGCCGCGCGAGAGGTCGAGGATGTGGATGTAGTCGCGAATGGCGGTGCCGTCCTTTGAGCTGTAGTCGTCTCCGTAGACGAGGAGTTTCTCGCGCTTGCCTACTGCTACTTGCGCCAGCAATGGCAAGAGATTGTACGGCACTCCCTGCGGATCCTCGCCCATGATACCGCTCGGGTGGCTGCCGGCGGGGTTGAAGTATCGCAACAAGGCAGCGTTGTACTCATCTCCGCTCTTGCCTTGCTTCTTGGCGTTCGCTCGCTCGGAATTGATGAAGTCGGTGATCATCGTCTCGACCGTGAATTTTGTGTTGCCGTATGGGTTCGTAGGACCAAGAGGGCATTCTTCGGGGATTGGAATCATGTTTTCGAAGCGGGTCGCATCGCCGTAGACGGTCGCAGAAGAGGAAAAGACGATGTTGGTGACATGGTGGGACTTCATGGAGCGGAGGAGGCAGAGCGTGCCATAAACGTTGACCCGGTAGTACTCCAGAGGTATCTCGCCGGACTCGCCTACTGCCTGTGATCTGTTTGTTAGACCAGCACCTTCCGCGACGCTTGGCATGCTATACCTTCAAGGCGGCAAAGTGTATCACATTGCTAATATCCGAATGCTTGTCGAAGATCTCATCCAGCTTCTTCTCATCTGTGATATCCACCTGGTAGTATTCGGCCCGCTTACCGCAGATCAACTCAATGCGGTTTATGACTTCGGGTGAAGAGTTGTAAAGGTTGTCGACGATAATAACCTTGTACCCGGCTTCGAGGAGGGCGAGGGAAGTGAAGGAGCCGATGTAGCCAGTGCCGCTGAGCTACGTTAGTTTCAGATGACCCCCATCTTCTCGCATAGCTAGTGTGGATGAGATGGCCCGGTAGAACCATTCTTGCTGCACGTACCCGGTCACTAGCACCGTCTTGGAGCCCACTGCCATGGTCGAGATTTGGAGCTGTCTGGGGAGTGGAAAGCTGGCCTCAATTTGGAATACGAAATCGCGAAAAATATTGAAGCAGGGCAAGTGCGAGCAATGTATACGTCTTCTCGGCGACGTCGCACAGTATCATGTGGAGGAGAAGACGTAGCGACCGGGTGGGACAATGACTTCTGCTGGGGCAGCACAAAGGTTTCATGCAGGTACGAGCTGAGACGAGGCGGCGGCGGGATTCGTGTGGGGGCGGGCCAGATCGCCCACTTTCCCGACGTCACGTCTTGTTCGCTCTGCTTTGCAAACCTTCAACAAATTCGAGATGCATCAGGTCTGCGATGCATACGGCTAGGGAGGACTAGGCCCGCATCGGGATCTGGTACTCCTCTTGCAATGCTACGATAGGGGCCAGGGCGACTAGCCCAGCCCACCCAGCCCAACCACTGGTGGAACCAAGCTCGAGGACACGCCGTTGAGGGCCCGACGTGCGCCGCGCCAGTCATCACACCCCAGCCGGTCCTTGAGCATCTTCTTATACACAGAGTCACTAGATTTGGACTCGTCCAGAAAGGGAGTTCGTTGCAGGATCAATTTGCTTTGTGAAGCTTTCTGGAAAGTGGGACATTGGACGCTGGAAAAGTCCGCGGTAAGGCTCCCGGGACTTCTTCTCTTCTTCCTCATCTTCGTTATCTCCGCAAACAACCTTCAGATGCGCTTCACATCCACATGATGTCTATTGCCATGGGAGATCCCAACATTGCTGTCGCTTCGCTAAACACGGCGAATGCGTTGCGGACCCCTCCCCCACAAGTTGTCAAGATAAGATCCGCACGGCTTTGCCGAGGCGTGCATTAGCGCACTGCTTTCCAGATGCGCGACCTTGCTGCATCAACAAATGCACCTGAAGAATGCAACTTCCTCACAAACATCACACGCCACCACGAATACGATACAAAACTCACATCTCGACGACTGCTACGCGCGAAATTCCCGTTACGCGCACTTCATATCACAGAGCGCGGCGCCTGCAGTGTGAAGTGGACTCCTGGCCTGTGAATGGGACAATGATACAACAATAGCCCCGCCTGCAGCCATTGAGCTATTTGTGCTGGAGTTCTCCTCTTAGGCATTGGACTTTTCCTCCTTCCTCCGCCAGATCTTTCGGACTAAACACTTTTTCGTTCACGACCTTTACGACGTTTTCTTCTTTCAAGGCTTCCAAGCACAAGCGTCTTCATTTGCAAGCTCTTCCGACATCGACCCGCTTTTTTCAAACTCTCGACATCACACAAGAACAACAAGACGGCCACAATGTCTCAGACTCCCGGCCGTGTCACCCGCTCTAACGCCTCCCGTGAGCCCACACCAGCCCGCAGCGAGGCCGTCCCCAGAGCGCGCAAGCCACGAGGCTCAAGACAGGACTCACTCCCACCAGTATCGGTAGGCACTAGCTCCGGCTATGGGTCTCGCGGCACCGCCCAGATTAAAAGTCAGCTGTTCTCCGGTAAGACGAATCTAACGTCCGTCCTCCAGACAGCCGGGCCCGCCGCCAACATGGCCTCTCGCCCGGACCCCATCGAGGAGGAGAGCATGGACCATGCCACCGAAGCGCCGAGGACTGTCGGCGCGGCGGGGACGACGCGCGACACGACCGGGGTCGATGTCGGGCTTGGCTATCAGCCAGCTCAGCAGGCGGGTGCCTCCGCCACCATACCCGCCGTGCGGCAGCCCGGCAATCTCGAAGTGACCGCGCGCACAGTGCCGCGGTACATACCTGCCGCAGCGGTCAGCTGGCGTCACGAGCTCGTCGCGCTGATCAAAATACTGTTTTACATCGCATTCGGGCTCGCCGCCGTCTTGGTCCTTCTCGGCGGCACGATTGCCATGTTGTACTTCTCAGCCACCATTCTGTCCTCCTCAAAGTTTTGGGCGCCGCTCGGAGAGCGGCTATACTACCAGATGAACTTGCGCCTTGGCGAACCACCGTACAGTGTCCCACCCAGCGAGCTCGAGCGCATGTGGATCCTCTTCCGCTCCCAGTATGAGCATCGCCAAATGCTGGGCGACCTCGACTTCGACAACAACAAGACCCGCCTCGACCTGCTGCAGTCCGCACTCATCGACAGCCAACGCCTACGCCTGGACAACCTCGAAAAGCGCCTTAATATGCACACGACATCGGTCAAGCGCCTCGAAGAACTTCTCCCCTCCCAGCTAGCCGTCACAATCGTCGATGGACAGGCCAGCATCCCCGAGGAGTTCTGGTCTGCGCTGGAGAGCAAGCTAAACGACGACAGTGCCGGGGTCAGGGTGTGGGATGCATTTCTCCGCCGCAACCAAGCGAACATCGAGGTCATCAGCCGCAGTAGCGCCCTACAAGCCATCGACGCTGCTGCGGAGAGCGGTCGGGTGGTCACCGCCGCTCAATTCGCGGATGCCGTGGCCAAGAATCACGAATGGATGATGCGCAACCGCGAAGAAGACATGCGCCGGGCCGAAGACTACATTCGAGGCCAAATCCACGACATCGCCACCAACGCTACCACGGACCTGATCACCCGCTCCGGCGCTCTCTTCAGCGACAAAGAGCTCGAGATCCTCGCCAAAGCCAACCTCGTCCGCAACCGCTACGAGGCTCTCCGTAGCATCAACTACTTATCCCCCGGCCTCGGTGCACTCGTCGATCCCTATCTCACCTCTCCGACCTTCGTCAAAGGCAAGACCTGGCTGGCTCGCAGACTCTATCAAGCCCACCCTCCAGTTGCCGCCTTGCAGCGCTGGGACGAGGCTACTGAATGCTGGTGCGCAGCTTCCTCCGACGACATGGGCAAAGCGCAGATCACAGTCCGCATGGAACACCAGATCCACCCGAAAGACCTCATCATCGAGCATATCCCAGCTACAGGCACTCTCAACATTTCATCCGCGCCTCGGCACATCGATCTCTGGGCCCAGATGCCGAAGACGTTCGTAGGCGATATCAGTGACCTGCAAGAACGCCTTTACGATTTTCGTGGCCACACGATCAAGTGTCAGGACCCGGCCCCAACCAACAGGCATATTTGCATTGGCAGTGGTAGCTACGCCATTCATTCGAGCACGCACGTACAAACAGTCAGCGCTATGGCGCCTATGGATGAGTTTGGGATAGCGGTGGACACGATCACGGTACGCGCGGTCAGCAATTGGGGCGGTGAAGCGACCTGTTTCTATAGATTGAGGATGACGGGCGATAGGATCTTGCCATAGGTTCGCATTGTGTTTTGAGCAGCGATGCGCTGACACGGCTGGTTGGCGCCCTGGTGGTTGGCGCGGAAAGGGCGCGTTATGCATAGCGTTATTGATACCCTGGGCAAGAGGTTGATGTGTTTGCACTGCGTCTCGCTACTCCTATCTCCCTTGTGCCTGACGAGAGTCGGAGTACTGTTCCCGGCGGCAATGCCAGACTTTGCTCTAAAGCGGCAGAGAATGTCACAGAGTCCGTCCTATGCGAGACGGACGCACGAGGCCACCAAGCCGTTGACTTGCGGCGCATGGTGGCGCCTGTCCCACCATGCCGAGTCCCCTCTCATGCCCATGGGCAACAGAATCGTGGCGGAGAGACCCCTCTCACCGCACTGCCAGCGTCTTCGCCACCTCCGGCTCCCTTCCCTCCTTCAACGGCAGATAGACCTCCGCCCACAGTTCACTCGCCTCGCCTACCGTATAACTCAGCTCCACATGCTCCATCCCTGCCTGGTCTCCACCACCCATAGTCTCGAGCTGGCTGATCACGTTCTCCAGCCCCAGCGCCTTCCCCACTGCCTGAGTACCCGTAGGCTCCAGCCCCACATGCACCACGTGAATATGGAAATGATAGTACGTCGGCTGGTAATGCACATAAAATTTCAGCATGTCCTCCTCAACTCCCGGATAGAGCTCTGCAGTCTTCTTCGCCAGCGTACTCCGCAGACCACGAAGCCACGCCACATCCTTCTTCCTCAGATCACGAACAGACCAGATGTCTCTCCGAATAGGCAGGGCAAGCAAATGCAACGACCCAATAGTCTTCCGATCCCAGTTCAAATCCGGCAACAACAAATAGTCATCCAAGCCTCTCTCCTCTTTCGACCTAAACAACACATTCTCCTGCTCGCTTATCCCGTCCAAAATGTTGAACACCCAGTTCAACCGCCCCTCCTCCCGACACCGTTCCATGTACCTCCTCACGTACCTCGCATAGATCTCCGGCGTCTCAGTAACATACCTCAACTTCTGCGGAGCATACTTCCTCAGATGCTTCTCAGTACACGGGTAAATCAGATTCAACTTGAGATCCGGTGGCGTGGGGGCATCGGCGCTGTTTTCCGGGAGAGAATTGGCGAGGTACCAGCGGTAGATGTCATTTTCGCCAAGGTTTTGGACGTGGATCAAGAGCCGGGAGAAGGAGGAGAGGTAGGCGGGGTCGGTGGAAAAGGCGGAGCGCTCGGCGAGCAGGAGAGCTGGGGTACCGGAGATGGTGCCGGAGAGGATCAGGCGGCGGCCGGATTGGTCGTGGTTGAGGAGAGAGGCGAATTTGAAGCGGGTTAGGAGGGCGCTTGTCGGGGTGGCCATTTGTGGTGTTTGGAGCGTGGGGTTCAGAGAAGTTGTTGGGAAGTTGGTGGAAGTGGGGATGAAGTGCAGTAACGTGGGGCTGAAACCGGCGCAGGTGGCAAATTCTACGCCTAAGTAGGAAGGCACGGATACTGATGCGGCGTGACAGAGGAAGCTGTGAAATTCGATGCTCGGCTATTCAGCCCTGAGCGCGGTAAAGCTTGGCTACTCTGTGCATTGATTGTCTGCCATGAATGAACGCCATTTCCTCATGCCAACCCGACCATCTCCCCGAACGCCACGCTACGCGCCCTCAAACGTCACCATCATGAAGTCTGAATGTCTGCTCTTGCCACACCTCACGTCTCGACGAACCGCGAACTCATCAGCTCATCCACATACGCCCGCTGCGCCTTTGCATTCCCCGCATCCATCTCCTTCAATATCACCGCAAGCACTTCCATCGGCGGATTCAGCCCCAGCAGGTTCGCTCGTTTCCATCGCTTGAGTCGTGCAATACCAATGCATGGCTGCAGAGATTGTCAGTATCCTTTCCTGGCACATCTCCGCGCACGTGGAAATTCACCCCGTACTGCCCACTCATGTCCCATTCCCTCAAAACCTTCTCATAAACCGTCAAGTCCTCCTGATGCACCCTCGGCGCCAGTCTCTCATTCTCCTTCTGCCGCCAATATCGCTTGATGGCCGTGTCTGTGATCTTCCGCGCTTGCTCCTCTTCGTCTGCCTTCCAGCCCGATCCTTTGCCGCCTACTGCGCCTACTTGGCTTTCCGGCGCGCGGCCGCCCAGAACATCCTCGCGCTTGACTGAGGCTTTGCTGTCCAAGGGATCCTCGAGCGCGTCTACCTCTTCTTCGACTTGTTGCTGGATTGCTGCTTCGGCTGTTGTTGGCTCAGAGAGATCAGGGTCGGCTTCGGCTTTGATGTCTGTCCGCACGACCTCCTCATCGACGGCTGGGTCTTTGTTCGTCGGTTTGGTCTGCTGTGCGGCGCCGGGCTTGGTGACCCGATTTTGCTTGCCATGGAAGGAGAGGGTGGACTGCGCTTGCGAGGATTGTCGGGATGTGGGCGCTCTCACGCCGGCAGATCTGCGTTTCGGCGGCATAATTGCGAGATCTGGCTGTCTTGTTCCGGTTCGAAGTGCTGCTTATGATAGGTAATGCAGAAGTAAGGTTGTCCGGAGATCTGATCGCAGAAAGATGCCGTCATTTAGTGTGAATGTCGCCCGAGCTTTCCATTACCAGGGCAACCGCGGACGCGTTGCACGTCACGTCTCACATCTGCAAGCACTTTGACACTTGAGTCTCCTTTGACACTTGAACATCGACTGCCTGATCCGCTCTCATGCACGTGGCGTTTCCAGCAGACCTGGCATCATGATACCACGGACGTGAAGATGCTTGACGTCACGCGCCAGCTTCGCGCCAGGATGCTTCACCTCGGCAAAGAATGACTTCGGGGGATAAAGCAAGTATCGGAGACCATTGCGACAAAGCTAATGCCAATGCAGCAGTTTCAGACGTAGGCTGTGCTCACAATGCCGGAAGAGCTCGGATTAGATCTTGCCTCCAAGCGAAAGCGCACACGCAAAGACTATGTCTACCATTTGGACTACCGGACAAGATGGTAAGCCGGACGGGAACGCAGCCCATCAACTCCCTTAACAACGAGTGCAGGGCAGACAACGACATGTTCCACCATCTCAACAATCCAATCTACGGCGTCCTAATCGACAGCATTATCAACCAATACCTTTTCGAAAATACCGGCTACAACACCGTTGACTATCCTCGAACGGCACTGGTCGCAAGTTCATACTGTGACTTCTTCGGCAGCCTTGCTTATCCAGGCGTCATTGAATTAGGACTGCGGGTAGTGAATTTGGGGAAGAATAGTGTGATGTACGAGGTAGGTTTTTTCGAGCAGGGAGAGGAGGCCGTCAAGGCTGTTGGAGGGTTTACGCAAATTTGGGTGAAGAGGGAGGATGGACGGCCGCCTCCTGAGGGACTGGAACCGCATGTAAGGAAAGGCCTGAAGGCGTTGATGGGTGGGAAGAAGGAGGACGGCAAAGCTTCTAGGCTATAACCTCAGTGTCGACTGGAGAGCAAAAGATGAGACGCCCATCAGCAGAAACCGAGTGCTTCAGGCGGGCTTATAACATGTCCATCCTACCTTCCCGGCCTTCCAAGCATGTCTGAATATCTAGTTGCCGTCAATCATTTGTTTGCTGTGTACGGGCCCAGCGAGCAATGGAGGATCAAGTGCACGCAGCCATGGTCTGTGCGGTGGGGTGTTCGTGCCTTCCCAATTTAAACCTCGAGCTTCTTCCCCTCACCTACAGCAGCCTTTCTGCCGCACATTTCACACGCTTCATTCGGCTTGTCATTTGATCGAGCTGGTTATACACACCTCGGACATCACATCATCGAACCTCCGAATCCCGTACAACATGGCCACAGCAACTGACGCCACGATGTCTGCACCAAACCCAGACTCAGCACAGCCCAAACGCTTGAGATTCCTACCTCTTGGTAAGTGAACAGCGAAGCGGCTACACAGAATACTAGCTGATGTGCTGCAGAGAATAACCCTGAAGTCATGACGTCGCTCCTGCACAAACTCGGCCTCTCCCCCTCACTCCAATTCCACGATGTCTTCAGCATCGACGACCCAGACCTTCTCGCCTTCATTCCTCGTCCCGCGTACGCCCTCCTCCTTGTCTTTCCCGTAAGCGTCACGTACGAGAAATACCGCGAGCAAGAGGACAGTAGCCGGCCGGCATACGAGGGCAGTGGAGAAGGCGAGGATGTCATGTGGTACAGGCAGACGATCGGCAATGCGTGCGGTCTCATGGGTCTACTGCATGGCGCTAGTAATGGGTACGCACGGACGCAGATTACGGCGGGCAGTCAGTTGGACAGGTTGATCAAGGCCGCCACGCCGCTTAAGCCGAAGGAAAGGGCAGAGTTGATTGAGAGGACCGAGGCGCTGGCTACGGCGCATTCGGACGCGGCTAAGCTGGGCGATACGGCGGCGCCGGACATCAGTGAGGATGTAGACCTGCATTACGTATGTTTTGTGAAGGATAATCACAGAGGCCATTTGTGGGAGATGGATGGGAGGAGGACAGGACCCCTCGATCGAGGTGCGCTGAAGGAAGATGAGGATGTGCTGAGCGACGAAGCGTTGAAGAAGGGTGTGAGGGCGTTTTTGAAGAGGGAGGAGGAGGCCGGTGGTGGGGAACTGAGGTTCAGTCTGATTGTGCTGGCACCTTCGTTGGATTGAGGAGAACATGCAGGAGATTCACATATAATGGCCTTCCGACCAATGCCAGTCAATTCGAGCCGAGCGTCCATGCCGGCGAACGGATCTCCTTCCGGGAGCAATGCAGATCCAGGACCCAGCTTCCCGGCTCGCATTCTTCGGATCCTTAAGGTCTGTCTGGCCATAGCTTTCACTGATGAGCGGACACTCAATCGATCATGCAGCATCACACTCCTGAGGACAATCTTGGAATCTAAATTTCGCCGTGTGATGCATGTCTTTCCGCGTCGCGACTGTGGGTGATGCAGGAATCAAGAAATGGTCGAGCATCTCTGTGGAACGCGCTCCGCGATGAAACCGCATACCACAACACGGCATTACCCGCTAAACGCTCCAGACCTATAACATCGGCTACCTGTACCTTCCTGGTCGCTATATCGACGGCTTCGCTATGCAAGTGATTTTGAAGCGACGGACTTGTCACCGACCGGCGAGCCGCCGAGAGCACATGCGACTTATCAAGCGCCATCTCCATCGCGCCCGGGGCTAGACTCCTGTCCCGCCCTTTCGAGACCACGAGCTCTCCTCACAGATCACTCCACGAAGGCAACATTACACCAACCTATCGCCATCGCCATGGTTGCGGCTATGCTGCGCAGCCTGTCGTCCGACGATGTCCGCAACAGCCAGATCTTGGCTATGGAGCAACGGCGGGAGATACAGATCATCGCCATCGCCACTTCTTCAATCAGTCTCCTAGCAGCCATCTGCGCCATGTATTGGTTCGTGATGATGAGGAGAAATTTCCGCCGAGACCTTATCTTGTTGCTGATCTGCGGCGATTTCTGGAAGAGCCTGTGGTGCTGGACGTATGCTGTGGTCGCCGTGGGCTATAAGCAGGCGATGGATTCAGGTACACCTTTTTGTCAGACGGGAGGGTACTTCTTGCAGGTCGGATTTGAGTCGTGTGGTGAGTGATTAACGTTGGAGTGTGGTCGCTATGGCAGGGGCTGATGAGGCCTGTCGCAGATCTGGCCATCTTTCTAATGTCTCTGCACATGAACCTACAGATTTTCCCGCCCAAGCGCCCAGCTCTGTCTCGCTACTTCGGTCACGATGGTCTTTACCGCTGTCGCCGCTGGATTCTCGCCCTCTGGATCATATTACCAAACACAATAGCCGCTCTAGCCTTTGCGAATCCGAGTTATGCCTATCAAGCCGCGGGTGCATTCTGTATTTTGCCCGTACGACCGTACTGGTACCGACTGGCACTGAGCTGGGCGCCCAGATATCTCGTCTGGATCTTCATCACTGGCGTAGCAATCAGGATCTACGTTCATGCGGGCAAGCAGTTCAAGGTCTTCGGACATCAGGAGGACGGAAGCACAAGCCTAAAGATGCCTGGAGAGAGTTCCGTGGATCGAGCACGCGAGCGGTTGGGGGTCAGACGCACGAGCATGGCGGCTGCTGCGCTGGAAGAAGTGCCAGAGAAGGTCTCGGACGATAATCTAGCTCCTGAGCAGACGCCTCCAGAGCCCAGCAAGGCCAGTACTGCAGCCCCGAGCTCCTTAGCAAAGTCGGCTCCAACACTAATCACCGGAAACCCATCCTTCGCACCGTACTTGTTCCAGCACGACAGCTCTGCGACTCCGTTGCCCTCAAACAGCAATAATGCTTCTCGCTGTGGCAGCCAACAAATCACTCCCGGCATCCTCGCAGCGGACTTCGCACTTCCCTCGCCACAGCCCGACCAACGCCGGCGCGGCTCTGTCGCAACCCTAAACTCCATACGCTCCGCCACCGCACCTTCGGCCCACAGTATTCCCGGCCTGACGCCAATCGTCGAAGACAGACAGTTCTTCTTCTCCACAGATGCCTACGACACTGGAGACGGCTGCGGTGCAGCCAAGGTTGCTCAAAACCGGCGGCGAGCCATCCAACGCCAACTCCGCCTTTTGTTCATATATCCAGTCGTCTATAGTATAATCTGGATCATACCCTTCATTGCGCAGTGCTTCAATTATAACGACTACTACGCGCAGAACCCGATCTTCGTCCTCAGCGCGATGAATGTCTTCTGTCAATGCTTTCTAGGCTTCGCGGATGTATGCGTCTTCTCCTGGCGCGAAAAGCCTTGGCGACATGTGCCAGGAAGCGACAGATCACTCCTAGGAAGCTTCGCGTTTTGGCGAATATGGACCGCGGGCAGGCTAGCGAGGGGGCAGAGTGCGGCGCCTAGCGACGTGCCTTCTCCGGCTGAGGAGAGTGGGGCGAGTGGTGACGGGAGTGACAAGGGCGAGCAGCAGGGCATCCAGGCTGGCTTGCTGGGGAATGTCAAGCGGTGGAGCCTAGATCAGCAATCGCGCGGGAATGGGAGTCCGAGTTCGAAGCGGCTGTCGCAGGGTAGCGATTCGCTTGCAGGTCGCCAACGTCCGCCTTCGCATAGGCGGACGCATAGCGGTGGGAGCGATCGGAAGAGGCGAGAGACGCAGATGGCGCACGATCGGCTGGCGCTCGAGAGAGCAGACTGGCAAGCTAATCGCCAGAATCTGGAGAAGAGAAAGAGGGTAGCAGCTGATGCTGGGGAAGGACACACGAGAGAGAGACAGTGGTGGGATCGGGAATTGGAGGGACCGAGTGGGGATGAAAGTGAGACGGCGAGGAGGGGGACGATATAGTAGGCTGATGTGTAGGGCGGAAGCTCGGGAATGCATAATTGCGGCGGAGAGCGTGTACGCAAGCTTCGGCTTTGAAGATTATTAGTGATAGATGGGAAGCGTCATAGCTGCACCCTGCAGAAAGTGGGACTTTTGATATGCCATTGCACTGCCCTGGAGCATGAGATTTTGAAATCGTGGTGGAGAGATGACATGACATGCCTTGATGTATAGATGCTCTAGAAAAGGGGGTTTGAATGCAGGCTTGCAAACGACAATGGTGCTGTTCGATGCATCGAGTTTAACATAGATCAGCAGCGAAACTCCACACGGCTGGGGCGCGACCTGGCCGGGACCTCAAAGTGCCTCTTAGTAGGCGGGCAGTATAGCACCAATTAAACCTAGGATCGATAACGCAAGTATATCTAAACAGCTGGGTTGCTTTCAAGTCTGCGCAGCTAACTATCAAGCAAGCGGCGTTGTACCAGCATAGTTCCCTTATCGGTCGTCAGCACATGTTGTTCCTGATTTAGATATTCGACGTCTTACCCGACTGCGTCGTAAAATCCCCCGTCGTCGACAGACTCGGAATCCTCCCCAACAGGAACTCCAACTGCCTATAGGCAGCACCAGGAACGTACTGCGGAATTTCATGGCCGGCATTGTTTACAGTCACGAACGTCAACCCTCTCTCCGTCCGCAGAGTTCCGTAAATACCACCTCCAGCTACCAAGCCTACTGGTGCAGCTGGGATGCTGCCGTCGTTAAGGACATATCCAATAGTAGGATTGTACGGAACAAAAAA
Source organism: Acidiella bohemica (assembly GCA_019670975.1). Taxonomy (NCBI): domain Eukaryota; kingdom Fungi; phylum Ascomycota; class Dothideomycetes; order Mycosphaerellales; family Teratosphaeriaceae; genus Acidiella; species Acidiella bohemica. Next base: position 975,862 of record JAGUCJ010000014.1, read on the forward strand.
TGTTTCCTCTGGAGCTTTTGAGAATCCTTGAGCGCCGTTCCAGGTCATATTCTGGATGGTGGCCAAGCTGCCATTAGCGAAAAGCAGGAAGTCAAGCCAGCCGTGGCCGATGATGACATTATTCGTTCGCTCGATGACCCCCGGGAGAGGACCAAGGGCGGAGGGCAAGCTCATATCGCCAGGATTCCTGAGACCGAGGGTGTTGTCGCCGCAAATCGAGAAATCGGTCGGCGGAGCATTGATCGCCTTCTGCACGTCCGAGCGGTTGAAGTAGTTGTTCGGACCCCATCCCAGACTCGGAAACCCCATAATGTCCCAGGGGAATGGACAAAAATCCGTTAGATGATAGAAATTGCGGTTAGGCAGTCAGTACGAATGTTGACCGAGACGGGGAGGGACAGCTGGCTTACAAGCAAGGATTGACGTAATAAGCAGCGGAAATGATGTCGGTCCAGACGTCACAACCGGGTTCGGAGCTATTGGGCGCGTTGGGGAGCTTGCCGGTAGGTGGGAAGGTGAGTGCGTTGTCCATGAACTCGATGTAGCCACATTTCTCCGCCCGCTCGTTTATTTGCTTCATGAAGGTTTCGTTCAAGTTGAAGACATTGGAAAAATGATTCAGAGCGGGGACAGAGGGTGCTTCGAGCATGGTGTCATCCTCGTTGATCGATGGGTCATTGATCTGGATCCCGGCGACGTTGTAGTACTCAGTGTCGTTGGCTTCGAGCATATAGTGAGCGATATACGGGATATACTGCCCAGCGTAGCTTTCGCCTGTGATATAAACCTTGCGACCTTGGATATCGAATGTCTCCATGAAGTTCTTCCAGAAGGCCATGAAGTCGATCGCCACGTCCTCCTCATTGACGATCTGCTGTGGCGTACCATTGATGGCGCGCGAGAATCCTGTGCCAACCGGTTGATCAATATACACCATGTTCGTCAGATTAGTCCAGCTGAAAGGGTTGGGATAAGGGCTGTAGGTGCCGCTTTGCCATAAGAACGGTCCATTCTCCTGTAGAAGTCCATCCATCGAGCTACATCCAGGTCCGCCATTCAACCAAATGGTGATTTCGTCGCAAGCTGCAGGATTCTCGGATGGAAAGAACCAGAAGTACAGCTGATTGCCATTGCTTGAGTTGCCGTTGATCGACAGTGTGCCAGCGTACGACTCGCCAATGTTGAAGTCGACGTCTGGGATTGCGGAGCCGTTGACGACGTACTCTGGGGGAGGAGTCAGCGAGATACTGCTGGAACGGGAGTTACCGTTACCTACTCGATGTTTTGGACGTGAGATATTGCGATCCCTTCCCATTCCTCTTGTGAAGGCTGTGGTGATCTGATGCAGCTAATTGTCGTTTCGGGAAGCTTGCGGCGCGCCTGTGAGGGCTTTCGAGCGCCGTTACGGCTCCGACGCCCACCAGCGCAGCAGCAATATGGTGGAAACGCATGGCCACAACAGCTACGAAATCAGAAGAACCTACCTTGGCCAGCAGAGCGCGGGCAGATGGCCTCTATAGGGATACGGCGTCGTCCCACCTCTGCTTGCTGCAATGCAACACCTTGCGTGCCCGTACTGCGACACGAACCCTGGCTTTATCGGCGAACGACCGAGGAAGCATTCACTGCCCTCGCAATGATCCAGGCACTCGTGGGTCTCGCTTCAGCGCCGTGCCGTTCATGTCGTATCGGAGTTTCAGACGACGTAAGACCTGACGTCGAATGTGCGGTAGTGCAGAGACTAGCTTCGACGGGCGTGCTTGAGCCTCCGGACCTTCCTTACCGGGTCTGGGCGGAGCTCGCCACGGCGAAGTGCAACTGGGCGGGAAGATGGTTACATGAAGGGAGCTGCAGATATCGGGCTATAGGTTGGCAAGCTTTTATCAAGATGAAAAAGGAATGGGATGGGATTTGAGAGTCAAGCTACTGTAGCAAGGCGAAGTTTGATCTCTCCGCTTGGTACTCGGGTGAGTGTATGTACATGCAGCCGCAGGCCCCTCGGCTTTCCGGCGTCACATTGAAGCCTGACATTTTCTCATGATTCACTGTCATTGGGGTAAATCGCCTATTTGTACGTCGCGGAAGCTGTCTCACGCCATTCCCTGGCCCATTGACCGTCGCCAGCAGAGCTCGTCCAGCCGCAAGCTTATATATCGCACCGTCAGCTCCATTGCCACCACGCCAACCCCAGACACTCCAGGCGCTGTGGCAGACTGCCGGTCACTGGTCGATGACCATCACCCCAGGGACCCATTACTCGAGGCCTCTAGCTGATCTCGCGCTCATTGCTCCTCCACGTCTGTCAGAATTACGAAGAGTCCAATGCGAAGAACCCATGTCCAGCTGTGCTTCTTAACGTCGGCATTGGAACATACAGCCAATAATAAATTCTGGACGTCTCGCCCAAAGTCTCTGCCGGCCAACTGTGTCACGATAATGCTTTGTGGCTTCAGTTGTTGGAAGGCCGTAACTCACACAATCATCGAGTGCAGAGCATTAAGGTTGTCTAATGCTCCGGAAACGTCAGTCGCTTGGGATCTAAGGCATTTTTGATAGTTGGATGGCTTGCAGCGAACTCCAGGATTTTGACAGGTTCCTGTCCGTTGCGAATTTGTCGGAAGATCTCTCGGGCATCGTCCTCGCCACAGCTGAGCATGAGCTGGTACACTTTAGCGTGGATATCATTGGAGTGCGCCACCTCCTCGAGCCTCCGCTTTTTCGCATGAGCATGGGTTTCTCCCACATGAGTGTCATACTCGCACTCGAGAGACCGTTTCGCACATGGTCCACATGGTCGCTGTCCATCACACTAAGAACTTCGGTCAGATGAATAACAGATGGACGTGAGGACGTTGCTAAACGCACTTTGTTCCTGCTTTTCCGACATCCCTGGCAAGCAACCGTGACCTGTGCTCGCTTGGCATTCTTAGGTACTTGAATGCCCCCAGGAATAGCTGGCCGGATCGAGATCGATGATGCAGGGGCCTCGATTGGGATTCGATCGGCATCGTTAAGCACCATGCCCAGGCGATTGGCTGTTCTCTCTTGCCTGCTAAAGGGTGGAGCCTCAGTGTCCGAAGGGACCTTTCTGACTCGCCGAGGCACCGACCTTTGGCCAGGATCTGAAAGCGCTCCAATTCCCTCTCGATGAGAGAAATAGCTTGTCTGGCTCCCCGCAGGGCACGAGAGGCGTCCCGAGTCACGTGAGACTTGATCAAGCTAAGCCTCGTGGACGGAGATACGGCCCCCCACCGACCTCGTGTCCACGTACAAATGGACGATGGTGACTGACCGCGATAGGCCAGATCCGACCTCTGTCTTTCTCCGCGAAATCAGCTCCGTCAGCAGGAAGACTGGGGTAGCCGCTTGTCGAAACTGCCGGCGGCGGCACGCGAAGGTCGGGATTCAAGAGAGTTATTGCTGAAACGAGAATGAATGCTCACTTTTGCATCCAATAGTGTGATGGTCAGCGCCCGTGCCGACGCTGTGATCAGTATCACGAGCAATGCCTATACGACAGGGCCGTTGGTGAGTCGCCGCGAGAAGCCCAAAGGCGCAAATTCGAGGAGATCAGAGAATCTGCGCGTGACTACAACCAGATCTTTGACGCTATTCGCCATGCCCGCGACGGGACTGCAGAGACGATCTTTGCACGTATACGGCAAGGCCAGGCACCCGGGACCGTGGTGCAGTACCTTCGTGGGCTATCCATGCCTTCGGGCCAGCCTGCGCAAAGCTATGAGCAGCGGCTTCGTCAACACTTCCTTCTCCGCCTAGTCCAGTCTAATGCGCCCATAAACGAGCTTCTGCGGGTCTCTAAGCTTGTTCTCAATGCGCAGTCGCGAATTGTGCTACCGCCTGCAGACGCGTATCAAGTATACCACGACCGCATTATCGACCTTGAGTCTCCGGGCGGCCTGCTTTGTGGCCTCAACCCCGGCAGGAGGACCATAGGGATAGGGTTCGCTGACGATGACGATGGTCGGCCCTCTGCTGATTCTGGAGATGATGAGCCCGATGGTTCGTACAACGGGCCAATATTCTGGGTGACCGCGCAGCCGTGGACCACCCTGACCCAAAGCGACGAAGCTGTGTCTCACCTTCTGTCTATTTACTTGACCATGATCAACCCATACTAGCGGCTAGTCGAAGAAGACATCTTTCTGGGTGCGATGCGCAGTGGCGATCTAAACTCACCGCTATGCTCGCCCGCACTTGTCAACGCCATGCTGGCGTATGGATCGCTCCTGTCCGAGATCGATAAAGCCTTCGTTCACCCTAACTCTCTGCTCACGCGTGGAGAGCATTTCCACCACGAAGCTATCCGGCTGCTCGCGGTAGGACCGGAGAGTCTCACACTGCCTGGCATGTGCGCAATGACGGTGCTTGCGCTGGAGTGCTCGTTGCGAGGCAATGACAAATTGGGGTTCTCGCTCATTACAAGGGCTGCGGCCGTAAACCGAACCCTAACCTGGACTTCCAGCCTTGCTCCGAACGACTACATGCGTGCACGGACGTCTGCGGCTCGTTCCGTGGTATGGATTGCTATGTAGGTTGACAACAAGCTCGTCCAGCAGTGGCACTCTGCGTCTGACACGCTCTCGGCTAGGTCATTCAACATTGGTCTCTTGAATCCGCTTAGCACTTTGCCAGCACGGCTTGAAGATGCTCCGCCTGCCAAATACTCGGCTGCTAGCAAGCTTTCATATTGGGTAGGATATCCACTGATCAGCCAGCCTAGGCCTTTCAACCTCAATCTTCTCAATCAACACCGTGGAGACATATCCGGGTTTATCAGGGATGTTACGAGACATTTCTTCGCTGTGGCTCAGCCAGCTGCGGGCACTGCTATGCAGCTCGCTCGTTCACTATCAACCAAAATAGAATCCTGGTACGACAACCTGCCAAAGGAGCTAGCTTATGACCCTGCTGCACCTCCACCGCCCAGCCAGCTACAGTATGCTAGGGAATCCCTGGCTCAGGGCTGAAGCTGACTTTTCCAGCGTGCAGACGTATTGTGTTTTGATAACGTTGTGGTCACAAACACATTCCATTTTGCACAAGCCGGACGCTGGCGAAACCGATCCAAACGAGATCGCAGACTGGGAGAACGAAACCCATAATCGCTGCCTTCTGTACGCATACGCCGTCGCGAATGCTCTTCGAGACTTCCGTGTGTCATATGGGTTGAGTAGGTCTATCTTCTTTGCGCGGTTCACTAAGTCTGCTGTCTCTGAGGCTGACACTGTGACTGTCAAGAGATCACTGGCCCATTCCACGTCCAGGGCGCCCCGGCAGCCGCTTCTGTTTTGCTACGTGATTTACAGTCGTCTTCAATCAATGAGAGAGAAGTTGTGGACGAGCATGGCGTGCTCGGGCAGTTCGAGAATCCAATCAAAGACACGCACTCAGCGACCGAGGAAATCTTCAGGTGCCTGCTCGCCACTGGCACGCAAATGATGCTGCCGCGAGCGATAGCTCGCATGCTTCATCGCTCAGCGCTGCTGCTCCAGCTGAGATTCCCGGAGTCGGTAGACCAGATGCTGGTCATGATCACAAAGACATCGTGGCGGCCGTGCGATATACACCAACTTGATTCGATACATTCCACTTGGGACCTTGACGGCCGCGTCACGGCAGCGGGCGGCAAGCGAAAAATGGAGGCAATGCTGAAGGAATGGGAGCGCTTAGAGATAGCAGACAATAATATAGAGACGGATGAGGAGTAGGGCCGCAAGATAGGTCAAAGCGCGAGGTAATCTTAGCTGGCCCGTATACCTCAGCGCACCGGCACGTGTGAGACTGACAGATGGGGAAGGCGCTGCGGCAGCAACGGAGACGAGCCACGCGCTCCCCTGCATGGTGAAGACAAAGCCTGACTAAACCCGACCTGGGCTCTTCCTGGGTGTGCGAGTCGTCACATGCGAGTCGTTTGTGTCAGGTCGTACCGGCATTTCCGTTGAGTCTCATTCCTATCTCCCCGATAAGCCGGCAGAAACAGGACCTTCTAAACTTCCGACAGGCACATCCTCATCATGGACCGATCTCTGGTGTCTTGAGGCAGAGGCCAGCTCGCATGCCTGGGTTTCGAACTGCTGCGGCGGAAGATGGTGATCCTCGAAGTTGATGCGCTGCCTGCTATGCACAGGCCATACTGGATACTCTCTCTGCCAGGTTCCCAGCATTGTGCATAGTGATGACTCCAAGGCGGCGAGCGCAGTCGGTGACCGCGCTTCCTCGAAGATCAAAGGCTTCATCGCAAATGTGACGCCCAGAGAGGATGCATGGTATGCGGCCAGCTTCGTAGTCATGGCGGCTAGTAGCTCGGACTTCAGGCCGGTTGTACACGGCCGGTGTCGAGTGCAGAGATAGAAGGTGGTGAGATCAAACAGGACTGGGCCCGTTCCTGCCACTCGAGATCATTGTAATTGCAAATCTTGAGCACACGGTCGCAGCAGCGTTGAATCCGAAGTTGCCCCGAGTCGACTGGCTGAAGTGCAAGGTTGTAGAGATCATTGCGGAGTTCTGCTTGCAAGCAACCGCGTGGAGAGTTCTCCATCGCCAGATTGCCGAAGGGTGGTAACAAGGACAGATGAAGTGCTGTGAGTCTGGTGGCGGGCGACGAAATATGGTCTCGCTTGTGTCGCCGAGTGAGACTGCGCGAAAGCAGTGAAGCTTCCCAGAGCCCCTGACTGAAGACTAGAATCATAATAATAGTAACGGGTGCAGACCTTGCAGTCATTAAGGTGAATAAGTAGCGGGGCAGTCTCGCGGCGCAGCTGTTTGCATCGGCCAGTGAGTGGGGATGCGCGACGGTTGGCCTAGTCGTGAGCGCACAGTCGCAGAAATGGACGCATATGCCTCGCCTGCAATCGCATCGATGCTGCAGCGATTAAAGCCAACTCGAAGATGTACTTGCGTAGCTCCGTAGGTAGTCTTGCGAGAGGTGCGTGACAACAAGTTTTTTCTTCGCGGGATGATAGTGGCTGAATGAAGTCTTGTTACCTCTTGACAACGGTAGACTCCTTCCGGGCTTCATCGGCAGCATAGTGGTTAACGCTTCTACCCTTCGACGAGCAACTGAGTGGCAGTAGCGATGACGTGAGATTAAGAAAGTGCCAGCCGGTCATGCGATCGAGAGCTTCATACCCGGCAGCGACGTGATCGAGAGCACGAGGCGGGAGAGGGGCAGGATGCTGCGATCGCCCGATTCTATCATGAAGGTGACATGCATCTATTCTTGATGGATCCCGGCCACATGCCTAGCCACGTGATCACCAACCATCATTTCTTGAGCCCTCAGTTCAGCTTCCAATCCTTGTAACTCCACTTCTCCGTCCTTTCCTTCTTCCCTTGCCTCCACTGCCAATTCTTCTTCCGCACCTCGACTTTCCCATTGATCAGCAGATTCCTGTACCGATCACTCAAGAGGTTGCCCTCCGGCTTCAACCTCCTCAGAGAGTCTTCGAGCTCATCCGGCAACACAACCTCAAGCGGTGCGTCAGGTACCGGCACTTGTCCAAATCTCCGCCTCTGCAGCTCCACGGTGGCAGCTTCATCGTCCGACGAGTCAGACACCGTGGCAACTTGCGAGCCAGGCCGCCGCGCCTTGTCCCTTGCAGACATCTCTCGAGCAATCTGAGCGATCCTCTTCTCCTGCTCCCGCCTCTCTTTCTCCTGCTTGTCCCGCTTCTCCTTCGCCTCCCTCTCCTTCCTCGCCTGGACTTTCTTCCTTTCTTGTGGGGTCTTTCGCCTCGAGCGCTTAGCCACGTGCGTCTCCTCCTCAGCACCGGATTGGAGACCCTCCCACTCGCTCTCCCATGCGCTTTCGTAATCCGTGCCGTACTCATCCTTCTCAGCTTTCTCCACCCGTCCGGCTTCTGCCAGTGCGCGAGCTTCAGCTTCAGCGGCCAATGCTTCAGCGGCCAGGGAGGCCTTCTCCGCTTCCACTGCTGCGGCGCCTTCGCGCGCGAGCAAGGCGGACCAGTCGGTCACGAGCGGGTTGTAGGATTTGCCTCCCTCAGGCTTGGGCACATGAGGCACGGCTTTGGCATTTTTGGTCAGCGGGACGGGTGCCTGGGCGAGTGTAGCGGGTGCACGCTTCTTTTTCTCTGCCTCCAAGAAGCTCAGGCGCTCGTCCCGCTGCGCAGGTGTTTCGGCCCAAGGATCGTACGCGCCGCCTTCTGCTATTTGTGCGCCGCCAAGAGCGTTGTCTGCAAAGTTCCGTACGCGTTGGAGATCTTTATGCGGGACGTACTTTCCATCTTTGGCTTTCTTGCGGCTCGCGATGGGCAGGTCTGGTGCCTTCCTCTTTCGACCATCGAGGGCAGGGACTGCGCTTCGCTGAGCCAAGATCTCGTCGACTTTAAGTTGTTTCTGCCTCTTTTGTTTGCGCTCGATTTCTACATCGCCTACAACATCTGTTGCGAACAGTGCATCTGTAGGTTGCTCCGCAATCACGCCGCCGGTTGCGATGATCTCTGCGCGGGCATCTTCGAGGCCCGCAGTGACGGTGGTAATGTCGATGTTCTTTCGCCACGCCTTCTTGCCCTTGCGAGAGGACTGCGTGTACGTTGCTGGGGCTGTGGAAGCCATTGTGATCAAGTACAGGGAGCAACGGATTCGGGCAGTCTGATCGAAAAGTCGAAATTCCTGGTCGAGGTTGGAGGTAAGATCTAAGGTGATCTTATCACTGTCTCGGATCTCTATTGGCGCCGCGGGATCCCTGTCATCCATGCACGTCGAGCCGACATCATTCAGGAGTGACTTTCTGGTGCGATTTTCCGTTTATCCCACCCGCACGCCAGCATACATACAGCGCCTTCATTCACAAACACCGCGATTGCCGCACTCGGTAGCCCAGATATCATCTGCAACAAAGCCATCCCATTGCGACAAGCTCAGCCTAGTCAGCCCAGTCCTCACCCATCCCGCTCATCCCCGCCACAGCCATGGCGCAAGCAGTAGGCTCATACACCAACCCGCTGAAGAAGTTCAAGCTGGTCTTCCTGGGCGAACAATCAGGCATGTCTCTCCAGACCCGGTATCAAATCCCGCTCTCACCTCTGACAATGCTTAGTCGGCAAAACCTCCCTAATCACCCGCTTCATGTACGACTCGTTCGACTCCACCTACCAAGCCACGATCGGCATCGACTTCCTCAGCAAAACCATGTATCTCGAAGATCGGACCGTGCGACTGCAACTCTGGGATACCGCGGGACAAGAACGCTTCCGCTCCCTCATCCCCTCCTACATCCGCGACAGCAGCGTCGCGGTTGTCGTCTACGACATTACCTCGCAGAAATCATTCCAGCAAACACGGAAATGGGTCGAAGATGTGCGATCAGAGAGGGGAGGCGATGTGATTATTGTTCTGGTGGGGAATAAGACGGATTTGAACGAGAAGCGGGAAGTCACGGCTGCGCAGGGAGAGGAGGAGGCGAAAAAGAGTGGGTTGATGTTTATCGAGACGAGCGCGAAGGTCGGCCACAACGTTAAGGCGTTGTTTAAGAGGATCGCGCAGGCGTTGCCGGGGATGGAGGGGGAGGGGCAGGCACAAGCGCCGCCGAATAGTGAGTTGACACGATCAAGGATAGTCTGGGCGCCCTTTGCTGACGTGATATACAGCGATCGATGTCAATGTGAACACGCAAAAGCCGGAGAGTGAAGGGGGCTGTAATTGCTGATGAGAACGGCCGAGTGGCGGCTTTTTGGGGGGGTTAGTATATCACGCCTTGCCTTTCGGGCTTGGGGTCCTTTTCGGCGACGGTGCATCCTGCAGCGTGGAGTTCCGGCGTTTTGTCGCTAGGTGGCGATTTCTGAGACGGTCAAGCATGGAGAAGTTTTTCGAGCGAAGATGCATAGGATGGTCACAGGAAAAGATGTACAGATGCTCATGAGCTCCGATTCAATACCACCTTCGCTAGTCCTTATTCTACATTATGTTCGTCAGGCGCGTTCTCGGGAAGTGCGCCTGTATGTTCCCTATCCTCGGCTGTGGACGCCGACGCTATGCAACGCAAAACCAAGCCAGTCCCTGCCCTCCCTACCTTTCCGGAGCGGCCCTTCACTCCGCTCCCTTCATGGCCGGCGGCCCCGTTTCCGACCGTGCTCTCCTCTCCCTCTCACCAAGCCCGCCACCGGGCACATTGATCTTTAATGCGCCCGCCGTCCTTCCAGCCTCAAACCTCTGACTCGTCTGCCTCGCCCACTCATCCTCCCTCTCCTCCCTTCCCAGCCAATACCTCTGGGTCGGAAACCTTGTCATGAACCGTCCGAGCTTTCCCTTCCAGCTCGAGTCGTCAGCAAAAGGATTTGATGCCATCGTGGCGTCCCCCGACGCATCCGCAAATCCCATCGTAGATTTCGCGGAAGACGCCGCGACATATGTCCGTAGCGAGCTCCTCGCAAACGAGAAGATGACCAGGCACATATAACCCCTGAGGACCCACAGGACGATCAAGATCGACAAGCTCATGATGCTTCCTTGGGCGGTAAGGACGGCTGAAGTGAACGGCGATCCCGGGTACGCGTAAGTTGTCGCCTGCTGCGCCGCAAAAGCATCCGGAGCAGGCGAAGCTGCAACTTCCACATGGCTGATCGTCAGACTCGGATCCGTAAATCCAGCCGTATCATTCATCATGCCCTGGCCCGGCACGCCCGCCGCAGGGGTCTTGACTTCGTCGCCCAGGTGCTGCGCTAGAAGCACAAACCATCCGAGTCCGAACAGTGCTGTGTAGGCTGAGGAAATGATGGTATCTATCACGAAGATCCATGCAAGGCTCAGCACACGCAGCACTGTGCCAGTGTTGTCTTTGCGCGTCCGTACAGCGGGGGAGAGGTAGGTTATAAGCGCGAGGACGAGAAGAGAGTAGATGTAGTGCGACAGCTGCAGGATGTTGAGATGGTAGCCGGTGAAGAGGGCGAGGATGCCGTAGGCGCCGGTGATTTTGTTGATGGCGAGGGTGAGCAGGAGGAATTCGGTTGCGGTGGCGAGGGAGACGAGGTGGAGGAAGGACTGAAGGTGTAGGTCGTCAGCAAGAGGTTTGCGTGCGAGGTCATGAGGCTCATCAACGTACTCGAGGACGCGGGAAGTAGAAGAGTGGCATGTTGGGCGAGATGCTGGCTGTCTGTCGCGGGACGCGTGTCGAGCGCAGGGTGTAAGAAGTGGAGGCGAAGACAGATGTAGTTGATCTTCTGGTGCTGATGCGCCGGCAAAGGGCGGAAGTCAGTAAGCTCGGCTGATCTTGCCTTAGGCACCTTGGCACTGCTCGTACGGCTACCTATACAACGTCACCTTGACACACGCTTCACGTCCCATCACCGGCTGCCACTTTCATCTTTGCCGTTTATCTGCCCGGCTCGCTGAGACAGCTGAGCATCCTTCATTTGTACGACCCGAGAAATCGGTCCCGGCCGTCCTGCGACTGGGTCAAGTGCAAGCTACTTCGGCTGTAATCAGTGATGCTCTCCGCAACTAGACGCAGTAAACGCCAGAATCTCAATTCACCTCATGGAAAAGTCCTCGGAACCTTGACCGCTTCCCAGTTGCTGCAAGTCTGCCGCTGCAGCGACCAGCTCCCCGCCTAGATTGCTCGGGTCGACCTGATAATCACATTGCGATAGATGGCTGTCACGTATTCGACAGCAAGTCTCAACCAGGCTTTTGCTCATTAGCGCGGGTATGCGCACGCCGCGGAGCACGCATGGCGAAGTGCCTCTGCGAGCTTCGTAGCAGCACACACGCTTCGCGCTGGGAGTGGACCCCGCGGAAGACTTTGGTAAAACCCATCGAATATCTCCCATCAGCGTCGCCGATGCAGTCGGCAAACATCGGAAGTGAAGCCGCTGGTGATTTGGGTTCCGAGACCTGTGGTGTCCGGCAAAAACACTAGCAGCATTTGAGAGGCCGTGATCGAGAAGGCTCGGGAGCGGGTGCTTTTGTTAGGATGCCGTGTTGGCGTTTCCGGCATCGAGGCAGCTTATACCACAGACTTACTTTACGTTCCATGACTTACTGTCAAGCAAGTCGCAACCAACATCGTCGCTTTCATTGCTATCCTTCTTGCTTGGTGGGTGATGGGCTCGAGGTGTCCGGCAAGCAGCGCATGGACTGCGTATTTGTGAGCACGGCCTGATGGGTCACGGGAAGAGGCGTGCGCGACGCGCCTCTCGCGCTTTCCACTGCTCCTCGTCATTTCCTCCCTGCCGACTTCGAAATCACCATTTCTCCCTTGCGACCACACCAAGGCAGACTATCGGGTGGACCGGCGTTATCTCGACTCAAGGCAGCTCCTCACATCATCATCGACTCTCTCCTCGACATACCAAGAGCGCACACTTCCCCCCAGTCATCGATGTGCCCGCCTTCCTCCGTCCCTCTCGCGCTTCGGCTTTGGGAGGACGCGTTGGATCACGGTCTCGGCCGCGCTACTGCTTGCTACGTAGCTACGGTGACTGTCATTGAGCAATGTCTCATTACAAAGTCTCGTTGCCAAGTACTTGTGGGGGCGGGTGGGCACGTTGAAGCTTAACCCTAAGCGATACGATCGGCTCTAAGCCTCGCGGTCCTATATACCTGGAAGCTGCTGGCCTCTTCAACTACTCTTGCAGATCCCGATTTGCTACTCTGGTCTGCCTTGGCCGGCTGGAGCGCATGAAGGTGACGTAGGACGAAAGGGTGGCCGGATTGTCCGGTGTTCAGCACTGGACCCCTGGTCACTGTGCTGTGCTGTAATCAGTACCCTCATGCGTCGGTTTGGTAAGACCTCCGAGGAGGCACGCGTCGAGGCACGCTGCCCGGACTTTATGCTTTGATCACAAATGGACAGCTTCGAGACCATATTGCTGAAAGTGCGATATTGGGAAGAGATCAGGGCAATGTACGCCGGATTAGCCTCGCTCAGGCTCGTTTTCAGGATCTCCGACGACTGCTCATGTACTGCTTCCACAGCCCTTGCTTCGTCGCTGGAGACTGCAATCCTGGATATCGAGAGGCTGGCCCTGTGGATTCCTGCTCAGCCAACATTACATCTTGAGAATGTTCTGGCCATCAGTCGCGGTAATCGTAATCTTAAAAAGGCGTAAGAAGGGCATGGCTGTGCGCTTAGGCGCTTTCGTCGACAGACGGACCAGTGCGAGTCAGCTTGCCTCGATCCTGACCTCGACCCAATCCTGCCTGAATCGCATTATGTGCGAAGTGGGATGCCTCGTGGTTACAAACGGATACGAGCTTTCTTGCACGGTCAGCACACAACGACATGCCAAAGCTCCCGCATTCTTCTCGTTCAAGCCGGATCGAATTGCTGCGCTGCTCTTGTCAGAGCCGACAGGTGAAGGTGACTCGGGGACCCACAAAACCACCAACGCCCTCGACTCCGGGAAGCGCGCCGTCTGGCAAGTCTTCTCTGATGAGCTCGGGATCTTGTGTAGCTGCTCGCGGTGGAGGCGTCCTGTGCATACATTATACACGCCACGCTGTGCTTGTCATAAGAAGGCCACCCTCTCTCAAATCTTGACGCATTCCGCGGTATCTCGAAGCTCGGAACAAGGCACCATCCTCCGTTCCGATTGGTGTTTAACACCACTGTCTGATCATCCGCGTCAATCATCTCCGTCTACGATCTTGAGAATGGACGTCGATCGATGAGCGCCGAAACAAAACACGAAATGCCCGGATACTGGTTTCATGACAGCCATCCGGCGCAGCCTCACCATCAACAAGCGTGGGAAGGCAGGCGGCTTTTGTAGATGTACTTTGTCCGCTTGCGTGGGATCACAGAATGCCTCTCGAAGCCACCAGTGGCGGATGAGATGGAAACCAAAGACTTTGTCTCTAGGAGAAGCGCTCATCACATACCAAGAGAATCAACACTTTCCTGCTCTTCCAGGGTCTAGGATGCTGTCGAGGGAAGGGATTCGCCGATCTATCTGGAAAATTGGCCTGGCCGCATGTGGGAGCCTGTGGTGGTGTCGGAATGAGATCGAAGCCGAGCTACTCTATGCGACCTTGCTGTAGCGGCCTTAGACTCCGGCGCGGGAGGTGATTGCGACGCATGTCTTGCGGCCAGGGGACCAGACGAGGCAGTGGGACCTCTCTCGAGTGAGGATCAAAGCTTTGGCTTGTCTACTGTCCTGTGTCTGCTGGTACCGCTTCTGGCGTGGCTCTGGCTTCCAGCGTTCTGACTCTCATGGCTATATGCGCTTGCGAGCACAGGATTGCTGTTGATTATGCTGCCTCTATTGGCGGGCGCCGTCGTTCTTATCCTGCAAAGGGGAGATTGGCGGCCACTGGATCCTTTTATACGTCTTCCATCATCGCCTCTGACGAAGAAAAGTTGGCTAACTACTCGGCTAGATTACGCAGCTGTCGAGCGATCGAAGAAAGTCCCCGGGCTCTGTGTCGTCGATCTTCGATATCATCAGAGGATTGATGGTAGCGACAAGCTTCCATGGACATGGATAAGATTCAAAACACTGTGTCGGTCGTCCTGACTTCCGCGGAAGGTTGAGCGATGGCCGATCCATGATGCGTTCATGTGCTGATGCAATAGCCGGACGTGCTCGGTATTGGCAAAGTTGCTCGCAAGTATTACCCGCAGCTGACGCTTCAAACATCACAGCTTGAAGCGCCAAATGCACACGTTCCATCAGGAATCAACGCGGTGAGGGTTGCTTGCAGGAACGAAACGATGCTGTTGCAACTCTGGCATGTCTGGAGAAAGCTGATGGGGAAAAGCTGACACTGCCTCCGACGTCATTCCCGCATGAGTCCGTGCAATACTTTCTACCCCGCAACGCGATTGCTGCTAACGTTAGACCCGATCCAGTCAAGCCTGTACCACGACGTGCTCCGCGTGCAGTGTGCTTGCGGGAAAGAGGAATGGTGCAGGAGACCGCTGCAGTGATAAGGTCTTCCGATAAAGAGCACCAGGATGCTCAGCGAGCTCCCGCGCAGCTGGCCTCGAGAGCTCCGCTCCGACGATTATCTCGTCCAGTCACTCGCAGCCTCGTGTGGGCTCTCGTTGCACTTCTAACGACTCGACATACTACACTGAAAGCCGACATGCGCGTGTCGGTTGCTGCTGGCTTGACAGCCATTGTGGCCGTGCCGCAAGCAGTCCTCGCCGAGCAGTACACCGTGTGGGCATCTGTGATCTTTGCCAGGACAGGTGATCGAACACCACAGGTGCTTGGATTTTTACCGACCACCCTCACCTCTCTTGGGGCCCAGCAGCAGTACCACTCTGGCGCGTTCTTCCGCGAGCGCTACATTGACTCCACCACCAATGCCAATGTCCTCAACAGCGCTCCCTTGTCCGGCCTCAGTGCGGATTGGCTGGATTCTATGCAGGTCTATATTCAGTCGCTGGACGTACAGTACACCGTTGCAAGCGCACAAGCTTTCCTTCAGGGACTTTATCCTCCATTCACCCTCAATACCAGTGCGACCACTCTACCCGACTCAAGTATTCTCGCCAACCGAACCTACGTAGATTATCCCCTACAAGGGTACCAGTATGCACAAATCCACGCCCCCGGTGCCCTCGATGCCGATTACCCGTACATTGCTGGAAACCTGAACTGTCCAGCCTTCAATGACGCGGCGTTCGCATATGAAAATTCGGCAGCCTTCAATGCTACACAAACAGAGAGCAGTCAAACCTACGAATTTGTTGGCCCGCCATTGCTGTCCTCTGTGCTGAACTCGGACGCTTGGGACTACGTGAATGCCTACGCCATCTACGACTACATCAACTACCAGTATGCGCACAATGCCACGGCAAAGCAGATCTTGGACCAGCCGGGATTCAGAGATCAGACGGACAACACCAGCTTCCTGACCCAGCTGCGTTTCTACGCCGATCAGCAGCAATGGGCTGAGCTAGGCAATCTCACGGTCGAGAACACCTACTCCACAGGGAAGAATGATCCCCTACCTGCCAATGTGACTGGAAGTATCTCCACAATCGCGGGCAACATGCTTGCCGCAAAGATGCTAGCTCAGCTGCAGATTGCCGTCAGCACTGCGGGTGAATACTACAAGTTGAGCCTGATTTTTGGCGACTATGACCCGCTCGTGTCACTGTTCGCTCTTACTGGCCTCCCGAATATTGACAGCAACTTCTACGGCTTGCCGGCATTTGGCTCCGTGGCGAGCTTTGAACTATTTTCATATACTAACGGGAGCAACCCAACCTTCCCAAGCGCGTCCGAGCTCTGGGTAAGGTTCTACTTCCGTAACGGGACTGAGGGGGATGATGTCGTTGGCAACAACTACCAATCGTATCCGATCTTCAATCGAGGCCCCAGTCAGACGGACATGACGTGGGACGATTTCCAGGCGTACATGAACGGTATCATGGTAGGCGACATTGGCGATTGGTGAGCTACATTTGTTGACAAGGATTTACGTGCTCACGTGCTGACTGCGGGCGTATAGGTGCACCCAATGCGGCGCCGACCTGATTTTCTGCGCAGCCTTCAACTCCTCTAATCCCTTCATAACCACGTCTGGCGAGACCACCGTTCAAATCAGCTCCTCCCATACCATGAACCCCGCCATTGCCGGCATGATCGGTGCACTCATTGCTCTCGTGATAGGAGCCGGCATCTTCGTGCTACTTTGGCTGATTGGTGTCATGAGCCTGCATAAGCGTGAGCGGCGAAAGAGCGAGCTGGGCGGTTTCAAAGGCAGTCAAAAGCTTGCGTCAGATCAAGACCTGACAATACCTAAGGGCGGTGCGGTGGTCGGCGCTTCGATAGAGCGAGAAATTCCTATGAGTCCGGCACATGAGAGGGTGGGCAGTTGGGAGCTCAAGAGCACGGAGGCTGGGCAACGGCCTGATCTGTCGACTGCGCCGAGCATGAGGAAGCTGAGTGGCGAGAGCGAACGGATTGATCCGTTTAGGGACCCGGTGAAGCCGGACGAGAGAGTGTAATGAGGATATGATGTATGTGTGGAACGCAGGATACCACAGCCTACCCATTTGTGTTTTGGGTTTTGTGGAATTGATTTTGAATACCCTTCTGCGGGACTAGGGCAGGCCTCCAGTATGCACACTCTTTCGACGGCTCTTGATGCTTCTTCTCTGACTAAAGTATCTTTCCGCGGCAGCCATGCCCACCAGCCGCCAAACGCAGTCTCATGCGTGATTCTTGTAATTGACCCTCAGACGCTCAATCTGTTCGCTTTTGCAACTCCGGAACGCCGCGCTTATAATGCATAGCTGCGTTTTATGACCGCCATGCCACAGTCATCATCCTAGCCGTGCCGCTAAAGAATGTCGTGTATCGGCCGAAATGCAATCGCCTGGCGATATTGACAGTCTCTAGCCTCTCCACGGATGCTGCCAGTGCAGTCCTGCCTGTCCTACTCCTCCATCTTCGTATCGCCGTTCGATTGCTTTTGATGCCGCGCCGATATCCAGAGGACATTATTACACCTTCTCCTGGTTAGCAGCCATTGCAACACAGCAAAAGTATCTTTCCAGGTCATACCGTATCAGAACCTGTCCCAGCATTCCTGCACTCTTTCCATTGCTCCACTCCTCCGTGTTACTCATTTGGATGTTCATGTAGCTGTCAACCGAAACCAGCCGTCCAGTGTACTCAGTTTGGTTCCATTTCAGGCGCACGATCACTTCTTCATTGACAAGGGATTGCAGCATTGGCCGCGGGTTGAGGGGTACGAACTGGATATTCGTCAGCCGTCGCATACTTCAGATTGCAGTACAGCGCTACTCACCGACATGATCGCAGGGGTTGCGAGTCGAATAAGTGTCTGTGTGTGTTCTGGGTGTGTTTGCGACAAGGTGAAAGGTCTAAGTCAAGACTCGTTGCGAAATGCTGCATGACTCGCGCGTTCAGCCACAGCGGCTATGCTGCCTGCTAGCCACACTACGTTGTCGAGACCCCCCGACTTCAGCTTACCTCTGCATGCGCACACAATGCTGTAATGGCTCGATAGCATGGCGCTGACATCGGTAAGTAGCTTGACCAGTGCAGTCTGATATATCGACTGACGCATATCAGTGGAAAGCTTTCCGCTTCTTCGATGTATCTCAAGTCCGCCTTCCGGGCGGCGACGGCTCGATAGCCCTTGATGTAAGTCTTGCGATCTCTGCCCAGGCCTGCTTCTACTTACATGCTCAGCAAGGGAGTATAAGCTGCACATCTGCCGGATCTGATAATATCTTTGTCGGGACACCAGAAGGCAAGGTCCACCTCCTGGATCAGACGTTTAAGTCATCGCGGTCATGGAAAGCCCACGATGCTGGCCGCATCACTCACGTCAAGCAAATTCCAGAGACCTACTACCTCCTGACCTTGGCTGAGGATCTATCTCACGAGCCTGAGCTCAAAGTCTGGGCTCTGGATAGGGCCGACAAGAAGACGGGTCACCCCACTTGTCTATCTTCGATCACTGTGCAAAATGGGCGGAAGAACTTCCCAGTGACTGGCTTTGCTGTCACGAGTGACGTTGCGCAGCTTGCTGTGGGCTTCGCGAATGGAGCTGTAACTGTTGTCAGGGGTGACTTCATTCACGACCGAGGAACCAAGCAACGCACAGTATTCGAGTCAGAGGAGCCTATCACCGGCCTAGAGTTCCGAGAAGCCAACACGATGGCACTATACATTGCCACAGTATCACATATCCGTGTTCTGGCAATCACTGGCAAAGCGCAAGGTACGCCAGCAAGGACGCTCGATGATCATGGGTGCGCCGTTGGCTGCATGACGCTTGATGAGCAATCCAACGATATCATCGTGGCTCGAGACGATGCCATCTATACCTACGGTCGCCGCGGTAAGGGGCCTTCGTACGCATACGAAGGCGCAAAGAAGATGGTCGGCGTAAGCAAAGACTACGTGCTGGTCGTGTCGCCGCCAAAGAACAATTTCACGACGTCAACAGCTTTGCGCGCTTTTGGTGGCACGCAGGCAGAGGATATCTTCAACTCGAGCACCTTTACCATTTTGAATACAGACCCGAAGTTCATTGCACATTCGGAGGCCTTGCCGAACCAGGTGAACAGCGTCTTCACCATCTGGGGCGACATCTTCCTCCTCATGGTTGACGGCAAGCTCTACCAATACCACGAAAAGACGTTTCAGCAGAAGCTCGAAGTTTTGTACCAGCGGAATCTGTGGATCCTTGCTATTACCCTGGCCCGGAAGTACAAGGTCGATCTCATTCAGCAAAATGTGATCTTTCGACGATACGGCGACTATCTCTACCAGAAAGGCGACTATGATACAGCCATGCAGCAATACTTGCATGCAATAGACAATACCGAGCCTTCACAGATCATCCGAAAATTCTTGGATACTCAGCATCTGAAGAATCTTATCGAATACCTCGAGGCGCTGCATGAAGAGGGCAAAGCATCGTCAGACCACACAACATTGCTGCTGAATTGCTACGCCAAACTGAAGGACGTTGACAAGCTGGAGACTTTCATCAAACAGCCCGGAGAGCTAAAGTTCGATCTCGACACCGCAATCGTCATGTGTAGACAAGGTGGCTACTACGACCAGGCGGCTTTCCTGGCACGGCGGCATCATGAGCATGGGCTTGTGATCGACATCTTGATCGAGGACCTGAAGAAGTATGCCGAGGCAATGGCGTATATTGTCCGGCTCAACCCGAAAGACGCATACGTTAACTTCATGAAATACGGCACGGTGTTGCTTGAGCACTGTCCCATCGAAGCGACACAGGTCTTCATTGACTACTTCACGGGCCAGTATAGACCGAAGAAGGATGCGGTCATTGTACAAGAAGCGCCCGTGCAGCAGGAGTCTGGAGGCTTTGGAACAGCGGCAAAGACTGCCGTACAGAGCCTGGCGTCCCTCATTCCACTGCCCAGCATGAGCATGACATCTTCGACGCCAGATGGCCAGACAGCGACGAAGAACCAAACCCAAGTCGTGGAAACGACCGCCCCCGGCGACTTCATCGAGTACGAAGTACCGAAGCCCCGGGTAGCCTTCTCCGCTTTCGTGGATCATCCGGAGGAGTTTATCACGTTTCTCGAAGCGCTGATTGACAGTGAGGATGTGAAGCAAGATCAGAAGACAGACTTGTACGCCACCCTCTTCGAGAGCTACCTGCATCAAGCAAGCAACAGCCGCGCCGAGGAGAAGACGGAATGGCAACGCAAAGCTCGGCAGCTCATCGAATCAAAATGCGTACCGATCGACACTGCGAAGGTCTTGTTGCTGTCGGACCTGGAAAAGTTCAGAGACGGCACTATCCTGGTCAGCGAAAGGCAAGGCCTTCGCTTTGACGTCTTTCGATCATACACCGCCGCCCATGATACTCGCGGTGCGATCAAGGCATTGCACAAGTACGGCCCGGAAGAGCCGCAGCTTTACCCAGCTGCTCTCGCCTACTTCACCAGCTCTCCGCAAACGCTGGAAGAGGCCGGCGACGAAGTGGAAGCAGTGCTGAAGAAGATCGACGAAGACGGCTTGATGGCCCCTCTGCAAGTTATCCAGACCCTCAGCACCAACGCTGTTGCTACCATGGGTCTCGTGAAGAGGTATCTTACTTCCACCGTCCAACGTGAGCGTGACGAGATTGCCGCCAACCGCCGCCTAATCTCTACCTATCGCACCGATACCGCGACCAAGCAACAGGACATCGCTGAACTGGCTACGAATCCCACATCCTTCTCTACCACACGCTGCTCCAGTTGCGGCCGGACACTGGATCTACCGACCGTACATTTCATGTGCAAGCACAGTTTTCATCAGCGGTGCTTGAACGTTGTGGATGGGCAAGAGGTTAACGAGATCGAGTGTCCGATCTGCGCGCCGCAGAATCAGACGGTGCGGCAGATCAGGCGGGCGCAGGAGGAGAGTGCGGAGAGGCACGAGATGTTTAGTGATGCTTTGCAGCGGAGTGGAGATAGATTTGGGACGGTGAGTGACTGGTTTGGGAGGGGCGTCATGGGTGTGCCGGGGTTGGTCGAGTGATGCTCGTGAGATCTTGCGAATGTAGGGTAGACCTGGTGGCTGGCGGGGCTGGTTCAAAATTGTCCTAAAATCCTACCTACGGAAACATGTCTCCTGCCTGCCATGACTCTCCCGTCCGCTTTTTCGAGGTCACGGCACGTCATATCCCAGCGCATGCCGAATCGAGTGGCTCCTCCTGTGGCCACAATCGCTAAATTACCGGCTCATTGCATCACTCGATGCCGCAGTGAAAGAAGTCTTCATTGTCTTGGTCGTTGTAGAGATCGCCGAAGTCGCCGAGAATCTCATCTATCTGCCGAATGTCTTCAGTCGTCGTTGGGTTGCAAACGCCACTGGTCGCAGCTTTATCCGCACTGCCGACAACCTCATCCGCCGCCTCCGCGGGGGACCCTAATAGATTGAAGATCGGAGCACCTGCTGAGTGTTGCGGATGCGATTTGGCAGTCTCTGACCCAGCGAGGTAAGCTGGCGGCATGTTGCTCGGAAACGCAGTCTTCTCGTTGTGAGGGGATGGAGCTAGAACCATTGTCGGGTTCTGAGTGCTGTACTGGCTGGTAGCCTGGTCTCGTGAAGCCTTTCTACCTGTGTTGCACGGCTTATAGCTGAATGGCGGTGCTGATAGCAAGGCCGGATCAATGGCCATTGGTGGTCTCTTTTGACTTAGATTGAGCACATTGAGTGGCGGCGTTGGGAAAACTCGGTATATCGTGGATTGCGGCCCCCATGGATGTGGTCGCTGTGCGGAAGATTCTGGATGCAGTGGCATGCTGTGCGAGTTCCCTCTGTGCTGTTGGCTGGGATCACTACAGTCAATAGGAGATATGGAATGCTGCCAAAGACCATACTGGTCCTGCGCATTATCATTGTTGTGACCTTGATAGTCCTGCGGCGGCGGTGGAAGTTGATCGGAAACGTCCGGGTTCCCATTGGAAGGCTGTTGATGTGTACTCTGGACAACGGATGCAGCAGCAGATTGGATCATGCGGCTTGTGGGGGATTGCTGCTGCTGCTCGGTGCGTTTCTCGATGTTTCGACGCCGCCGAGGCGGGGGCGGATGAGCGGCAGGTGCGTAGTCACACTCGCCATCGTCGTCTTCCTGTCCGCCAAGTTTGAGAGTAATATTCTTCGAGCCGTCCACGTCCAGATCCTGCGCTTTCCGCTTCTTATTCTGGTTGCACTTATTGTTCGAGTCCTTACGCTCAGCAAAGCGGGTTGGATTGACGACGAGCGCCGTGACGCCGCGGCCCTCAATCATGTCCATGACCACACGCTTGTCGTTTTGGAACACCCGTTCAATAAACGACAGCCTTTCTGACATCTTGAGCTTTCTGTTCTCGCCGTAGCCGTTGTTACTGCCACCCACTGGATAGATGAGGCGCCCGCCTTTGTGGAAGACCAAGACCGAACGAAACATGAGTCGGAAGCGACGATTGACCCAGTCATTGGTGTACCACGCCTTGGACGACTCCTCAAAAGGCTTGTGGTTATAGTCGATCTGCTGCTTTCTAGCATTGGCTCGAACTCGGGCTTTGTTCTGTCGCTCTCGCTCGTCCAGCTCCAGTTCGGCAGTCTCGTCATAGCTTCCGGTGTACTCGGTGTTTGCGACTTGTATGAGACGCTCTACCCATGCTTCCTCGTGTGACTCATGTGCACGCCAATCATCGTGGCCATCACCTTCGTATACCATTGGTGGTATCTCCGGAAACAGCGCACTAGACAGTTCTTCTGTTGATGCTCGACCAAGATCCTCGTCTCGCGTCCAGACTGGCGGGTGCTGGGCCAGCTCTTCTTTCTTCACTTTTGCCATGTGTTTGTTGCAGTACTTACCCTGATTGTACTGCGTACGCTTGAAGCGCTTACCACACGCACGGCCCTTGTTCCTGAATGCGCATTCGCAGGCATCTTTACCCCTCACGCTGAAAGCTGGCGACGACTGCCTCGAAGACGCCGTCCGCAGACTTTGCGGTTGGGTTGGGGCGATCAAAGAACATGCGCGATCCGATGTGGGCTCGTGAAGTGCGTTGGTCGAATGTTGTGATTGAACAGGCAAATAGCCAGGGTTCACATGGCCGCTTGCGCGAACATCGTTCTCGCCAAAAGTTCGATAGGTTGGGCTACGCGCGGTCTCTGGGTTAATTTGACCGTGAGGACGTATGGTGCCGCCTGAAAGCGATACCGAAGGAGGTGCCGTGACAGGGGCTTGTTGATAGTAAGGTCCATTCCATTGCTCTGGACCCTCGATACTCGGTTCGGCATCGTACCATTGCTTAGTCGGGCTCACAGACTCGTCTGTTCCGTATGGACCGACTCCGTAGCTCGGCGCAGCTGTCCGTGCATTGCCTGAGTTCAATGAAGGACCAGCATTTACATTATGACCAGTCGCGGGACTGCCCAGGCTAAGAAGTCTTGATCAGTACACTCTCGCCTGACGCCAGCAAAGGACGTACTAATCCCGTAGGAAGTCGTTAGAAACGGCGTCCCAATCTCCCCCAGAGTTCATGAGATTTGATCCTGAGGTCGTTGATAGATCGTCGAGCGAAAGAAATGATGCTATCTAATAGTGAAGAATGGTTGGAATCGGGTCGTACTGTGCAGTCAACCGCATCAAACTTGATGTCTTCATTCGGACGAGAGTGGCAGAATTTACGACAGCGCATGATGTATGTAGGCAGTTACGCCTGCGATTGTTTGCTGCTGTATCACTGCTACTCGCCGACTGACCTACAGTGATGACATGCGGCTCGACAGTGTCGATGCGACGAATCTGTTTGCCAATGCACCATGATCACTTCCAGCTCGAGTGTCGAGGCCTTCTCGCTGTCTCATGCGCAGAGTATCGCAAGACGGGTTGGGGGTCCAGGCTCATCGCCAAGGCCGTCCCGATGACCTGCATTCTTCCAGAGAGCATGATGTGCGGATACAATAGCACCACGAGCACCGATGTCTGCAGCCTCGACCAGTACATGACATTGCAGTTGGCTTGTTGTCGTGAGACAGTCTGGCCTTGGGCAGAGCAGCAAGTCACATAGCTCGCATCGATAAAGCGCTGTGAAGCTGTGTTGCTGAACATGTTGGGACCGCAGAGCTGAGTGGAATGTTTCGGTCCGAATGTACTTTCTCAAAGGTATCCTTCCCAAGGCCTGGTGTGCTTCAGACCCTCCGCGGCACCTGTGAGTTGGCGGCGGACGGACAGGATGGCCACATTATCGTGCCCAAGGTATTCGTGCAGTCTTGCTCTGAGCCAGCGGGCATTGCTTGAAAGTCAGCTGAAAGTGAACGGGACGTCAGCCAGCTCGCGGTTAAAGACATTGGCTTCACTCCAATCGTGACCGCTTCGAGCTGGAACGGCACTGCTTCCGAGGATAGTCCGTTCCTAGGCATGAAGCTGGCCATTATCCCGCGAGTGGCTCTCTGGAGATGGAGACAGTAGGAGGAGCACAAGCTGTGATTCGTAAGCAAAGGAGTGAAGTCAGCCGGCCATTTCCCGCCGATTGATCTCCGCTGACAAGCGTTTGGGTGAACGCGACCCCCACGTCATAGCTTCCCTTGACCTACGACAAGAACGCGCATTGAGCACTGTATTCCGATTGCACGTCCTCCCTGCACCAATGCGCCTTCGAGGTCGCTTCCCATGTGCGTCGGTAACCTAACGACAAACCGTGTGGGTCTAGATTTGTCACCACTAGAAGCTTGGGGAACATGAACGTCATCTTGAGCATCGTATGAGGTGGTAAAATATATCCCTTATTCCTCTGTAATGCCGGTTCTCTCAAACATCCAACTGTCTGTCGTACTTCAGCATTGCAGTGAAAGCTCACTCATCTAGAAAATGCCTGGCTCTACTCAAAAGCAGTGGACCGTCCAAGGCACGAAGGGCTTCGACGACTTGAAGTTCGATGAGAATGCCCAAATCCCCCAGGCTGGCGACAAGGACGTCTTGGTCAAGTGTGAGTCTTGAGCATTGACTTCAACCTCACACTGCTGACTGTGACCCATAGTCCATGGCGTATCTCTCAATTACCGCGACCTGATCATCGCCAAGGGCATGTACCCCTTCGGACACAAGGACGGCGTCGTCCCGACGTCAGACGGTGCTGGCGAAGTCGTTGAGGTGGGCAAGCATGTCCATCGATTCAAAAAAGGCGACAAGGTTTTGACTCTGTTCAACCAAGCCCATGTCGCAGGCAGCTTGGACGCTTACTCTATCAAAACTGGCGTGGGTGCGATGGTAGACGGTGCCCTGCGGCAGTACGGCGCATACGACGAGGACGGTCTGGTGAAGATGCCATCAAATCTGAACTACTTGGAGGGTGCTACACTCTGCTGCGCTGGCTTGACGGCGTGGAATGCGCTATACGGACTGAAGCAATTGATGCCCGGCGACTGGGTCTTGACTCAGGGCACGGGCGGCGTCTCGATCTTTGCCGTTCAGTTCGCAAAGGCTGCTGGCGCTAAGGTGATCGCGACGACATCGACGAAGGAGAAGGGCGACCGACTGAAGAAGCTCGGCGCAGACCACGTTATCAATTACAAAGAGGACCCGAACTGGGGCGAGACGGCGAAGAAGCTCACCGGCGGCGGTGGCGTGCAGCACATCCTCGAGGTCGGCGGCCCGAACACGATGAAGCAGTCCCTCAGCGCAATCGGGATCGACGGAGTGATTTCCATCATTGGCTTCCTCGGGGGGTTCAAGGGCGAGAAGCCGCCTAGCTTCGTGGACTGCCTGAGCAACATTTGTACTGCTCGTGGCGTTCTGGTCGGCTCCCGACTGCAGTTCGATGAAATGAACCGCGCGATCGAGGCCAACAACATCAAGCCGCTCGTTGACGACAAGGTGTTCAAGCTTGAGGAGGCTCGTGAGGCGTATCAGTACATGTGGGATCAGAAACACTTTGGCAAGCTTTGCATCGAAATCGAATAATTGGGAAGACTCAGCACGACGATATGATGCACGAATAGAATAGAATACATGGATACAGGATCAGGCCGGAATACCTATGACACGATGTATTCTCTGTTTGTGAGGTCGGTCAAATCAACTTGCTAGAAAGACAGCAGGTGAGGCGATGTAGTCCCGGTTGCTGAGACGGTAGGCAACAGCAACAATCTCGTGAAGAGGAAGGAGCGTGCAGCTGTCCACACCGACCTTATTACATCGATGCTCAAAGCGGTCCGTAAATATTGTATACTTCGTTGTTCCAGGCCACGCGCTTTCTGATCAGCATTTGTGCTATAAATTGCTTATAGGACCATGAGCGAGATCTACATGGCTCGAAGCGCTGACAACCTGCATGCGCCTTAGGCGAAATATGGGCAGCGTGGCGATCACTACAGGATTCACCAGCCATGGTTCAACATGATTAATTATGCCAGCAACGGCTTCATAGACCCTTCTTTACCATCCGCCAGGACTTGTGGTTGGCGTACCGCCGTTCTCCCCGTCGGCACACACTCTCATGGAAATCCGTGGCGACTCCCAACCCTCGACTCACACCACCTAGGGCACAGAGCAAACATCACGAAACCGTCAAACAGCGACCGTACGGCGGCGCCTGCCGCGGCTGTGCCTTGCACAAGCGCCTTCTTTCCGGCGAGACGGTCCTGTACCAAAGTTCTCTGGGGCTCCATGGACCGCACGCGCGGCACGATGCTGCATGCGGGCGCCTTTCTCGGGACCTTTCGAACTGCGCGCTGGGACGATGCGTTTCACTGCCACCCTCCGCACGACTCTCTCGAGATGACGGAATGGGCTGCTTACATAGGCATGAAACCGCGCTGTGATTCGCCTTCGCGCTATCGCGGCAGTCAGAGCCCTCATCATGCCCCACACGTGAGCGGCCCTCAGCGCAGTAGAAGGCATCCACGTGAGAAGAAGTATCGAAAGCATCGGCAGACAAGTTCCTTGGCGACACGCGACCGGGCGCAGCTTTCATGCACGGCAGCAACGGGTGTCTCGCAACGCCCGGAGAGCGGTGTGCAAAGGTCGACTATCGGCACGTGGAATGCTGACAACGCACGCACGCAAGCGCCGACTCGGCGCCTCCAGCCACCAGCCTGCAGCGAGTCGCGAAGAGCTGTCCGAATGCATCTTCCAGCCATGCGCGAAGCAGACCGGGATATGTCGGCACCAGGACCTGGGGTGACAGAAGCAAGGTGCCGTCGCCGCTGTTGAGATATGCCCCCGGCGTCCCCCGATAGCTACTGCGGCAGTCCCCAGCTAATTCGACATCTCGAACGCTGCGGGCGGAGACGATCGATTCCGGAGTCGGCTTAGCACGGCAAATGCTATGACGCCACGCCTTTCCCCTCACGGACTAGCCCCATGCACCCACGCCAACGCACGCTCCAATTGGCCCGCCGCCACACGCCCTGCCTGCCTTCCCGCTCTTGCTGCCCTCTCCCCTTCTTCTTCTTGACCACTCTCCCGCATCTGTCCGACTCGGACCTCCAGCACGACTGCACAATCCCGTACTTCAACTATCCCCAGCATTTCACGCTCGCGCACGACGACTTTCTTGGACACGAAGCACGCCGTCGCAATCTCCCTCTATCCGCGCCGAGTTTTCACCCGCCCTTTGTTGTGGTGGTGATTCCGTGACCTGCTTCACACCACCACCCTTCAACCTGCGCAAACCATCTCCGAAGCTCATCGAAACAACGGCACATCTCCTCCATCATGGCGAATCAGTACTATGGAGCTCCTCACTATCTACCAAACGCCTCGTCTCACAGCCACGGTCATCACGGCCGAAGCCGGAGAGGGCCGCGGATCGCATCACAGACTGCGCATCGGCAATACAAGGCTCAAAGAAGCCCGAAAGAGGTGCCCGAAACGCCCGCATACGTCGACTACCTGCAGCGGCTAGAAGCGGCCAAGAGTTTCGAGTTTGACGATGACTCCGAGTTCTGCCCGTTCCACCTCTTGACCGAGGACGACGTACGTTTTCTGCAGGCGCGCTCGATGCAGGGCACCCGGACATTGAAGAAGCGGTCTGACAGTGTCATACAGCTCCAATCCATACACTCCTCATCCGCCTCTGACCGGGGCTCACTGTCTTCTGGGTCTCCCGAAGCAAGTCCACTGCAGCACCAGGTCCAGCCGACACCATCCTTCCTCCTCTCCAGCGCGCCAAACGCATACGGCGCCGCTCCCGCCGGCTTCGGGCAGCATGCATCTCACCACCAGATGAAGCTGCACCAGCCGCTTGCGCAGCGCACTCGCAACGCAATCCCGATTGTGGACCCCTCCACCCGCTCCGTCGCGAGTCCGCCGCTCTCCGTCTCGCCAGGCCGGCAAATGCAGCAGCAGTACATGGGCCGCCGCTGGTAGAATCTCCGGCGTCGCTGAACATGTACTGCTGATCGAAAATGCTGCGAGCGTTCTGCGTTCTGTCAGGTCTGGCGAGGTGCTTATTCAACTACCATCAGTGAGCGACACGACTGATGATGCGTCTCTTCATCCCGATACCCTATTGTTGGAGCCTATGACATGTACAAAATTACTACGACGACCACTTCTGATACAAGAGAGTGGCTTTTTGATACCAGGCCGGATCCCGGCGTTTTCCTCTCGCAGCATTACGATCTCAGCATTCTCGGCATCGCGGCACTCCAAATCAGCATGTCGGCACGGTCTTCTCTCGCTTCTTTGATTCTTTTGGTACACACGCAAGGTGTTGGTCGGGCGTTTCAGCGTTCCGCCGCCTCCGGATTTTGGCGCGGTCTCGATCAAGTAACGAAAACAGGAAACTTAAGGGGATACACACAAAAACGGCTACTAGTCGCATGGCACGTCATAACGTGGAGTTTGCGCGATGAGCGTTGTTGTTTGGTGGGATGCGAAGCGTGGCTGTGGGCTCTCCTGGAAGCGTGATGAAAACGGGGTTATACCAATCTTCTTGACATGTATGGGTGCTGTTGCGCGGTTTTGCGGGAACGAAATGGGACGGGGTGGGGAACAGGTTGGGCTTTCTGTGTACAACCTTTGGTTATTAGCACTCTGCCGCTCAAGTCGCGGTCAGACATGAATGGAACTCATCAATGACTGTACTACCCGCTTGCCACGGATCCACTTTCGAGTCCGTTGTGTTTACTCCACCGTTTCGATCCTGCGTTCCACCTGCCATTATTACGTCATTATGTTCGAATCGGGATAAAGCTCACTGCCGAGGACGAGACCGCCGCCCATTGCGTGTTTGTGAGGACTCTGTTGGAAGAGAACATCGTAACACTACACCACTTTCCTTCAAGATAGCCCTAAAGAACAATCTGTATCGTTCTCGAGACCTGGCTGTACGAAGCAACCTCCCGCCAAGCCCAGCGACCACCATGTCCGTCCTCCGAACGAGCTTCATCGCATCTCGCACGCCGGTCTACCGCAGTGTAGCTACCCGGTCCTTCACGAGCTGCCGAGCCCTCGCTGTGGGCAAGGAATCGGCTTTGCGTACGTTTTGTGTCATCCATTCAGCGACAGCCATGCACATCAGCTGAAAACGCTTTGTCCGTAGACAACGAGAACCGCTCGGAAGAAGCCGAATACCACAAGCAGGACCAGCTGAAGAAGCAGAAGGAAGGGAAGGGCCACTGGAAGGACGAGCTGGCCAGTGACAGCGAGAGCATTGTGAGTATCCATCCCCGCGCCCACGTGGGCACGGCGGCTTTCC
This sequence comes from Acidiella bohemica, assembly GCA_019670975.1. Lineage (NCBI taxonomy): Eukaryota > Fungi > Ascomycota > Dothideomycetes > Mycosphaerellales > Teratosphaeriaceae > Acidiella > Acidiella bohemica. The sequence goes on from JAGUCJ010000014.1 coordinate 1,005,509, forward strand.
GGCCAGCTGACCGCGGTCGTGTTCGATGTGCAGGTGAAGGCAGACCGGAACGATATGAAGGATGCGAAGGAGACGATCAAGGAGCTGCAGCAGGAGACTGCCAAGGTGGCCGAACAGCGGAACAAGCAATAGGCGCTTGTGGGGCAGTCGCGCTGGGTTCGGGGAGTAAAGGTGACAACAGTGGCGTATGGTCTGTCTTCGTCGAGGCAAGATTGTGTAACTACTAGAAAGAATATCATCGCCCTCGGAATCCGGAGTTGGGTCATGGGATCGCTCTCATGTGTCACTTCAGGAATAGCGCTTGTTACTACTGCATTCGCGCCGCTCGCAGTCAAGCAGTCAACTGTTGCAAAACGAACCGACGAATACGACCAATGCCCAGCGGTGGAGGAAGCTGTCGACGGCTTTGCCCCCTGGGCGGTGCAGTGAAACCGAGGTTGAGATTTCGCCGTACTTCTACGAGATGCTAAGCAGTAAAGCTATCTAGGCCACCGACAAGACACGGCTGCAACTGAAGCTCGCCAAGACGATCCAGCACAGACTCGCGCAGGCCGCCCTGAATGCCTCATGGCGCAAGTGATCAGGACACTCGTATTTCTTTCCCGGCCACACGGTGTCAAAAGACGGAAATTATCTCGAAGCATGTCTCTTCAGTGGCAAGATCAATTTGGATCGAACGGCATTCAGCAGGGCACGAGAGGGGTGAGCAGGGAACGAGGATAAGCCGCCTACCAGAGCATATCTTGGCGCGTAGCCTTGCTTACGAGCTGTGGCACGGTATAGGGCTAGGAGCTCTCCCATCGGCATTTGAGGCGAGGTGCCTGCGGGCGGCGAACGGAAGCAGGTACGCCTTGAGCTGATCCCGAGATTGTTCCTCGGAGAGCAGGTGGGAGGACGACGTGGAAAGGTATGGGCCTTTTGAGTTTGATCTGGCGATTTGGATATGCCTGAATGGCGAGATCTGTACAGGTACAGAGCGTTCGAACACATTGACGATGCTTTTAATCGACCGTGACAAGACACAACACCACAGATGGCCAAATGCTCCCAACCCCGTTCGCTATGCGCTTGCCAACATGGTACATAGAGATCACTCGTCTTCCTCGACTTCGGCAGTCTGTGCTCAAGTTAGCGACCAGCGTCACGTCAACGAGACGTAAAAGCACTCACATCGTCGTGAAAGTCTCTACCCTCCCTCGTCTCCTTGACCATCCCGATCCTGATACAGAAGTCTCCAAAACGCTCACCCTCTCGTCGCTCCAGCGAATACCGCTTAAGCAGCGGCTTCATGATGCCCAGAATCTCCTCTTCCTTGATTGAGCTCCGATACAGCTTGTTGAGACGGTTGCCGTGGTAGCCACCACCAAGATACATGTTGTAAGCACCGTATGCCTTGCCAACAAAGGCGACCTCAGCCAACCAAGGACGGGCGCACCCGTTCGGGCAACCAGTCATGCGCATAACAATGCTCTCCTGTCGGAGACCGTGCTCCTCGACGACACCCTCGAGCTTGGTGATCAGCTCAGGCAAATACCGCTCTGACTCTGCCATGGCGAGACCGCAAGTGGGGAATGCAACGCAAGCGCTGGACGAAAGACGCATGCCAGAGAAGTTGGTGTTGTCCAACTTGTACTTCTTCAGCATCTCTTTCATCGTATCCAGCTGATCCTCGGCAACGTTCGACAGGATCAAGTGCTGATTGCCAGTGAGTCGGAACTCGCCGTTGTGCACCTTGGCGATCTGACGCAGACCAGTTTTCATCGGGAAGTCAGCGGTGTCCTCAACGCGGCCGTTCTCAATGAACATGGTGAAGTGGTTCATCCCCTTCTCGTCTTTCTGCCAGCCAAACGTATCGATGTTGCTGTCGAATTTGAACGGCTTCGGTTCGCCGAACTCCTTTCCCCAGAGACCCTCCACCTGGCTGATGTAGTTGTCCAGGCCCATGTCGTCGATGGTGTATTTCAGGCGCGCGTGCTTGCGGTTCTTACGGTCGCCGTTGTCGCGCTGGACAAGCATGATCTTCTCGCATACGATGTGGACGTCCTCCTTGTCGCAGTAACCAAACATGCGGCCGACTTGCGGGTAAGTCTTCTTCATGTTATGCGTGACACCCATGCCTCCTCCTGCGAGGACGTTGAAGCCCTTGAGATGGCCGCTCTCGTCCTTAATGGCAATGAGACCAATGTCGTGCGCGTATACATCCGTGTCGTTGTGCGGCGGAATGGCGATGCTGATCTTGAACTTCCTGGGCAGATAAGTCGGACCGTAGAGAGGCTCGAAATCCTGGACCGCATCTCCGGCGACTTGGACATTTTTGTCATTGTCATCCTTGAGCCAGATCTCGTGGTACGCGGTGGTGCTGGGCAGCAGGTGATCCGAAATCTTCTTTGCGCACGCGTGCGTCTCGCGATGCAGCTCGCTCAGCTCAGGTAGCGCAGAGCACATCACGTTGCGGTTCACGTCACCGCAAGCGGCAATGGTCGTCATGAGCGCGCGGTTGATGGCTTGCATAGCAGGCTTCAGCTTGCCCTTGACGACGCCGTGGAACTGGAAGGTCTGTCGGGTCGTGAGCTTCATGGTCTCGTTTCCGAGGTTCGTCGCGATGGCGTCCATCTGCTGCCATTGATCTGGTGTCGCGACGCCACCGGGCAATCGGCATCGGATCATGAAGCTGTACGCGGGCTCGAGTCCTTGCGCCTTGCGCTCGTCGCGAAGGTCACGATCATCCTGCATATATGTGCCGTGGAACTTGGTGAGCTGCTGATCAGCCGCGGAAATAGCGCCGGTGCTTTGGTCAAGCAGTCCTTCCTGGATCGTACCGCGCAAGAAGTTGGACGCCGACTTGATGTCCTCGTTGGTCAGAGGTGGAGGCTCCTCCGGGAGACCGTCGACGTTGCCAACACCCATTGCGTCCCACAACTTTGGCTCCCACTGCTGGTAGCCGGTCTGGTAGCCGTCTGGATCCTGATCGTCACCGAGGCCAATGTCAACCAGTACCTTACCGCCGAGCGTGATCACACGTGCATGCAGATCCTTGCCAGGCTTGTTGTAGTAGTGCTTGTCTTCCTTTCGGGGCCAGTAGTGACTGTCACCGAGCGCGAAGGTTGTAAAGTGGACATTGACGAGATCAAGGTCGGTGCTGTTCTTCACAGCCTCCCAGAAGTTGCGACCATTCTGCGGAAACTCGCCCTGTCCAGCCGTAGACGTGATGAGGACCACATTCTCCTCGTTCCCAAGATCTTCGACAGGGTAATCGTCCATAGCCATGACCATGGTCTTCAGCCCTCTGGCTTTGCCACGGTTGCCGAGCCGCTTGGCAAGATTCTCAGCGTTGCCGTTGTCGGAAGCGAAGAGGATGGTCATCGGCGCGCCCTGCAGACCCTCGAGCAGCGCCTCGTACGCATCCTTTGCCTTTCTCTTCTGCACCTTGCGCACCTCGCTGCCGTATGACTCGGACAGATAGGCATGGAACTCCGGATGCCGCTTCATCATCTGCGACATATGGTTGTCCCGTCGCAAGAACTCCTGCAGCTCATGCTTGATTCGTTCGGAGTCCAGCTTGAAACCCTCCTCTCCTCTCTCTTCGGCCTTCGGATCCCAGCGGTATAGCGGCCAGTAACCGAGGTCCACCGCCTTCTTGGTCTCCTGCAGCACGGTCAGGGGGTTGTCCTGCTCGTTATTGTACGGCAGATACGCCATGACGACCGAAGGACCCTGGAAAGCTTCAGCCTCAAGCATAGCCTGCAGCACCTGCGTGTACGAGCTGTAGACGGCAACGGATGCAACGTAGGCATTGCCGAAGTTCATCGCGTACAAGCCAATATCCTTCTTCCGTCGCGCGGCGTCTTGAGCAGCGCGTTCGCTGTACGGTGTTGAGTCGACGATGAGCATGTTCACATTCTCGCCGCTGGCTAGGACGTGGTGCACACCGCTGTTGCCAAGGTCGTATGTCCAGGCATCACTACCAATGAGCCACTGAGACTCTTTGAAGAACAGGCCCGGCGACTGTAGGAGTTTCGTCGCAGCTGGCGAGCCATCGGTGGACAGACGTAAAATAACATCTGGGGCCAAGCTGTTCGCCTTGGCGGCATCAGCAGCTGCTAGCGCCCACTGCGATAGCCACTTCTGCGGGGTGTCTGTGGTAAAGCTACCTCCTTTGGCAGCAGCTTGCACCTCGCCAATGAAGCGCTCGCGATGCTGCTTGCGAGCAAGAAGCGAGCCAAAGCCATACTCTGGACTGGATGAGATGGCTTTATCGCTCACGCCTGCATCCTTCGATGACAGCGCGTTTGCAACGTATAGCCTCTGACCAAAGACCTGATCCAGGATCTTCATATAGACATTCTCAAGCTTGGGCTGCGTAAGGTCGAACTCCTTCTGCATGCCCGCCAGAGCTGCAGACGGCGCCTCGTGTGCTCCAACCTCCAGATTTTGGATTGGCGTCTTGGCGAGGAGGTTCTGGAAGATGCCGGAGAGCGCCTGGGTGATCGTCGTGTGCTCCAGATATCCAAGCTGGTAGCCGACAACGAGTGGCGCGCCCGGTGGACTCGACGACTTGAGCGACATGAGGACGTCCAATAAGATCGGGCCCCATTTTGTGGTCTTTCTCCGCACTTGCTCGCATACTGCCATGCGCTTGACGCTCGTAGGCAGCACTTCGGTCAAGCGCTCTGGCAACCATGGTCGGTAGAGCACGGGTGTGACGAGGCCAACATGCTTGAAGAAGTCGGCCTGCGTCGCTGACTCGAACTCCGATGCGAAGAGCCCAGGATCGGAGCCGAAAAGGAAGAGCGCTGCCTCTGCGTTGGCCGGTCCAGTGTAGTTGAAAGCGGAGTAGTTCCTGCCAGTGGACAGTCGAAGCTTCTGCCAGATTGACTCGCAAATGAAGTCGATGTCCTCTGAGCTGACAGGCTTTGGCTGCGACTCGGCGGTGGTCACTGATTCCGCATCCGACGCGCCAGCACTGCTATGCTGCCTGTCGGAGGACGAGGACGACGCCGTCGAAGTCTCATTCGAGCTGTCTGGCCGTGAAGGACCAGTCGGTGTCGCCAGGACTGGCTTCGCTTGATCCTCGCCAAGCCCAATGTTCCGCACTTGCGCCCGGCCCTCGCTGACGTACAGCGACTTGTCATCGCTCTTCGTGCTTTGGTATTGCCGAGCCAAGTCCACGTTCAGCACGTCCACGAGCAGCTCCCGACTCTCATGCGGAATCGGCTGGTCGCTCTTGCTGTTGGCCGCATCGAAGAAGTGTATCACGCCCTTCCCACTCCGGATCGCCAACGCGTGCGCGGTGAAGGCCAGATCCTGCGCCTCCTGCAACGTATTGCTCTGCAAAAAGCTGAAGCCGACATTCCGAATGGCTGTGATGTCGCCATAGTCCGGGTTGCCAGCTGGGTGTAGGCTCACGTGTATCACGACCGGGTACTGTGCAAGTCGATACAGATGCGGTATGCTCTTAAGCAGGATGTTGCTGCTCGTTGTGACGGTGGTGATCTTGCCATTTCGTGCAGGCTGGTACACGGACAACAGAGGATCTGCGTTGTGTCGCACACTTGGGATCTCTGGGACGCCCTTACAGATCAAGCTATTGGCTTTGTTGTCGGCGTACTGGCGGAGGAATGTGGAAAACTCGCTGTCGGTGGCGAGGGAGGGTTGGACAGATACGATTACGTCGGAGGAGAGGTAGGCAACGCGGGCGACTGCAGGGAATGGTCAGTTCTGCTGTCGCGACTGCTTGTATTGTCTCAGGGCATCGCGGGGCAACGAATGCGCACGTACCTGCTTCGCCCGGCGTTGTGATGTTGGCCATGGTGGCACTGGATGATCTGGTCGAAGGAGTGTGGGATGGGAGATTACTGCATTACTGTCACTACACCGGGCGGCGAAGTGAAGCAGTTGGGATTCCACAGCAGAGACGAGCCTCGCCATCGATTGCTGGCAAATGGACTGTAGTTGTACCGCCGCGGCATATGCACGAGGCGACAGCAAGAAATCTTTCCGAGCTTCTGATTGGGCGCACCCCACAAAATTCGACTGACGCCATTTCACGCGCCGATTAGGGAATCCGATGTCGCGCCAAGTCTCCTGGTCTGGACAAGGCTGAGGCGAGGATCGTGTGAATGCTACTGAAGACTTGTCTATTGCCGAAGCCCATATATATTGACCGGCCCCTCAAGAAGCCTATGTCCCCTTTGCCAAGCCACTCCATGCTGAAGGCGTCCTGTGGCTGTGTACAACGATCTATCAGATCCCCGATGAGCCTCTGCGAAGCGGCGATGTTCTCAGGGCTCTCGTCTCCATCCTCCCGGGCTGCACTGGCTGTTTGATGCAAGTCCTCGTCGGGCCCCAAACCACGCTTTGCATGACCGGCTAGCTGCAACGTCTTGTGCCCTCCTGGCAACGTCAGAACCCAGCGATGATACGCAGGAGGCTTCGTAGCTCGCTCCGCGCCCGACGGCGCGCGATCCGCGGATGGAATGCCCAGCTTCCGTGAGTGCCAAAGGTCATGCTCGATGATTAGGTCGTCTACCTCCCGCTTCCTCTCCGCTCACAGATCGCGATAAAGCCCGGCGTGTGTCCGCGAAGTGGGTGAAGAAGGTACGATGGTAGTATCATCGTGACTTCCCTGCTATACCACAGGTTGACAAGAGTCGGATTAGCCGTTGCTGAGCTTATAGATTTCGGTCGGAGTAGAAACGCCGAATCCCAGCAGCGGCGACGACGACCTTCGATGCGAATCGAGTACCTGATATGTATGAACTACATCTCTAACACGAATATAAACAGAACTAGCACGCCAAGCTGTTACGAAAATCACCGATGAGATTTGCCAAGACCACAGCTGAACTGTGGACTCCCTTTCTCCTGCCTTTCTCTTTGCACTTGGCCATCTATCCTTTCCTACATCACTGACTGCACGACCTCCGCAAGCAGTTCGTCGGCAGGCAAATCGTGCTGCTGATCACAGCAGGCTCCGCGTCGATGCTCGACCTGGCAAGTTCGTGTGGATGGAAGAGCTGACAAAAGCGTGAAGATGGCGACTGCGCTTATTCGCAGAGTGATGATACACAGAGTCAATGTCCCAAGGGGTGCGTGGTCACCCGTATTGCATTGCAAAGGCAAGTGTATCTAAAATATTACAGCATTATCATCAGTGTACGCCCGCTACAACCATGCTTTTCATAATGCTGCCGTGCCCAATGCCCATATGCCCATGCTGAAGACGACGACTCGGATCGCCTAGTTGATCTCAATCAGACCGGGGCCAAATATGGAGGCCGCGGCGACGTTCGGCACAGTGTCGAGCTTGTTGACCGACGGGTCGGCGACGGCGGAGATGGTCAGGCCGTTGGCGATCAAGTCGGCGGCGGCGAAGTAGGCCTGGAAGGAGACGGTGTTGCCGTTGACGCTGACATTCTCAATGTCCGAGACGACGGGGACGTTTTGCGAGTTGATGAAGACGACCTTGAGTTTCTGGAAGTCGCTCTGGGTCATGTTGCTCGAGACGGTGAACTTGACATCCTGATTGGAGAGGTCGGGCTCCGGGTTGACGACGTTGAGGGGCTCTAGGATCGAGATGGCCTTGAAGAGGTCGTCGTTGCCCTTGCCGGAGCACGAGCCCGGGACGATGACCTTCTGGTTGAGGATGGAGAAGGCGAAGCGAGGGTCGCTGAGCGTGAGGAAGGGGAGCTCAGACGGGACCTTGTTCAGGAAGCTGCGGTAGAAGCCGTTCTGCTCGCCCTCCTGGCCCTGGACGGAGCCAAGGAGCGCCAGGAACTCGTTGTCCCCATTGGCGGCGAGGCCGACCTGAGCGGCTTGAAGGGTGCCCAGCACGACGTCGGTGAAGGTACGCGCGAAGTCGAGAGCGGTATCGAGGCTGTTGGACGGGAAGACGTACTCGCAAGGGTCCGGGACGTCGCGGCCGGCAGTCTGCAGGATACCGCCAGCGCCGAGCGCGTGCAGCTCTTCTTGGGCCTGAACGACTGTGATGGCGTCGACGATGAATTGCTCGAGGAACTGGTGGTTTGAGACGTCGTAGCCCTGTGCGTGGCTGGTGATGTTGTTCAACAAGCTGCTGAAGAAGGCGACCTCGAAAACCTCGTTGAATCGGATGAGCTGGAAGACGGTCGCGGAGCCATCGCCAATGTGCGTAGGCAGTTGGCCGTTGGGCAGCGTGCCGTGGGCTTGCTGCTCGATTTGTCGGAGCGTATTGGCGTCGACGTTGGGGAAGCCGTTGGAGAGCGGAAACTTGAAGGGAGTCACGCCGGAGCTGCCGGACCAGCTACCCCATGACCCGCTGTTCCAGCCGCCCTGCGAGCCTGTAGACGAAGGAGCGCTGTTGGGTGAGGAGCCGGAGCCGGAGTTGGAGCCCCAGCCAGAGTTGAGAGGACCATAGGGAACGGCAGAGACGGCGGCAGCACCAAGGACGGCAGCGGACGCAATGGTGTTGCGCATCTTGAGTGAATGTGAACGAGTGTGTTGGTCCGTTGTATTACTAAGTGATGGAAAGGATACAAGGAAATAGGAAACCAGGTAGTTTGGTTTTGTTGGATGTGAGTTTGTTTGATGATGATGAGAGGGGGAGTACCTTCACCGACGGGAAGTTTGCAGCTTATATGCCACCTCCACTCGCTCATCACTCACCGCACGAGGATTATGCATAGCAAGCAGAGGATTCGTTCATGTCCGTGCAATACCAAATTCAGGTCCAACATTGGGTGCTGTCGGACAGCCACGCTGACACTGGGGCCGTGCGCCAGTGCGTAGCCCTGCAGCCTTGTCGGAAGCGGTTAGTGCTTATGCGCCGCTGGTACTGCGCCGCTGCTTACTTCGGTTTGGCTATATGCGGTTCGGGCTGGGGCTGAGCTTGAAAGCGACACTCTCGTCAGCCGGCGGAGCGCACGCCCTGATGAGACTTAATTACAGAAGCAGACTTGAGGCTTGGCATTTGCTCGCTGATCTCACCAGTGACGCCTTTGAGCCGCCGTCCTGAGGACCTATCCTCGGTGAGTGCTTGCGACGTGAACACCCCACAGATCAAAATCGGCTTTCACGGGAAGGTTGATGGAAGATTGCTTTTCCGCTGAGAGCTCGACAGCAGTTGGCAAGCAAGATGAGATTGCCCTGCGGTATTCGTGAGCGTTGGTGTAAACGCGATGCTGATGAGTGCAACTCGAGTGTTTCGTCGAACCAACCGCAAGCAGTTACATTATCTTGCTAGTTGCTGTTTCATATCCTCTGCCATGGATCGATTCCGACGGCAGAAGCAGTGGGCTTGCAGCGAAGCCAGCCCCAGCATCAGCAAAATCACTGTCATGGGCCGTAGTCCGTCCACAGACTTATGAAACTGGGTCCACGCCCCCCTTTCTCGTCGTTGACTGCACGCACGTGGCCCGCGATCCAAGACGGACTGACATTGCTTCCGCCAACGCAGTGCAGCACCCCCAGACCTGGCGAATCTCGAAGCATTGGTTTGTTCCACGTCCCCGCATCAGCACCGACTGCCAGATCGGTACGTCCCCGTCAGACATGTGGGGCTGCTTGGCAGATCTGACCTTAGCTGCAACGGCAAGGCTGGGACAGCATGCAGTCTTGGAACTTGGATCCCAGCTCGCCAAACAGTTGATCCTGCCTCGTATCCCTTCGTCGCTCCGGGACAGCGAAGATGCTGTGAGACGCTGCTTCTGGGATTGAGTCCATTGTCGACATTGCGAAGCCGAGGCTGCTTCTCACTCCGACATTACACGAGATACTCGGAGAATTGCAACCAGACCGCACTGCCCCGCTGCTCCACATCTCCGCGGTCTAGGAGGCCGACTTGTTGCTGATCAGACATCTGTGCGCGGGGTTCTCATCTCACTTCGCACCCTCCTGTGCAACGCAGTGCCCGAGCGAGCAGTGATGCGTCTCTTTCAGGTGAGCGGTTGAGCTTAGCAGTGAATAGATCGACGTCGTCTCGTGCTGTTGTCGTACCGCGTAGCAGGAAATCAGACCAACATGTCCTTGGCTGATAGTCCGCACGGTCTCAGCACTTTGCCACTGCGGGGTCCGAAGGAAAGAGTGGCCCTCTGCAAACGGAGAGCAGCTCGTGCTCACGCCACTGTCTTCAGCAGTTCGGCCCCCAACCTGAGCAACTCCCCATTCCTCGTCTTCCCCAACCTCCCCTTCACCACTCCTTCCGCCCCCGCCTCCTTCACAGCTTTCAACCCCGTCTTCCCCACCTCACCTGGTGCGCTCGCAATATTCAGCAAACATACCAAGCCCCTATGCACACACCCCTCGTCCTCATCCCCGCACAGCCCCACCACAGCCTTGATCCCATTCCCCTCCTTCACATTCGTCAGCTCTGTGACAGCAACATCCCACTCCGTCAGGCCAGCCAACGCACCGCCCGCCGCGCGCCGGGTGGCTTGGTCTTCTGCGTCTGCCAATGCACAGAGGATCAGTAGTCGCCTCTTAGCGTCCGGCGAGCCATCGGCAAAGCGAGCGATACAGGTCGGTGAAGCCATCAAGTTGCAGATCAGCTCGACTGTCGCGCGCTGGAGGAGCGTGTTGGAGCTGAACATCAGATCTTCTAGTCTTGCGAAGGTGGGATCTGAGCGGATTAAGAGGTCCCGGGGAGAAGAATCCGTCTCCATGCTTGCGAGGTTTGTGAGGGCCAGGAGGCCCTCGAAGGTGGGCAGGAGGTCTTTCGTCTCGGCGTCTTCGTCGGGCGTGAGAAGAGGGATGAGTGCGCTGACGGCTGACGAGGCCGGGAGGGAAGAGGAGAAGAGGTGGGCGGGGTTGATGGAGATTAGGATGCGGGCGAGGGCGTGGGCGGCGGTGTGGGAAATGAGTGCCGATTCCGTCCCTGACTTGCTTGCGGCGGCGGTTACTTTTTCGCGGAGTTGGAGGAGAGCTTTGACGGCGCCTTGTTGTGCCATCGTGGCGCGGTGCTTCTGCTCCTTGGCTAGTGCTAGTAGTGTTCGAACGACCAGAGAGAGGTTTATCGGCGAGGAGGTCTGTCTGCAGCATGCCACGAGTGCTGGGACAGCATCTGCGTCAAGCACCTTTCGACAACGCGCAATGACATGTTTGTCGTCGTCGAGTGGATCCTCCGGCGTGGGCTTCGATGAGTTTGCGTATGCCTTGAGCTGGCTCATCTTCTTCTGCTCTTCCGAAACCACGGGACGATACGCGGTGAGATTGGCGAAGACGGTGAGGCATCCGAACATGGCGACTGGCTTGTCCTGCAGCGATCTCACGAGCTCAGCGAGCAGCTTGCTGTTGCTCCCGACCTCTTCTTTGACTTTCGGCTGCAGTGTCGTATAAGCCAGCCCTTCGATCGCCAGCTCGCTTTCTTCGCCATTCTCGAGCACCACATCAGCTAGCTTGCTCGTGATGACCTCGACGCTCTGCTCACTATCGCTTGTGATTTTCGCCAAGATGAGCGTGGCAAGAGCCTTGTGTAGCCCCTCACGTCCATCTGCCAAACCGTGCAGCCAATGCGCGCAGTACTTCCCCACGGCTTCTCGGCAGGCTTTGTCGACGCAGGCAGCGGACAGCAGCTCCAGCGCCGCCTGTTCCAAGTGAGAGCTTTTCCGCTTACCATGCTCAGCTGCGTCCGAATTACGTTCAAGGTTGGGGACCAGCTGCTGAACAAATCCTTCGGTCAGAAAGAGCTTGCTCGCCACCGCCGGTAAGATGGGGAAGACGGCAGCCGCAACGGAGAAGGCCAAAATCAAGTCGTCATTCGTCTTTTTCTGGACCCGCCGTGTCACATAGTTGATGGTGTACTGCTCAGCCTTGTCGCCCGTCACCTCAAGCATCTTCGAAGTGGACAGAAGTGCCTGGCTTCGCAAAGGACCCGGCAGCCGAATGTCCAGATCACTTAGCACAATATCCACGACACCCTCGTCAATCAGCGATTCCACACTTTCCGGTACCGCAGCCAGCAATCGGGTGACTGCGCTCATCGCTCTGTCTGGTCTTTCAACGCCGGCTTCGATAAGGGTGGCGAGAGACATGCGGAAGACGTCTTGCTGTCCCGCGGACTGAGCATCTTTCGATGTCCAGAGAGCTGTGTCCAGTACCACGGACAGGAGTGCTTTGAACGTATCGTCACCAACGGGGTAAAGCTGGTGGTATGTCGCGGTGGGCTGAGCCTGGAGTTTGGCAGCCAGAGATTTCCGGGCTGCATTTTGACGGGTCAGGAGGGTCGAGAGCAGACTATCGACTTTAAGAAGCTCTGAATTGGCATCCGTCTGAACCAGCTTCTCCGCGGTCTCGACCAGAAGGATGTAGACGTGTTCGGTCTCCGGTTCAGCCAGCTGTTTCTGCTTCAGCAATTCCAGAGCATGCCTCAAGTCCTGATCGCTGTGACTTTGCAGCCAGTCCCGTACAGTCTGGACACTGCCATGGCCACCTTGTTCATTAGACAGCTTCAGCCATCTGGCTGCCACTTGGGCATTGTTTGGGTCAATCTGAGAAGTTTCTCTGAGAATACTGGCGGCTTTGGCATGCTCGTTAGCCGCGATGGCTTCGTCGGCCCTTGCTACTAGCTCCGTGATTCTTTCCTTCGCCTGCTGAGTCGCCATGCCTGATCCATTGCAGTCTCACGACATGTAGCGTGTCATCTGACGTAGGAAGCCGCCATTGGACGAGGCGTGTGATCTCGGAGCGAGTTTCGTGCCTCAGGCAGCTACACCGGCTCGGTCCACCTTCCCAAGACACCCTCACAGAGCTGCAGCTCGATGCGCGTCACCTTTGCCTGCCTGGCGATCAACATCGAACAAGAACCACTCCTTGAATCTCACGACCACCAGCGTCTGGTCTCGTCACTATCACCCCCTGTACCAACGACGACGAACACACCACAAAGACTGTCAAGATGGTATGCAAATCCACACACTCCCCAACAGGCTCTCCAACTAACCTACCCCCCTCCTCCCAGGCCCTCCGCATCACCCCCGCCGCCTCGCACCCAACATCCACCACCCCGTCGCTCGGCGCCCCCTCCGCCCCCGGCGTCCACGATACTCTCCGCGCCAACCTCTCCCTCAGCACACCCGCCCCAAAAACCCACGCCACCTCCAGCGCCTCAGGCACCCAATCCTTCCACCCCCTCGAATCGCGCCTCACAGCCTGGCGCGCCCAACAAGACAGCCTCAAAATGGAGATGCTCCGGCGACAATTCGGGATCGCGGAGCCGGTGCGTCGGCAAATGGAGCTGAGCATTGTGGGGAGCGGCGAGTGGAGTCCGGCGGTGTTGGGCGGGACGAGTAATCTGCATGCGGATATTTTGGCAGGCCGGGATTGCGAGATCGGGTGGGAGGATGTATTTGTGGGTGGGGAGATGAGGGATCTGGTGGATTTCCATTCGGAGATGGAGGGCCGGTTAGGGATGAATTGGTAGATGGGGAGCAAGGGGCGGGTGGGAAGAGGAAGAGGGAGGACGTGTACAACAGTGGTTTACGGCAAGTTCACTGTACCATAAGAGCGAGCAATGCATGCTCGTGGATGCATTAGTAAGATACAACACATGATGAGACTTGACGGCGGCGTCCATACTGGGGTTGAGCCCACCACGGACGTGGCCCCATGCTGTGCCAAGTGACCCGCCCAAAGCGTTCCGACGCTTCGGCGGCGATCGGCGAGCAAGCGGAGAGTGAACTGACAGATTCGCCATTATTGGCGACTCAGACGGCCTCGGGATCCAGTACATCTCCAGCATCGGCCGCAGGAAAAGTCAGACACCATCCAGTCCCGTCCACAATACTCTAAATGCGGCAAGGTATTCAATATTTCTGGCGCAGTCGTCTTAAACCGAGCGGTACGATGTCTCGTCCGTGTTCAAGACCCGACGCAAGACCCTGGGAGGCCCTGGAGAGTCGCCGGACCCGGCCGCAGCTCTCCGATACCTGCACTCATCCCTTCACTCTCCACTACGTGTGTACCGATACCGCACACAGCCTTGTCCTCCCTTTCGGCAAGGTCCTACAACATCTGAGTCCGTTGTTCTGCTTGCGCTCCCTCCACTCTCTTGGACGGACAGGCACAGAGAAGCCACGATGCGACTCGTGCTCAACAATTGCATTGGTCATCGTATAGGAAGACGTCCATATTCCCGGCCATGATGATTCTAACCCGCCTCGACATCACCTCCACTCCAAAAGCACACACTCGAGGCCCACAGCGTGCATTCTGAGCCGGTCTCGAAGCAACAAGCGAATCTCCAGCCCATCCCTCCACCGTAAGCAATGTCCATCCCCGCCACAGTGTCCCCCTGCGGAACCCAACTGCGAACCCTGCACCATGTGTACGACCTACAACATCGCCTCCGACCTCTCCACGACCCCCTCCCCCAGTTTCTCAGCGTGGCAGAGATGTGTGCTGATCGGACGCCTAAGAGGCGATGGTGTCTACGCCAATTATCACTAAAAAGACCGCTGATGCACTGCTCCAGTGAATCGAAGATGCTGATGAACGAGATGAGAGAGCCGAGATTGTGCTCAGCGCTGACGAACTCGTCGCGATCAAGTACGCCGACACGCTCGGTGCGGGAGCGGCTGCGAACCTAAAGAAAGAGATCCGAGTTCATGACTGCTTCTCTACCACATTCATGGCTCAACCCCTCTCGGATCGTGCATGTCCTGGACCACCTGTCTAGACGGCCGCGCCAATGTCCACGGGCTCGCTCTCCCTACGTACCCAGACGGCGAGTAACATCCCCAAGCCATCGGCCCGCCCGCTCCTCCCTGCAGCGTTCACGTAGCACGTTCGCCGCCCTCAAGTCGCCGGAGGCCTCTGTTTCCTGCACGATCGGACACGCAGCCCTCGTCCGCTCGTCCCACGGCTCCACCGCTCAGATTCCCTCGGGCCTGGCGATCTGCACGCCGGGGAACTTGGTCCTTGAAGGCCTGTCGCGGACCGGAGGGGAAGCCGCGTACGCAGACGTCGTATCCGTCGGTTGCGGCCAAGTGGGCGAAGCATTCCGTCCCGTGACGTGGGCGCGCAGAGGCCGGAGCCGGGTTTCGCGGATGCTTTGGATTTGGTGCACGGAGTCGCCGCCGTCCTCGTCATTCTGGATGAGATGGCCGGTCAGGATGTCGTGCCGAGACCTGGGTTGGCGAGATGGTGGTGTGATGGAGTTGGAGGCAGTCGATACGGCCATGGATATTTCGCTCTCGGGTACTGCGGCCTTGTTGAGGGAGTTCGTGGCGGTTGCGAAGACTCGAGCTGAGGAATCGAGTTCGTGCCGCGTCCGGAGAAGTTGATAGAGAGGGTCAATGGCCTGTATGTCAGTGCGGAGGAGCTGGAGCTTTACGCTTGCGTACCATCACGTCCAGAAGCTGCGACCTGCCGTTGGGCAGTCGAGTGGCCAGGGTGATGCCCATTGAAGTGAGTCAGCGGGTGAGAGTTGGCTAAGGTAAGTCTCCCGTGCTTCGTAGAAGGGCGAGGACGGTACTCCCTCGATTTCCCTAAACAGCCCTATTCGGACTTGCTTCCAGCGCCGACCGGCTGTTGGTAAGTATCGTTTATATACTATCGCTTATGTCAACTACCTCCCGCTTAAAGGGTTTCCCTAGATACAGATACGACCCTCCTATATCTTATACAACCCCCTATGCTCCCCGCTTTAGGGAGTATACTATCTCTCCTACCCCGACATCTCTCTAGCACCTATCTTCCCTAACCTTGATCCCGTATCTGTTTCTATCGGGAGATCTCTACTCTACCGGGCCTAGGCTAAGTAGCAATATCCCTTAGCCGTATCTCTCTCCTTCGCCTTCCCTATCTGCGCTGTTCGGCGGCTTATACCTTCTGCTACTCGTCGTCCTCCTCGTCCTCGTCCTCGTCGTCGCCCTACTCCTCCTCCTCCCCCTCCTCCCCTCCTCCCCCTCCTCCACCTCCCTCTCTCCCTCTCTCCCTCCTTCCCCTCTCCCCTCCCCTTCCCCTCTCCCTCCTCTCCCTCCTCTCCTCCCCCTCCTCCCCTCTCTCCGCTCTCCCCTCCTATCCTTCCCCTCCCTCCTTCCCTATACCCCTGCCCTCACTCGCCCTACGCCCCACGCCCCCCAACCGCCACACCCAGCCTCTCCACCCCCAGATCCTCGCTCGACCTCGCACTATCCATCACAGCCCGCCCGTCCCTCAGCATCCGCGCCAGGGCCTTCGACCTCGGCTCGCCGAGTATCCGGATCTCAACTCAGGAGATGGCCCTTGGAGGCCGCGACGTGGACGGGGCCGTGGGCGTCGACTTCGACGGGTCCGGGTGCGGCAAACGGGCTCGGGGTCAGCCACCAGGTGGGCCTCGACGAGTGGGGAGGAGGGGAGGGTACGAGGCTGGAGGAAAGTGGAGGCAGACGGAAGAGGGAAGGGGCGGCGGCGCCGCTGCTGGGTCGGCAAAGAGTTTTCGGCGATTGATGTCGAGGGAGGACTCCCGACGCCGATGCGCGCATGCTGCAACAGCGCCGTGGACGGGGAGGAAAAGCCTACCTACACCTCGTTCCCTTCCTCTGCCGTGGCCTGCCCACTCATCGCATCCTGACCACTGCCCTGCTCCGTCGTCTCCACCGCCACCGCCGTCTCCGCCGCCTCTGCGTTCTCCATCGCCTCCCCCTTCTGAACCGCCTCCGCCCGCGTCTCGCCGCCCCCCGCGCCCGTCTCCCCCGTCAGAGTCTGCTTGGCGGCCTCCTGCGCCTCCGCCACCGCCTTCCGATCCGCCTCCCACTGATCCTTCCCGTCCACGTCGAACTGCGACTTGATGCGCTCCTCGCGCTCCCGCCTCCGCTCCTCCTCTGCCTCGCGCTCGCGGCGCTCGCGCTCCATGTCCTCCATGTGGCGGATGTCGTCGACCGACGGCTCGTACAGGTGCCAGATGGTGTAGTGGGGCAGGCCGACGACGGAGTAGCCCATGCGCTTGGCCATCTTGCCGAAGCCCTCGGTCTCGGCGTGCTTCTCGAAGGAGAAGGCGGGGAAGTGGACGCCGGAGCGGAAGACGCGGGCCTTGGCCAGGATGGACACGCCGCCCACGCCGTCGATCTCCATCTCCATGTCCGGGTCGCCGTAGGGGTCGCGCAGGTAGGCGAGGTGCGGCCGCCAGGTCGCGTACTCGGCGTAGCCCTCGACGATGACCGCATCCTCGTCCAGCGTGTCGGCCAGCGCCAGCGCGGTCTCGGACTCCTGCCACGAGTTGAGGTCGTACGGCTGCTCGCCCCCGAGCCAGTCCGGCAGCGGCCGCCAGACGTTGGGCACGATGACGTCCTTGTTGTGCCGCATCAGGTCCTCGAGGATGGTGAAGGGCGCCGTCTCCACGTCGACGTCGCGCCAGTAGACCCAGGAGTGCGTCGGGCGCAGCGCCGCGGACAGCAGCCAGTTGCGCGCCTGCGCCATGGACTTGCGCCGCGACGCCTGCGCGGCGAAGCCGTGGCGCGACTCGACGTCCTGGTTGACCTTCTGCCCGAAGTCCTTCTCGATCACCGAGATCTCGCCGAAGGCCGCCGTGGGGTCGGCGGAGGCCTGCAGGTCTTGCAGCAGGCTGCTGAGCAGCGGGAGGGTCTCGTCCTTGCTGTCCCCGACCAGGAAGGCGAGGTCGATGAGGTGGTGCGGGTAGGTGAGGTTGCGCAGATGGCTGAAGAACATGGGCAGGTGCGGCGCGGCGTCGCGCAGCGGCGCGCAGAGGAGGATGCGCTCGTCGCGCTCCCAGCCGCGGGCGGTGCCGCCGACGTGGCCGAGGTCGTAGTAGCGCACCGTCTCAATCTGCCACGCCTCGCCGGCGCCGGCCAGGCCCAGGCCGAGCGCGGGGATCAAGGCGCCGGGGCGCAGGGCGGGGAAGAAGAACATGAGGAGGAGCAGGAGGGCGCAGAGGGCGCCGCCGGAGCGCACCAGGAGGCCGCGGCGTCGCTGGAGCGAGCTTCGCGCGGACCGCGGTCGGTATCTGTACGGCCGCCGCCGCCGTGTCAGCACGCATGTCGCCGCACCGCCGCCGCCGCCTCGGGGGTGTTACGCACTTCTCGTACTTGTCCGGCCGTATACTGAACGGCCGGCCCGCCCTACTCTCCACAAACGTCGGACTCATGGGATACGCGCCGCCGCCGCCGCCGCCACCACCGCCGCCGCCTGCGTGGCCGTTCGCGTAGCCGTGTCGGTTCATCTTTCCGACGTCGCGGGCATGTGACGGGAGCATACGCGCGGGCCGCCCGTGGGAGGGCTACAACTCCAGGAGGCAAGCCCCGATTGCGGCGAGATGATGGCTCGGTGTCGGCGGGAGTGTCTTCGCGCGAGAGTTGGCGGCCCGGCTGTGGGATGGGCGTCGTGGTGGGAAGCTCTGCTGCATACGAGGATCTGCAGCTGCTTTTGGGCGCCACCCCTCTCCTCCCGCCTGGGTGGATCTCAGATGGACCAGGGTGTTGGGGGGCAGGATGGGACGGGCGTGGTGACACTGTGCGCGTGGCGGAGCGGAGGGAGAGACGTGGATGTGGTCGCGGGTCTGTGTCTGTGTGCAAGCGAGGCTGCAGGATGGCCGGGGTAGGAGTCGTGGTGCATCAGCAGCATTGAGAGAAAGTAGTGTGCGGCTAAGGTGTAGCGTGGCTTGCGCCGATCAAACGCGTCCCCTTCCGGCGCTGCGACCAGCTTCAAATTTAGCTCGCTCGGACGGCACTTGGGGAGACCCCTTGCGGCAGGACCCCCCCCCCCCCCCCTTCCGATTCATCGCCAACGAGTCCCGGGCGGAACGCGGATCTACTTCAACGGGGAAGAGGCCGGGGGGGGGGGGGAAGACACGCACGGCAAGGCACCCACCAGGCTCGTGTGGATTTGGGGACTGAAATGTGCAGATTCCACTAAAGACGTTTCGTTTCGGGCCCAAGATCTGAAACGGCCGTGCCCCCGACGATCGCCCCCAACGCCACAAGCGTCCCGAAAAGCTTGGCCCACGTGCAAGACACAACCCAGCGCCTTCCTTCCCGCCACCACAGTGCAGATATGCCACCGCCTGCCCCCCCGCCCCCCCCCCCCCGGTCACGTCCCCCGGAATAGCAGGCCCCCTCCATTCGAATCTTCGTAGATCTGTCTCTGCGCGTGGGTCAGTGCGCCATGGGGTTGGCAAGAGGATGGGATGGCGGAGACCCTGCACTCGAAGATAGCCCGCGAGTGCTTCGGCCGTGGTCCGGCCGGAAGCGGTGCATGCCAGGGCTGTTGACCAGTCAAGTCTCAGACGCTGCAGCGTGGCTTGTCAGCGGCGTGTCCTGGCGCACGGTCAGTGAGGCGTACGCCACGCTGTTGCCTCCTGCGGCCGAGGGCGGATGTTTGCAGACATGCGGGCGGAGAGTATCTGACGTCCTGGAGTTCATCTGGAGACGTGGTGCCATTGTGTGTCGGTGGCCTTACGAATAGCGCCCTGCCAGCAAGCAAGAGGAAGACGTCCTCGGGCGCCTTGCCTCTCGCAGCATGCCAGCGGCGGGCGCTTGCGAACATTGGTGTGCAGGCTAGTGTCTTACTGGAGCCTGGTGTGCACTGCGAGAACTGGTGCAGCGCAGGTGAAGCAGCCTGCCCGCTCGATGCATATCCGTGAGTAGGAGATCGCGGCGCGCTCTGTCCTCAAGAGGCGAGAAGGCGCAGGCGAGAAGAGGCAAAGGAGCATGTGATTGGAGCCGATGTGGACGAAACTCGCCGCGCGGCTCGAGTAGTGATATCGGGTTCTTCACAGAGGTCGCATCAGCATCGCACTCGCATCGGAATCGCATTGGAATCGTCGTCACAGGAAGACCAACCATTCTCCACTCCCTTGCCATGCGCAATCAGCGTCTCAGACTCGCGTTGGAATCATCGTCACAGGAAGACCAACCATTCTCCACCCCCATGCCACGCGTGGTCAGCCCCTAGAACCCCCCCGACGCCGTCATCACTGCCTCAATCGGAGCTCCTCACGTTGGGCTTCCAGCGCGCAGCCTCGGCCCTGAAATTTCAGCTTCCCGACCAGAAAGGCTTCGCCCGCGCTTTCTCAACAGAGTACACCCACGGTCCATCCTCCTCCCCCGCAGGCGCTTGATACCGATACCTCCTCGAGTGATTTTCGGGCTGACCACCAAACCCCTCCTCCGCAGGCGCCTAATACCGATACCTCGTTGATTAATGCTTTGGACTGACCACCAATCCCTCCCACGCAGGCGCCTAATACCGATACCTCGTCGAATAATCCTTCGGGCTGACCACCAACCCCCTTCCCTTCTTCGCCCCCTTGTAGATCGTCTCGATAATATCAATCAACTCCTGCTTGTCCTCCAACACCCAATTCAGCTTATTATTGTTGCCCGTCCCGAAATCGCACATCATGTGCTTGTTGCGGAAGAAGAACATCAACGTGACCGGGTCGTAGAGCTCGTACATCTGCTTGAAATCGGGGACTTGGTCGAGGTCGCAGACGTAGATGACGGCGAAGTTCTTGACCCGGTCCGCGATCTTGTAGAGCACTTCGTCCTGCCGCATGCAGTCCGGGTCCCAGTCGCGGCCGAAGCGGATCACGACCAGGCGGTCTTCTTCGGACATGATGGCTTGGTCGACGTGCCAGCCGGTGACGAGGTGGGGGATGACGACGGAGCCCATGACTGTTGTGCGGTGGTGGGTGTTGGTGGTGGAGGGGGCGCGAGTGGCGGCGGTGTCTTGTCGGGCGTCCTGTGCGTTGACGGCGGTCGTTGGTTCGTGTGAAAGTCAAGGTTACTGGCAGTGCAGGAGGAAGGTGGGGATGGGAGACGGGCAGCCTGGTAAAGTGTGTTGTGACGCAAACTCTGCATGACTCGCGCACGAGATCAACCCATCTCGAAATGATTTGTCTCGCGCGCCGCCGCCGCCGCCGCATTTCCAAGGCCTCCACACTGCCTCACGTGCCCCTGCGGTGCTCTGCCACTCCGCCCCATCGCATCTGCACCGCCCGCCCCCCGCCCTCCTCCGTCCCAGCACGACCCCTCTGGACAGCCCAGCATGCGGCTCACGGCGGAGCTGATCAACCATTCGCTCTCGTACCTCAACCCGCTCCGGGAGCGCGAACTCGATCTACGAGGTAGGGCGCCCACCCCCCCAGACGATGGCCCTGAAAAGGACAGGTACTCGCACGAGAGCTGGTTGATACATTGGTGAAATAAGGGCACAAAATCCCAACCATCGAGAATCTGGGTGTCGCCAAGGTGCGCAACGCCCTCCTCTCCTGCTCTCCCCTCCGCCTCGGCGGGGGGAATCGACGACGATGCTGACGCCCGGCGCCGCGAACAGGACCATGAAGCCATCGACTTCACTGACAACGACATCACGAGCCTCGCCAACTTCCCGCTGTCGCCGCGCCTGCACACGCTGCTGTGCGCGCGCAACCGCATCGCCAGCCTCGCGCCGGGCCTGGCCAAGAGCCTGCCGAACCTGCACACCCTCGTGCTCACCCAGAACAACATCGCCGAGCTGGCCGACCTCGACCCGCTGCAAGGCTGCGCCAAGCTGACGCACGTCGCTCTCCTCGACAACCCCGTGACGGGCAAAGAGGTGCGTAGTACCCACTCACCGCAGGCGTGGGCGACGAAAACGCCAGGCTGACGTTCGTCGTTCGTTTGGCAGAACTACCGCTACTACCTCCTCTGGCGCGCGCCGCAGATCCGCTTCCTCGACTTCCAGAAAGTCAAAGACGCCGAGCGCGCCAAAGCCAAGGACCTCTTCGGCGCCTTCAACTCGCCCACCGAGCTCGCGCAAAGCATCATGGCCGTGCGGTCGCATGCTAGTGGGTCGCTCGGCGGCGCGCCGTCGCTGAACGGGGCCGGGGGGAAACCGCAGCAGAAATTGAAGATTACGGCGCAGGAGAAGAAGCGGTTCGAGGCGCTCGTGCGGAATGCGGGATCGTTGGCCGAGGTGCAAAAGTTGGAGAAGATGTTTCAGGAGGGACGGCTGCCGAAGGGAGTGGGAGAGGAGGAAGGGGGGGATGATGCTATGGATGAGACTTGAGGGAGGGGAAGAGAGAGCGAAACACACACAGAGAGAGAGAGAGAGAAAGAGAGAGCCGGCAGTTGTCCTGTCCTCTGAGACCACGCCGAAGTCAAGAACATCACGATCGAGCCAGTGGCTCCAAGAGCGATCTGGCAGGACAGCGCGCACGTCCAATGCGCTCGCGGTCCGGGAGAGCGTGAGGTCGGAGCAGAGCGCGCGCGCGCACACACACACACACACACACACAGACACATGCGCAACAGGTAGCTGCGATCGTGTACGCCATGTGCCTCAGGCGCTCAAACTGATGTCCCCAGTAGGCTGCGTGTCCGCCCCTCCCCTGTCCGTCCCTCCCCTCCCCGCCCTTCCACCTCAGCCACCCACCATCTGATCTGCCCGTCCCTCGTCAAAAGGTAGGCACGACTGCAATTGAAATAAGCTCCCTGCAAGCCCATCGCACCGGCCGACAAGAAATCCAACGATGCGCGAAGTCGTCCCCGCATACTGTATGTTTCAGCCTCGACTTCCCTTGGGAATCAGTCCCGGCCCCGGCCGCCCTGGACGCAAGGCATGTGGCACCGCATGAGGAAATCTCGCTCCCCAAGGCCCTTTTTCGTACGCCCACCCCGCGCATGCAGGATGCGCAGCCAACATATGCCTCTTCCTCCCACATCAAGAGTAGGGGCGCTGGGGATTATCGGTGGGTAAATGCATGCAAGCATATCGCTTTCCAGCGCCACTCACGGCGAAGAGATGGGGGGTGGAGGGGACCGTGGTTGTCGCAGTATGCTGACTCGCCAACGCATTCCAGGCCTGCGGGCATCCCCGGACCCGCCACCATCTCCCTCAAGAATGCGGACATCCCCCTGCAAGGACAATGTGTCGCCGGAACCGAGGTCTGGTAATCTGCTGGGGCCAGCAAGGCATAGGCTGCGTTGGGGCGAGGTGCAATGTTGATGCGTGCTGGACCTCCTCACCATCACCTTCATCACCTTCATCACCTTCATCACCTTCATCACCTTCATCACCCCTGCCCTCTCGTTCATCAGCAGTCTTGGTCGCTGCTGTCATCCACTCGCTATTCCAATTGCTGGCATTGCTGCGAGAGAGATTCGCGGCGTTCACTCATTCTGCTGCTGATTGTTTGAAGTACGTAGGCGTGTTTGGGAACGAGCGAGCGAGCGTGCTGTTGTGTTGTTGTTGTGTTGTTGGAAATCGTTTTTGATTGTCTTACTGCCTATCTCTACCCATCACCCGCCATATCAAAGACATCTGACTGCCGAGTCCACGATCACGAGCGAGCCTTTGAGACACCCCGAGACCTATGATCTGCATCTCAAGCTCCGGTAGTAGCAACAGAGGACTCTCATCATCTTTGTTCGACCTCCTGCGGCCGAGGAAGCATGGGCAGCAAATCCTTCCACAGGAAAATGGGCGATTGGTTCCGCAACGCGCTTTCGTGCTGTGATGGGCAGGATGAGGATGAAGGAGGAGGAGGAGAAGAAGAAGAAGAAGACGAAGACGAAGACGAAGAAGCGGAGCGGCAGAAGGTGTTGCAAATCGTACGTCGACTCTTCCCGACTCCCCCCCCCCCCCTTCTTCCACATCCACGACCATCTTGCTGAGGATGGAGATGCAGAGCGCCCCAACAAATTTCCGCCGCGAAGACATCGGTTTCCCCAATATGGATGCCTACACGTACAGACCTCTCCCTCCCATCCTCCCTCCCGGCCCCCTTCACCCCCCCGGCCCTCAGACTGACCAGATCGGGCAGCCAACAATGGGTCCGCGACAAAGCCGCCGCCGACGCCAAGAGAATGTACGCCCACCTCCAACCCCTCCGCTCCTCTCCCTCGGGCCAGGTCTCCGACCGCACGGCGCGGATGCCGACGTGCGACGCCTTTGCTCTGCCGCGGCCGGCGCCCTCGCCCGCGACACCCACTCCGCGGCGCACGTCGGTCGGTGTCGGAGCGTTGTAGTGAGAGGGCCAGGCCGCATACTAGGACGATCAGTCATTCTCTTTCGGGCAGTGGTGTCGAGGGAAAGGGGGAGGGAGAGAGGTGGGAGGTGGGTGTGGGGAGTAGGGAGGACGCAAGGAGGGGGAAGCCTTATGATGACATGAAGGTTGCTTGTGGGGAGTGGAGCGGTGGTGGCGAGCGGGAAGGTAGGGCGGAGAGGGTCGGTCATCGAGGAGCGTCGAGGAGGGGAGTGAAGCGGAGGAGAGGAATTAGTGCGCGAGGGTGGACTAAATAAGACTTGATCGGAGTGCAGCCGACTGGCGGAGAGAGGGGGGGGGGGATTGTACGATTGCTCGAAGCTGCTGCTGTACTGTAGGACTAGGGAACTCGTTTATCGTCGGATTCGGCGCGGGAGACGGGGTCGTGTAAGGCGCAGGCACATAAGCGGGTATCGATAGACATTCGTTCTCGAACCGGCTGCTGGAGCCGTGGATCCTCTCGCCGCTGTTGTCCCTGCCCTCCTGTGATCTTATGCAGTTTTCGGGTCGCGCTCCGTCAGGACAAAAGCTGCTAGTGGAGCCTGGGGTCGCATGGGTGGCGGCCTCGTGTACTTCGACTGCAGATCGGTGGCACCGAAATCTGGAGCGTCACGCCGCGCCATCGCTTTCCTCAGGCTTGCTTCCTGACTGCATCCTTGACCCCGTGTCCGATCTCGTTCTTGACCTCCATCTTCTCAACTTCATCCACCACCTCATTCTTCACCTCCACCTTGACCTCGACGCTCAACACGCTGGTCTGTCGCCCTCCGCACAAACCGCCGACCCTCCTTCCGCCCGTGGAAAGTAGCAGCACCGCGCCTCGCGGGCATTGTTGCCCAACGTCGGAGCACTCTCTGGACCAAAGGACGGCGCATTGCGGTGGACTGGACGCAAGATTGGTAGTCGCACTTGATCTCATGTCAGATCGCGTCAGCGCCAGTCCGGTCGGGATGAGCGACGAGCGATGCTGGCTGTGAGTCATATGCGCGCATTTCCCGTCCCTCCCGATCCAGAACCCGCAGCTTGGGCATGGCATTGGGAGCACAATCTTGGCCTGGAATGCTCCGGCGTTGCTGACGCCCTCGATTCCGACGCCGGTGCGCAAGGCTTCCGCTGGCTCGGCCGCCTCACCTCCATATCATCCTCTGAGAGCGAGCTCGGAAGGCCTAGCTCGGCTCCGCGTCAGGGCTCGCGGACACCGCAGATGAGGCGTTGGCGATCGTCGCACCTCGGACACGGGAAGACGCGGCCGTCTTTCCCCCGTCTTTGCTTGTGGAAGGAGTGGCAAGTCGGCTGGGTTTTCCGCCTGCATCGGTGGACTCGCCTAGGCATTCCCGCTCGCCATTGGCCAAGGCCCGGGCGCGATGGAGTAGGAAGCCGTCGCTACAGCAGTGCCGATTGACAAGTAGGAGTCAGGATGAGAAAGACTGGTACGCACTGCGCGAAGTGCTTCCAGGATAGGATCCGCTTCACGTCCTCGAAATCGAGGATACTGTCGCCGTGAACGCACTTTTGCGCTCCCCGGACGTTGTCGGGCAAAGATCATGGCCTGGAGGTAATTTGTGCCAGCAGAGTTTGCAGACATTCGTTCGCACGCTTGCCCACGTACGCTGCGGAGATCCTGATCCTGGGAAGGTGGTGCCTGGCTCGTCGTAGGCTATGCAGCCTCTTGCCACTGCGTCGGCGTCATCGCTGTCGTGATGCTCTGCTGCGTGCGCATCGCCGCGAAACTCGGATTCGATGCGCTTGCGGTCCGCGAGGCCGTCGAGCGCCGACTTGCGTTTTGGCAGGTTGCACTCGGTACCGCTCCTGCTCGCTGCGTCTTAGTCGATAGGAGATGGCTCGTGCGAGTCTTGTGAAGTTGATCGAGATGTCGAGCAGAAGGGAAGAAATGCAGACTGCGCAGAACAGAACAGAACAGAACAGAACAGAACAGAACAGAACAGAACAGAACAGAACAGAACAGAACAGAACAGAACAGAACAGAACAGAACAGAACAGAACAGAACAGAACAGAACAGAACAGAACAGAACAGAACAAATGGGCGGAAGACGTTTGGAAATGCTAATACCGACCTAAAGAGGCGTTTCAGACGGAGGGAGGACCGTGAGCCGCTTCACATTGAAGCGAGGGAGGACCGTGGTGAAGCAAGTGAAGGAGGGTATACTCGAGCCCTTTCTGCTGAAGACGGTGCCACAGAGCTGCATTTGATCGTTTGCAAGCCGTACATACTGTCGTCAGTTGTCAGTTGTCAGTCGTCAGTCGTCAGTCGTCAGTCGTCAGTCGTCAGTTGTCAGTCGTCAGTCGTCAGTCGTCAGTCGTCAGTCGTCAGTCGCCAGTCGCCAATTGCCACTTCGACATACATCAAGCCGAAGCGTTGCAGGCGACGCGGGGAGAGATCACATCGACTGACGATTACCCGAAACGCCACCCTGATGATGGCCGACGTCGAAGCCATGCAGACAAAGCAGTCCAATCCGACATATTCCGTCCATGGACAAGGCCGCGCAACCTGACCAGACCTTGCAGACTGGTTGGGCAAAGCCTGCAAAGATCGCGGGCTTCGCGCAAAGCCCGATCTGTCGTTCAACGGGAACCGCCAGGCTGCCCTGCGCAAGCCTGGACAGCTGTGCAGAGTCTTCCATGCAGAGTCTCCCACGCCGGCGAGTGATGAACCAGGAGCAGTCGAGTACCTCCTCCACCGTGTGCCCGGGACGAGAGATCCCTGGCGCCGTGGACACAGGCGCGCACCCGAAGCCGTCCTGAGGTCCAGACAAGCGACGGCGGACTTTTCCAACCTCACGCGATCTCCGCATGATGGATGACGCCAGCAATACGACCGGCGCCAGGGCACTCGTCTTCTCTCCCGGGCGTGACTGGCGGCGCTGAGCACGACATGGCGCGAGCCCTCGCAGCGATCCGTTTTCGGTGCAGATTCGGGGGAGGTGCCGAACTTCCGCCGACCGTCCGGGGACACGCTCTGCTCCGACGGGATGACGCGTGAAGCACACGATCGATGGCTGTCTCGCTGGCGGCGGCTGCTGCTGCTGCTGCTGCTGCTGCAACGGCACAGTACGCTGAGCCCGTCGCGACGGGGCGCATCTTGCATACGTTGCGCTACGCCCTGCCTGCTGCCAGGTAGATTTCCCGCGTCGGATGACTTGCAGCATCCCCTGTCTTCTTCGTCGGCGTCGTTGTCCGTGGCGTCGTCGTTGTCAGTGATCCGGAGGCCATCGTCGCCAGCAGCAGCCGCGTCTCCCGAGGAAATGGCCAACGATGGTGCATCCCTCGCGTTTCACCATCGCCTGGCGTCCCAAGACGCGCCAGGCGAAAAACCCCCCAAAACCCACCCCCCCCTGTCCCGTCGCACCCCACAGCCACCTGGCGCCGCCCATTGGCCAGCCGTTTCGCGCGCCGCTTCCCAGCCGCTGGCGCTTGGCATCCATCTCGCACTGCACTTTCCCCTCCTGCGCCGTGCCATTGGCCCCCTCCCCGACTGCCACCGCGACCACTTGCCTGAGACGCGAATGGTGCGCCGAAGCTGTGGCGGACCTGGCGGCGCTGTCTCCTGCGTCCGCTCGGCCTGGCGCGAGATCCCTGACGCCCGTATGGCTCGGGCGTCTGGTGCGACCGCGGCGAGAGAGTGGCCAGGCTAGGAGGCGAGGAGGCGAGGAGGCGAGGAAGCGAGGAAGGGGGCGGCCCCCGTTGGACCTGTCCTTCGACGGCGCCAGCGCTGGAGCCGGGGGATGGTTGATCTTCAAAAGGGCGCTGGCGTCCTCCCCCCCCCCCCCGAACCTCCCTCCCCTTCCCACATCGCGACCCTCGTTTCACCGTCCACCGCAACGCTTCTTCGCTGGTCGCTGGTCGCCTCGTTCAATCTCTTGAACGTCCACTCCTTCGTGAGCCGTTGTCGCCAGTCGATACGCTCTCTCCCGTCCGTCCGTGACACGACCACCATCACTGACAGCAGGATCTGTTGGTACCCACGCTCCCTACCACAGCGAAGACGACCAGAGGCTCTAGCAGCTCGACCCCGACGCAACCGTCATCGGGATCACACCATCCAAAGCAAAAGCCACACGATGCCTTCCATCACCACCCTTTTCGCCACCTCGGCCGCCCTCGCGGCCCTCGTCTCCGCCGTTCCGTTCTCCGACCCCCGCCACGGCCACGCCCACCGCCACGCCCGCGCCCTGAGCCAACGCAACTGGGGCCAATGCGGCGGCGCCAGCGGCGTCTCGTGCGGCCCCGGCTACTGCTGCTCCCCCTGGGGCTACTGCGGCACATCGTTCGCGTACTGCGGCAACGGCTGCCAGCCCGAGTGGGGCACTTGCGATAACTCTTCCGCCACGTCTGCTTCCGGCAACGCCAAGGACGTCGCCGCGCAGGCTGTGCAGACGACCACCTTGTCGGTGGTCTCGTCGGAGACGACGACGGTCGCCACCGTGACGGAGACGGCAAACCAGGCCCCGCAGAGTCCTTCGGCTTGGACTGGCCCAACCCTCCTCACCTCCACCCTGCCGAGCGCCGCGACCACCTACGTCCCCACCGCGACCTATGCTCCCTCCTCCTCCCCCCCTCCTCCTCCGCCTACTCCGCCCCCGCTGCTTCCTCCACCAGCTCCTCCTCAGGCGGCTCCTCCTCCGGCCTCGGCAACACTTACAAGATGTACACTGGCGACGGCACCACCGCCGCCGGCTGGCCCGCCCAATCGTCCTGGATCGACTGGGAGTCGATGTGGGCGAACAACATGGCCATCATCTCCATCTCGTGCACGCAGTTCGGCCAAGCGAACAACTCTCCCCAAGAATCCGCCGACATCAAGTCCGCCATCGAGAGCGTCGCCGGCGGCATCGGCATGGACCCGCGCTTCGTCCTGGCGATCACGATGCAAGAATCCAAGGGATGCGTCCGCGCCCCGACGACCAACTACGGGGTCGTGAACCCCGGGCTGATGCAAAGTCACGACGGCACCGGGTCGTGCAACAACGGCGCCGTGCAGGATCCCTGTCCGTCGTCGGAGATCACGCAGATGATCAAGGACGGGACGACGGGGACGGCGAGCGGGGATGGCTTGGAGCAGACGATGAGCCAGAGCGGGGCGACCGACGTGAGTAAGTACTACAAGGCTGCGCGCATCTACAACTCCGGCTCCATCGCGAGCAGCGGCGACCTCGGGGCGGGGATCGCGACGCATTGCTACAGCAGCGACATCGCGAACCGGCTCACGGGCTGGGTGACGGCGGCGAGCACGTGCACGCTCGATTAGATCCTCTGAGAGTGCGCGGTGCGTGTCCGGCGTTCGTGGGTCACGGAGGCTAGGACATGGATGGGATCAAGGATTGGTGGAACGGGGAGAGGGAAGGCGGACTCGTCGACCACTCTCTCATGCTTTCTCGATGTTCGGCGATGAAGCAGGTGGAGGGAGCAGTTTTCGTAGCAGCGACACAACCCCAGAAGGCTTTGCGAGGAGAGCCACCACAGCCTGCTTCACCTGTCGGTCGTTGTCGCAGTCGCTCGTTGCGCGCCGTGCACAATCCGTCCGATGTTGCACGGCCCCGAGCGCCTGTACACGCTCGCATCCTGCCACTCTTAGCAAAGTGTCCCCCCCCCCGGGGCTTCCCCACATTGCTTGGCGCTCCATCGCGCGGCCGATCTCCCGTGTTCGGGGCGAGCGCACGTGACAGTCGATGGCAGGGCCCAAACAGCGTTGATCTGAACGTGGCATCGGCCGTGTGCCCTGTCAAGAGAAAGGGGTCCCCGACGACGTCGTCGACGAACGCGGATCCGTAATCGACACCGATGAAGAACCTCCCCTCTCCCCCCCTCCCCACCACCCCCGCCGCCACTTCGCTGTCGGAAGTCGCGCCGCCGTCCCACAGCCCGCCGGCTCTCGAATTACCCGCGGGGCGGCTGTTTCCCCAATCCAGAACCCGCCCTCATTCCCTCCACGCTTCCGCTTCCCGCCCTTCCGCGCTGGACCGGCAAAGCAGCTAGCTAGCTGCTCGACTGGCCTTCCCGTGCTCCCTCCCTCACCGAACTTGGTGCATTGCGTGTTTGGCCCTTTGATTGTCCCTTCTGTCTTGCCGCCGCAGCCCTTCCCGCAAACCACCCCGGGCCCGTCACCCACTACGCCGTCGGTCCATCGCTTGCTCGCTTGCTCGCTTGCTCGCTGCGCTCCGCATCATCGCTCTCGTCGGGTGACCGAGGATCCCTCCCCGCGCTGTCGTCGTCGTCGTCGTCGTCGCCGCCGCCGCCGCCGCCGCTGCTGCACCGAGCCCTTCCCGCACGACCCGAGCGTCTTGGCATCCGTATCGCCTCCCGCGCGCGGAGTTGAGGCGACTGCGCAGGACCCCGTGAGATTGCATTGTCACCGGCAGGAGGGGCACAGCGCCGCGGTCGAGCATGGCGTCGCATCAGGAGGCTGTGGCGGAAGCGCAGGCCAGCGCCGGCTGTGCGGTCGAGGACAGCACCGTGGTGGCGTCGGAGGAGGCCACGGCCACGACGCCCGACGGCCACGCGGTCGATGCAGCCGACCCGTCGACCTCGGTGGCGCCGCCGACTGCCGACGCAGCCGCGACAGCGCCCGCCGCGCCCGCCGCCCCCCCAACAGCAGACCCCACCGCTTCCGGAGAGAAGCCCGCGGACACCGCCGACGCCACCGCGACCGCGCTCGCGCCTCTGACCCGCAAACAAACCGAAGCCCTCGAGCCGGCGACCGACGAAGACATCACGCTCCCGTCCTCCACCAGCACCGGGCCTGCATTGAACATCAACCTGATGCTGACCACGGGCGCCAAACACCCCTACAAAATCGACGAGAAATACCTCACGAACCGCGGGGCCAAGTCGTCGGCCAAAGGAGGCAGTGGAGAGTTCGACCCGAAATCATTGACGGGGTACAAGTTGAAGGAATTGATCTGGACGGATTGGAGGAGGGAGTGGGAGCCGCGGCCCGCGAGTCCGAGCAGTATCCGCTTGATCACTATGGGGAAGATGATTGATGACAAGAAGACGCTGAACGGTGAGTATCGACCCGCGATTGCCCTGTTGGCAGGGAGGCGCGGGGTGGGGAGAGCAGCGATGGGGTGCTGATCTGTGCGTGTTCGGGCAGACTACAACTTCGACCTTTCGCGGACGAACGTCGTGCACATGACGGTGAAGCCGGCGGATTTCGGCGACGAGGACGACGCGGCCGGAAACAAGCACGGCGCCAAGGGCGGGTCGATCAGGACGCGCGACGGCGGCGACGGCGGCGCCGGCTGCAGATGTGTCATCTTGTGAGCTGCAGCGCGGACGATGACATGTCGGCGGCACAGCGCCCGCCCGACAACTCGCACGCCGCCATGTGTCGCGCGCGCGTGCACCGGGCACGGCGTGCGTCGCGGCGGGGCACGGCGGGCTTGTCAAGGGCGGGCCACACCAGCGACGCTCGGCTCATTCCCGCGTCCCCCCCCCCTCTCCCCTTTGGCTGTGGCATGCATGGCTGATGAGAGATGGGGAGAGCGGCGGTGTCTGCGTGCGACATGGAGCAAACGGCAAGCGACAGGCTGGGACCTGGAGCTCGTGGATCTGTTCGTCGTAAGGAAGTCATGGGCCAGGCGTGGTGTACGGATGGATATAGCTGCCATGCATGCTTTGAACATGACGCGGGCGATTCTTTTATTTTCTGTTTTGATCTTTATTCTTATTGATGGTTTTTTTTGTTTTGGTGGCTAGCGTTCAAGCGGGTGCTGTGTTCGGTGGGATGTTCTGAGATCCGCGGCCGGAGGGGACACATTACAGAGCACCTTTCAAATGACAGATCCTTCGCAGCAGCATCAGTCCCTTCGAACCCCTTGATCACTGTCTTGATGTCTGGAAGTCCACCCTCGAGAGCGGTGGAGGAGGGGGCTGCTGACTTGGCCTCAGCATCGAAGCGAACATTCCCAGCATCCCCGCCTCGTTGCCATACCCAGCGTGGACGGAGCGTCAGTCCTGTCCGCAGCGAGCGAGTAGGGCCACGAACACGACTCCTGGACGCCACCCCAGCACTGGGGTAACGCTCGACTCGCTACGCTCGTCCGATTCGAGCCGGCCTGTCCCATCGGATGGCGAGAAGCGAGTGTGGTCCACCGCCGCACGCCAGCGCGGAACTCCTCGGGGGCTTGAAGTACTTCTCCTTCGATGTCACCCCGGCAGACGCTGTGGCCGTGCTCCCATACCGAGTCCTCGACGTGCGCCCGCAAGGCGGTTCCCCGTCCACGCGGTCTTGCGCCTGAAAGCTCTGGAGCCAGACTTCGTCGAACGCCGATTGTGTCGCGAGTAGAGGCCTACGCGTATTCGTGGCTGCGAGGCTTGGTCTCGGTTCCACTTCGCTATTCTGCGGCTCGACTGCTGATCAATATTACTGGATAAGCCACCCGATAGCATTGCTCCGGCCCGTGTCGTGCTCTCCTGAATCAGCTTCGCGATCTGCTGCAGGACGTCGCCCATCGTGGAGACCGTCGGGCGTTCCGTACGAAGATGAGACTTCTCGCCCGCCATCACCTGGCCCCCGGTCTTCTGTCTTGACGCGGAAATGGCCCATATCTCGCCCCAAGCGCATCTTAGCACAGGTATCCCCAAGCCGGGAGTCTTTCCCGTCGATGAAGTTTCCCCTGCAGCACCTCGGTCATGGAAAACGCATTGAACGAGAGATGCATCTTGGGGCTGATGGAGTTGACGGTCAGACGATGGTCCCGGTGGGTCACATCGAACGGATCCTTTCGAGGATCACGATCGGGGGGAGAACGAAGTCCGCTTGGGTGCTGCATTTTGCGAAATCGGCATGCGCCTTTGTGGCGACGGAGATAGTGTCATTCTAGAAGGCTTGGAGATCCGCTTGTCGCATCACGGCAGTACTTGCTCCATTCTCGGGCCATCAGAAGGGTTCTGCGACCTTCGACGAGGACTGCGCCCCGAGACGTGTGTTTGTCCTAGAGGCCGTCGCTGGTCGAAAGCTGAAGCAAGATCTTTTCGAGCAGCTCAATGGTGTCGAGGACCTGGTTGACGGCGCTCAGATAAGACACCTGGATCGGACGGCCTGTTCGTCGCGATGCCAGTCTCCAGCACGCGTCGCTCCTCGAAGGACGGAGCCTTGTGCGTCATCCGGGATTGTCAGCGGTTGTCTCGATGGCGTTCGCCTTATCTTCAAGCTTGGATAGCATTGGAATGCGCCGGGTAGCTGTGGTCCTCGTCGCTGCTGTTCGTATGGGAGGACATACTTGAAGAAGTGAGAAGCGTGTAGACTGGTGCGAGAGCTTCGAGCCATGCAAGGGGGGTCCGTGCGTCTGTGGCCAGGAAGGGAAAGAGCGAAAGATCTAACGGTGCGTCACTTGTGGCGTGGTGCCCGCGAGACGCTGAGAGTTACCACCTACAGTGGATAATGTCATGGTACAATCCCGTGGGCATGAGAATGTCAATCTCAGCCTTGTTAGAACGTAATACATTCGCCGTTGCCGTACGCTGTTAGGCAAATCACATACTGCAACAATGACTAGACCTGATCCTACGTCGCGCGGGTCAGGGTCAGACGCGTTTTCGATCACGCCAAGTTTCCACCTGCTTCGGGTTCGGTGTCACACGCCATTCCGCCCCGCGTGAGTATGTACGGCCATGTGTAATTCATAGGTCATATTCTCTCCTACCTCTTCCTTACCAGGGACCCCTCCACCGCTTTCGAAACGCTCCCTACCACATCTCCCATCGTCTCCTACGGGAAGGCTATCCCTCTGCGCGCACTCTCTGCGGAAGTCGAAATCGTCGAACTCGGTCCTGGTGAGAACTTGAGCGTTCACCTCTGTCTGCTGAAGCAGTGACACCTCCATATGGATAAGAACAAGAAGGGAACAACATTTCGGCTGATGGCGTTGATGCGGCGATAGCGGCTAGCTGGTCTAATGGTAATATCGAAGGTCACCGAGCCCCTGGGCTCGTGCTGTCCGGTCCGTATCTTGAGATGATGCTTTGGCCGCAAAGACGTTGTGTACTCTCCCACGCGGGGAAAGGGGCTTGCGGGGCCCGTCCAAATTGGGAAGCTGCACGTTGAGACTCTTGTGCATTGGCTGCAAGAACAGGCGCTCTTGTAAGGCAGGAGAAGTGGCGATCGTATTGCGGAAGATGTGGTTGATGCACTGAGCTAGGAGTAGCCTTCTCGGAGCGAGGTTGTGGATCGTCCGTGGCGGGCATAGGAGGCAGTGCTCGGGCACGCGCACTGGAGCCGACTCTGCTCGAGGAGCTCGGGCGTTCCGAAGACACAGTCGGCTAGTGTTGGGTCGCTTTGCATCGCAGCATCACTCTGCTATGTACCATCGCTTTGCAGTGTGGCAACGCTTTCCGCAAAGGCGGCAGGGTCCGCCGCTTGCGGTCTGGCTGTGTCGGTGAGAATGAGGTTATACCTATTTGCGGTCCTACGTGTCTTCACTGCAAGAGTTGTCAATCACCGTTCGTCAAGAAGACTATACCTGCGCGGCTACTCACCTTTCGAGGCTGACTTGTGCCCTACCATAGTGGCGAAACGCGGGATTCGAGATGGGAGGAATTGCTTCCGCCGAGGTGTTGATGGCGGACATGATGCAGCGAGTGTATCCGTCGAAAGAGAGAGTTTTGTAGGCAGCCGCCTTTTGGAGCGAGTCATGTGGAGTCCATGCGTGACGAAAGCGGAAGGTATGCATCCCGGGCGTCTGCGCCGCACGACTTCGCCATGAGTGAGGCGTGAGGTGCAAAGTGACCAATGTTCCTTTCAAGTCATCGATCATCTTCCAGATCAGGACATGAGAACCTTCTCAAAGACCAACAAGCACGAGCTCCGCCGACTTTGCTGCCTCGACACAGCGATGAGCACTGCGTAGAGCCCCTTGTACTATCTCGCCTATGCTCGTGAGCCGTAGACGCCTCTCCAGCGTCTCGAGGCTCCGAGGTCCGTTTCCAGACCTGGAGGTCTAAGTCTTGTCGACGATCTTGATGGATATCATCCCCCTCTTGATGTCCTGGTTTTAGAGATCATGCGATCCAGTTCGTCGTGTTGACAGGCTTCCGGCGGTACTCCATGGTGCAACACATCGCGGTAGGGACAGCATGAACTGGCCAACATTGGACGCCATTCCAATAATGCACCTGCAGGCGGTGCTCATGGACTCCAATGATTCTCGAAGCGAGGTGGCACCTCGAGCAGTTCCAGCTGCACTCAGAGGGTGGATACACTCGTCCCGATTTCCACGAATACTTGACGCACGCTTTTGCGGACGCGACGGCAGGAAGGAAGCAAGCAGGACCGATTCATGCTTGACATCTTTGCGGATACTATGCGTTTCCTATACTCAATCTCCAGGATTTCCTCCATGTCTTCGCAATCGTTGTGATGGCGAGAATTTCAGCCAGGCTGAGGGCGCCATTGTCGTCAACGGCGATGGTATCCGTATCGCCGTGATCGAAGGCATCGAAGCCTGTCTCGACAGCCACGTTCCCGTCTGCATTCTCACGGGACAACAAAGGGATGAAGTTGTCCGACAACATTGCCGCCACCAAGTGGCTGACGTTGCCAGGCTGGAATCATCACAATGATGTCGATGGCGTGGCGCTGCGGGGTTCGTCGTAGCCCTGGCCCACTTCCGTCCACCTGCAACAAGTATTGCTTTTACCCTTCATCCCTTCCTTCTACCACTGACCAGATCTACGTCCCATCTGTGACATCCTGACGTTACAGCTTCGATCCCTGGTCCAAGACAACAACACGTTGCAGCGCCGTACATCCAGCCGATCCGTGACCAAGCCAACTCCAACAAGCCCAAGCGACTGGACCGGACAACGCCATGGACACCTTTAAGAAGCTCAAACGCCGCTTGACGCTCAGCGACAAGGACCGTACGATTGAGTCCCTCCCACAACACAGTCCGATTGAGGAGCAAAGGCTAATCCACTGCCTCAGCAAACTTTGACGAAGTCGAGAACGAAGACGACGTCGACGACGATGCGCATCGCGACATGCATCGGGACTATGAGCGCGCCGAGGCTGAGGGGGATAAGTATCCCCAGGGAAGGCCTGGGAGCATGTACGTCGTGACGTTGAGTTGTGCCGTCGAGAATGCTCATGTTGACGGCATGATGTCAGGCTGAACCGTCTCATCTCCCACGGGAACAAGAAGACCGAAGACGAGATTGCGCGAGACGGCTACCCGGGTCAGTCAACCTCGGCCGCCGCTCCGGGCGCCACGGGGGCTTCTGCTACGACGACGACCACTACAGGACAGGAGCCGCGCACGGCGGCTTAGCATGGCCGGGCAGACGAGCGCACGAATGGCTCCGCGGGGGAAGCGGGGGCGGTGTCAATCAGCAGTAAGCGCAGCGTGAAGTCGAGACGTGTCTAGACGCATGATGGGGGATGGCAAGCGGGTAGAGGGTGTACATCCAGGCCACCCACGAAAAAGAGGGAATGGCATGTGGATTGATGTTTGCATCGCATGTACCCTTGGACGGCATTACACAGAACCATCATTCGCCATTGCGCCATCATCTATTCGTTCACGCGTTCGGTCGTATAATAGCGTCCCAATGTCCGCTCCGTCAGGCTTATCAAAAAAGCTATTCAAGGCGGCGTTGGAATTGATTGTGATCAGAAAAAGACAAATGGCAGACTGCTGGCCTGACCGTCGTCCATCTCATCGGTGACCTTCCAGAAAGCGGTTGGTCCGGCTGGACCATGCTCATCGTAGTCCCTGTGACTTAATATCAGCAGGACGATGGTCAAGGGACGGCAGGCGAGTGGACTGACTTGTCGAACCAGTTGCCAAGAACACCCCTAGCACTCTTCAGGCCTCCTACTTGAATGCCCTCCGACCGCCACCTCTCCTCGCCATGGAAGATGGAGAAAGTCGTCCATCTGATCTCGCCTTCTGGCGTTTGGCGAACCGTACCTTATACCCTGTCAGTGATCCACCGAACCACAACGTGGCAGACAAATTCGACTCACCACGAATCTTACTATTAGCATTCGGGTCCCAACTCGCATGCAAGCTCCTCGACGTCCCTTTAAAATGCACGACCGGTAGCCTCTTCTCCGTGAATCCACTCCAATCTAACCCATCACCTCCGTCTTCGCCCTCGTCACCGCTGCCCGCAGGCTCGACCCTCGTAACGTGAAGCTTGATCGAGATTAGTCGGATGGCTAACGCTGAATCAGCGGGCGTTACTCAGTAACATACAGTCTCTCCCAGTTCGATGGTACCTTCTTCATTTTCTATCGGCTCTCTCGGCCGATCGTCGGGGATGGGAGAGGCGAAGTTGAAGGAGTAGAGGTCGTTGTAATCAAGGAAGCAGACGACGCGGCGCCAAGTGCCGGATACACCGTAGGGGTCTTCTGCATCGAGAGCCGCTTGTCTCTGTTGATTGAGGACAATGGCCTGGTCGAGTTCATCTTTTGCTGGTGGGCCCGGAACGAGTGGACGGCTGAGGTATGAGTTCGGACTCGCGCCTCTGAAGGGCTTGTCCCAGACGCGCGGCGATTGCCCGTTGGATCGCTCGGCGAATAGGTTCAGATTGTAGCCCAGGACGATCATGACGGCTTCCACTTTCTCCCAGTCGACTCGTTGGCTTCCGTCGTCGATGAAGGGTCCCCAGAGTGTGCGGTCAGTGTACTGGCGGAGATCGTAGACCAGGCTTCGTGCGTAGCTGTGCGTTGGGTATGGCCGCAGCCTTGTGCAGGAGAGAGGCGATCGTGTGTGGTACCCAGGCCCCATGGTATATCGAGGCCGGCCTGGCACCACCTCGACAGGCACGCCGTACAGACAATGTAGCTTTGCAGACGCTTGGCGAAGGTCTGCCGTTTCTGCGGCCCTCTGGCTGTTGTTGCCGGCTCTACCGAACAGAGAGCTCGAGCACAAGATGGTGTCGATGTTAATCTGCTTCTTGAACAGTGATGTGACAAGCCGCATGTTCGCTGAAGTTTCCGGGTCTTTGCCGGCCGTCTCGATAAGCTTGTTCATATACGTTGCGACGTGGCCGAGATGCTTATATTTCACATCTCGATCCTCAGATTCCAGGATTCGCTCGAGCTTGGTAAAATTATGAAGTCTGGACTCCCAATCGTGCTCGCTCTCCTTGCCTTGAGCTGGCTGGTCGTACCGTTTCAGGTACACGTCCTTGTGTAGTAGCCGATTCCCTTTCACGTAGCTAGACAGATCCCTACAGGTCCGGCTCAAGGACGAGAGGTCAGCGGGGCGGAGCTCGACGAAGATGCAGTGGAGCAGCTCATGGCTGAGCTCAAGGAGAGATGCCATGGCGCAATAGTCGCGATGCGGTGCGACGGAGGCGGTGATGGAGATGGGCATGTGCAAGTCGTCGTCGCAGCATGAGGCAGGACCTCATCAGCATGCGTGGAGATAGCGCAATATCTCCGGGGGAAGGGCTGAGTGTTTGCGGGGCAGATGCGTACGAACCCCGGCCCTTGGCCAGTGCTTCCACGTCCATCCGCCCATTCCCCCCCACCCCCCCCAAACGTTCCCTCCCGTCTCTCTTCGCTCAGCCTCACGAGCATCAACAGCGAAGTGACTCTGTGAATGGCATCTTGCACTTCTCAAACCTTCCGTTGAAGTCGCCTGCCAAGCCCGCCATGCTATAAATGACATCCTCTGAGTTCTTTGATAAGGGCTGTTTCTCAAAACAGCACTCTCGGACACCACTGATCTATCGAGTTCGACAAGCCTGACTGTATTGCGAGACCAATCAGGCCCCATGGTGTTAGTTTTCATCGATGCTGCAAGGCTTGGCGGCAAGGCTGCGTCACATGCCTCGCAGTGCCTGCCGCTTTGGGACAAGATCTTCACGTCGGCGTGCTGGTAACAATCCATGTCGCGAGACCTCAGAGGTCTGACGGGCGGGTAGATGGTGGATCGATTCAATTGACCAGAATCGCATTCGAGGCTCGCAAGTTTACCGTACAGGATGTTCAAAAGTCAGACCTAACATCAACTCGCCCCTAACCTGCTACCGAGTCTCAGACCCTTACAGACCGATCCGTCTCGCCAGTTGACGTCGACATGCTTCCCACAATCCCAACTGCATCACTGCGACATCCATCGCTCACGCCTGGCCCTTTTCTCGACTTGCTTCGCCGCCCAATTGGCTTTCTTCTCCTCCCATTTCGTCAAGGGCTCGCCGTCAGCGACGCCCTTCTCGCCCTGCCCTTCATACGCTGGCAATGTCTGCTGCAGACTCAGGGAGCCCTCACTGCCTTGGCGCTGAAGCTCATCGACCTTGATGTCTGCTGCCTTCTCGCCAGAGAAGGAGCGGCCCACAGTGCCGACTGTTTCGCGGTAGGTCGGTGGCTCGATGGCGGTCCCCGGCGCGTCGCAGAATTGCACTTCCTGCATCGGCTGTGCCGCAGGCGAGAGACCCGCTTTGGCTGCTTTGTGCTCCTTGTATTTGTCGTAGGCCATCCTGCCAAGAACAACAACGACGGGCGTGCGACGAGCGTGGCGGCGACGGCAGCACATGTTGAGGACGTTGAAGGTATGGAGTATAGAATTGAGATTGTGTGGTAGATATCGGCACTCGTCTTGACTTAGGACTTGTCGAACTGCGTCGATTGATCGATATGTTGGTCTCGTGTTCCGAGGATCGTTGCTTCCTGTGCTGCTTGACTGCCTCTCTAGCTGATGAGACTGAATTGCACTTGATGACATGCTGACTCTGTATATATCATCAATCACTACGGCCACAATATTGCAGCCTCGCACGCTCAGTGGCTCACGGTGGCTTGGTGGTTGCTCCGAGTCGCTTACGGCCGAGAAGCTCGCAAGGCTGCGTCACAGCCGCCCTTAGCACGAGACCTTGCGTATAGCTCGCAACCACCTTCCAGTGGCACGATCGATGTTTCCACTTCACAGATAGCTGTATCCTGGATTTGATCACGGCCGTCTGCGAACATTGCGCAACCCCGAATCAGTGACATCCGCAGCCAGAGGAGTGCGACATGTCGCGCTACTTCCCTCACAGCGATTATCCCGAAGACCAACCACTTCCACATACAGTGCTATGGACGCATATCTTATACAGAGGCTTCCAGACCGGTGCCTTCCTTGGCATGCCAGTCGTAGCAGCTCAGACGACGATGTCAAGCCTGTTCAGCTCGGATGCGACATCTAGAGCTCTATCAGCCCTCAGAGCCTCCGCCCTTGAAACAACGGGAAAGGGCGCTTTCGTCGGCATGGCGTTGATGGTTCCGGCAACTTTTGGCAGGATGTACGGCCGCGAGGAAATAGAATGGCAGGATCGGAGTTGGCGAATACTCGAGAATCGAGGTCAGCTGGAGACCGATGACTGGAGCCTTGCTGGGACGGCTCTAGGGGCAGCGTGGGTGGCGAGACGAGATGCTGGAAGTGTCTTGGGCAGATCGACGCGAACGCTGCGGCTGGCGGGGGGCGCAGGGATTGGGAGCCTTGTAGGTGTGCTGGGGTATATGGGGTGGCGGTACGGAGTGCACGGTGGCAAGTTTCCGGCCAAGGAGTGAGCGACTGTATAGTGGCGTAGCAGTTTAGCTCTCGCGGTCTGTTTCCAGATCTGGTATGACTCGGAGTTGCTGAGTCTGTCAGTGCCTACATCTACTTGTCGAAGTTCAAAGTCACACGACTTTTGATATCCGCCCAATGGGCACTTTAAATGCGCAGGAATGATTCGAGCTCGACTATAGCGCGGAAGTTCAACAAATTCGTGTCTGTATGAAGATATTTGACGGGGAATATGGAAGATCCCTCGTCACCACGTTGACTTCTCATCTTTGACATCCTCATGCTCGATATGCTCAGCTCCACTGACTCCAACTACTCCATTGCCAGAGAGTGATCCCGTCCGTGCAGCCCTCTTCTCCTCGTCCGAAATCGAGTGGGCTCTGAAACTCTGTTGCACCGACTGAGCAGGACCAGTGACTTTATGGATGCCGTGACGGCCTTCGGAGGTGAAAAGGTAATCGACTTCCTGCGATGATGTCGGTCATCTGTTCCCGAAATTCTGCAAAGAACACTACTGACCTCGAGCGTAAGATTCGAGGTCTCTGGGTAGCAGAAATAGACCAGCGGGATGAAGGCCAAGTTCGTGCACATGAAGATGCTGAGACGAGTTTTAGTAGAAGTCTTCTCAGGATTCGGAATCAGCCTCACAAGTAAGCCTTCCAATTCAATTTATTAATGAGCGTTGGGGTGATCATAACCTGCGGAGTGTCAGTATCAGCATGCCGCTCGCATGAGCCCAACGTGAGTTTTGGCTTACAATGACGAAGTTCCACAACCAATTGGATGAGATCCCAATAGCAGTGCCCTTGGATCTAGCATGGAGCGGGAGGATCTCAGGTACATATACCCATGGAATGCAGTTCGCCGTTGCCCCAAAGATCTGGAAATCTAGAATCAGCATGTTGCATACACTTTGCGGGTATACAGGAGACACATGTCTCAAAGCCATGCGGAAGTCTACCGTCAAGGTAGAACTCAACGCAACTTGGCGGGCCGAGGACATGTGTCTCGCTGGTTTTGACAAACGAACCAGCATATAAGTGTAGAAGAACGCGACACTGGCGCTTGAGGCCGGCTTCGCGATGTGGGTGGGGTATCCGCGTCCGTGGAAACTCAACAGGACAGCGATCAACATCATGCTGATGGCGAGCCCGAACGAACCCCACATCATCGGGCGGCGACGGCCCATCTTGTCGAGGGTGAAGGTTGGGACGAGACTTCCCAGGAAGAACATACACTGCACCGTGCCGCCTAGAAGACTACAGTTCAGCATGTGTCTCTTTCCGACTTGGAAGGGTGGAATATGTCTGAGAAGACACATCCTCCCTTGATCTACTCACCAAGGACCAGGGAGAGGTTGGGGGAAAGACCGACGTTGTACTGGAGCGCAGATGGAACGTAGTAGACGACCTGTATTACGTCAGTGCTCGAAGACCCATCGTTGCAGGACAAGGTCGTCGTACTAAATTGATGCCGCCGACTTGGTTCATGAACTGCATCCCGTATGCCAGCAGAACACGACGACCAGTCTGCACCCTGTCCCTCTTGAAGATCTGGCTCCACTTGTATTCGCCATGCTTCTTTTCCAAATCAATAGCATCGAGGATATCCTGCTGCATTTTGACTACCTTCTCCCCGTCCGGCCCAGAGTCCCAGACGTCGCACATGGTCTCCATTGCCTCGTCGTTGCGTCCATGGTAGTACAGCCACCTTGGACTCTCTGGAAGTCCAAACACAAGGGCGATGACCACGAATGCGAATACGACTTGGCAGGCGATCGGGACACGCCAAGCAACGGGCCCGCCAACGTATCGCATGCCGTAGTCGAAGAAGTAGCTAATCACGATACCCACACCAACGAAGAGGGGCTCGGAGCTGACCAGACGGCCGCGGACATCGGCATCGCAGAGCTCGGACTGGTACATCGGCACCGTACTAGTCTCAATGCCAGTCCCGATTCCAGTGACGTAACGGGCGACCATAATCTGAGCGACGGAGTACGAGGTGCATTGCAGGATAGCGCCAACGATCTGTTGTTGTGTGTGAGACTGAGGAAACCTTTCTTCCCAAGGTGACAGAGAACTCACGATCCAGACCATTGCCACCCACATGCTCAATCGTCGACCCATCTTCTCGCCAAAGATGAATGCGACGATTGTGCCACTGAAGGCGCCCAAGTTGTAAATTGAAACGATGATACCCTCAAGACCGCTCCCTGGGTGTCCGAACGTCTTTCGCCAGTTGTTGTTGGTTACGATGCCAGAGAAGACACCTTGGTCATAACCGAAACTATCCACTCGTCAGCAACAATCGCCCTATGCACTGAACGTCAGCGCGCACTCACAGAATGAAAGCCATCTGACAGGCAACCATAATGGCAATCTGGAGCTTGAGGCCCCTCCCAAACAGATTATACTTTGGCGTCTTCATCTTGGCAGCTTCGTTCGAGTCTGGCGAGAGGATGAAGAGCGGCAGAACGCAATCGAGGAGAACGAAGCTCACGAACACAAGCCCCTGGCGTCCTTGTGTCGGTTATATAACGAGCGAT
The DNA here is from genome assembly GCA_019670975.1 of Acidiella bohemica. Classification (NCBI taxonomy): domain Eukaryota; kingdom Fungi; phylum Ascomycota; class Dothideomycetes; order Mycosphaerellales; family Teratosphaeriaceae; genus Acidiella; species Acidiella bohemica. The sequence goes on from JAGUCJ010000014.1 coordinate 1,048,516, forward strand.
GAGCTTCGACGACTTCTCCAGTGCCCTATGGCTGACGACGTGGCGCGCGGCACTACAGAGCACGGCATCTGTTACCCCAGAGCGGCTCCGCGGGTAAATGATCACCGAAACGCGGGGAGGCGCCGTTCATGCTGCAGGGATGTTGGATCGTGGCGTCTGCAGTTGCCAGGAAAGCCGCGAAGAGAAGGTGTAAGAGCGCTGTTTGAGCGGGATGCTCGATGAAGCAAACCCTCGGACCCGCTTTTGTTGTCTCCGAAACACGTGAGTACGACATCGGCAGACGGATGTCATGCCTGTAACTTCCTCCTTCGCCGCCGTTGACAGGAGCAGTACCGCATGCAGTATCTTTGGCGCGCGCAGTGGGAGCGCGACGAGGTCCCAGATGGCGACATTGCGTGCAGCCAAGCCCAGAGAGCTCATGTTCTGCGTCATTGTACGTTCCGCCCCGGCTCAGAAGCCGAAGAACGTCGATGGCGTATGTCGACCTGCAGCCATGACAGGACGCGTGTAACTCACGCGCATCTTGGTCAAACCTGACGCTGATTGCACGCGGTGAAGCATGGAGATGAAGCCTCGTTGGTGGAAAATGTTGCCGGTCTACGCACCGCACGTCCGGATGCGGGCTTTCCTCATTGGAACTGCCAGCTTTGGTGGATTTCCGTTCGAGGAGAAATGTCGGGAGAACCCGGGCCCCAGTGTAAGTGACAAGAAGACTCAGGCAAGGCTCAGGTCAGATCCTCGTCGCTACCGAGCCAACTTCATATCTCTCTCAAGTCCGCCGGCTTTCCGGCGGTAGGGCGATGTTGTCAATCAACCTCACCGCAACCCGATCAGCTCCCAGACCAAGCTTCTCGTTGTCCTTTACCTCGTCCAGTGGCAGCATCTTGACCGCCCCACTTAGCACAGCACCCTTTTGCTCATCAACAACGTCGATCTCCTCCAGGCTCTCTGGATCCGCAAGGCTCAGGTAGTCGACCTCAAAATTTGCCCGCTCAGCTGCCACCATCTCCCCCTGTTCCATTGCCACCCGATTCGTCACCTCCCAGGCTTGCGCAAGAATCTCATCTCGCGCCCGCTTGCCGCCCACGAGGTAGGCATCCTCCGCGGCTCTCAGCGCGTGCCGTAAGACAATGCCCACCTTTCGCCGCCTCTCACCAAGATACACATTCCTACTGCTCATGGCCAGGCCGTCCTTCTCCCTCTCTGTCGGTATGACGCGGACCTCAGTATCCAGATGGAAATCCTTGACCATTCGTTTAATGACGACCGTCTGTTGGATGTCCTCTTGCCCGAAGTAAACCCGCTCAGGTGCGACAATGTTGAACAATTTCATGCATACAGTCGCCACGCCGCGGAAGAAGACTGGACGTGACCGACCCTCGAGCAGGTTCCCCAGTGGCGTGATTGTTACAAAAGAGCCCGTACCGGGTAGAGTCGAATCCGGCGGGAGGGTTGGGTACATGACCTTTGTCGTTGGCGCAAAAATGGTGTCGATCGGCCCGTCCTGGCCCAACGATGCATTCAGTTCGCTCAGGAGCTGAAGATCTCTCTCCCACGTCTTCGGGTAGCTGTCCAGATCCTCGTTGACGCCAAACTGCGTAGGATTGACGTAGATAGAAACGAACACTTTATCGTTGCCCTTTGCAGCCTCGCGGATCAAGGAAAGATGGCCGTCGTGGAGCGCCCCCATGGTCGGGACAAGGCCGACGCTCTTGCCATCACGGAGCAATGCCTTTCGGTGTTGCCGCAGCTGCGGCACGTCTCGAAAGATGTTTATGAAGCGCCGTGCTTGACCCACCATTTGATAGGGAAAAGTCGAGGCCACTCGTGTCTTCCCAAACAAGCCATACTGAAGCCAGCCGGCAGCCATTACTGGCTTGGGGATGCTGCAGACACGGCGGAATCGGAGGAGACTATTCCATCTGCATGCTAGCGAGCCTCAGACGAGTGTCACGAATCGACTGAAATGAGCCGGCACGGTCATTGTGGATTGTTTTGTCGACAGGTCGTGCTGAAGCGCCTCGCACGTTTTCAAGCTCAAGCTAGCGGGGACTTATGTCAGCTCTTATCGATTAAGACGTTCGTCTTTCTTCGCTGAAGCTTTTGAACTGCATCGACGTCGCAAACGCGACTGTGGCGAGTAAAGGCGTCGCCATGGCAGATGATGGCATGCTCCTGAATTTCGAGCTGCCTACGGATGCATTTACCGCGCCGGCGAAAAAGTTGAAGGGCGGAAGCTGGAAGGACAGGCTGACGGCCAAGAAATCAGCTGTATGGGGAAGGCAAAAGGCCCAGGAGAGGGCAGGCAAGACGGCGACAAAGACTCCAGACTACAGCCAGGCACAGAACGAGGAGGAGTACATCGCTACTGAGCAGCGACCGGCGAAACGGCCACGGACCGGCGACCATGGTGTGCGAAACAGCGGACCGCATCGAGGAGATGTCTTGCCAAAGCTGAGCAACGGCGAGGTCGTCTCGTCGCTATTCACATACAACCCCTCTTCGAAACCCACCGAAGCTGTAAATGAGCTTCCTCAGGAGGAAGATGCGGTCGAGCCTTCCAACGCTCCCCTCAAGGATTCCCTGGCTACTTTTACCAATCTCGGCCTTTCCGAGACTTTGGCCAACCACCTTCTCAACAAACTCGACATTACTGCTCCAACCGCCATTCAGCGGAAAGCAATACAGCAACTGTGCGCTGCAAACTCAGACGCCTTCATTCAAGCCGAAACCGGTTCTGGTAAAACGCTGGCCTACCTTCTGCCGATTGTGCAGCATATTGCAGAAATATCGAGGAAGATGAAGGATGCTAGTCAGTCTTTCTCCCGCGAAGCTGGATTGTTTGCGCTTATCTTGGCGCCAACTCGAGAATTGAGCAAGCAAATTAGTGCTGTACTGGAGGGGTTGCTGTCATGTTGTCACTGGATCGTGAGCGGTACCGTAATCGGTGGCGAGAAGAAGAAATCAGAGAAAGCACGCTTACGCAAGGGACTGAACATCTTGGTAGCGACGCCAGGTCGATTGGCCGATCACTTGAACAATACTGAGGTGCTGGACATTTCAAAGGTGCGGTGGCTCGTACTGGACGAAGGTGATCGACTGATGGAACTGGGATTTGAGAATGACATCCAGAGAATTGTTGGGGTCCTCAACTTGCGCGGTAGAGCTCCGGCGACAGTGCCAGGGTTGCCCGAACGCAGAACAACCGTATTATGTTCGGCAACGATTCAGTCTAACGTCGACCAACTGCGCTCCATCGCTCTGAAAGACCCAGTCTCAATATCCGTGGATCCTGCGGAAGTAGAGAACGGAAAGGCAAAGGAGCAAGCTTTCAGCGCACCCGCGCAACTGAAACAGAGCTACGCTATGGTACCAGCAAAGCAGCGTCTAGTAACGCTGGTGGCGGTATTGCGGCAAGCATTCAAGCGCAAAGGAACAGTGATGAAGTGTATCGTCTTCATCAGCGCAGCTGACAGCGTGGACTTCCACTTTCAGCTGTTGAGCAGAGGTGGTGTGGACGCAGGCGATGGCGACATACCGCTGAAGCCCACGAAGCCCAGCAAAAGCGGCAGAATACCTCAAGGCAACACCATCTCCGAGACTCGCACGCAAGGCCTCGCCACCGCCCTCGCTGTCTCAGAGCACACTCCGCATCTCTTCCGACTGCACGGCTCCTTGCAACAAGCGACCCGAACCAGCACGCTGAAAGCTTTCGCCACTTCTACCGAGCCCAGCATTCTTCTGTGCACTGATGTCATGTCCCGTGGCCTCGATCTGCCAAACGTCGACCTGGTCCTTGAATACGACCCAGCAGCAAGCAAAGCCGATCACCTCCACCGGATCGGGCGAACAGCTCGTGCCGGAAAAGACGGTCGAGCCATGGTCTTCCTCATGCCGGGCTGCGAAGAGGGCTATGTTGAAGTGCTGAAAGAGGGCAAACCGCGAGCCGTGACCCGACACGATGCAGACGAACTGCTCAAGAAGGCCTTCTCACCTGCATCCGGTGTTGTAGGTGAGAAGAATTCGCCAACGTGGGAGACAGCTGCGACGGAATGGCAACTGGAGGTCGAGAAGTGGGTGCAGGAGCATCCGAGGTATCTTGAGCAGGCGAGGAGAGCCTACCAGAGCCATGTCCGAGCTTATGCGACGCATGTCGCAGCTGAGAGGAGTATGTTTGATATGAAGGAGCTGCATCTGGGCCATCTAGCGAAGGCGTTTGGATTGAGAGATAAGCCGGGAAGCATTAGAGTCCCTGGACAGAGGCCGGGAGCCAGTGGCAAGAAGGAGGTGCGAAAATCTGGAGGTAAGAGTGCAAAGGGTGCCTCCAACGGTAGCAATGTTGGCGATGCTGTGAAGCGGAAGGCGAATGCTATGGAAGATGTAGACGCCAGAGTCAGCGATGAGAGGGAGGCCAGGAAACGTATGATGGCGAGGATGAAGGCGATGGGAGGCGCATCCGAATTCAATCTAGGCTAGGCGCTGCATCGGCCTCATGTGTCAGTAGATATCCCACAAGGAGACCTTGCCATCTTTGCTGCCAGCAGCTAGCCAGTGCGTTCCCCTTGCCTGCTCCTCTCGTCGTTGCGCGATAGTCAAGCCTTTGTTCGTTCTGACCATCGTTGTGCCGCCGTTCCACCCTTCGGCGGCTTTGGCATCGCTCGCCCTTCTCCAAAATGCACTGAAGAAAAGTCAATAGCATAAACGCCATCTTTGTGCCACTTCAACACAGCCAGTTCCTTGATTTCACCGCTTGATTTGCCTGTATTGTACACTCTTACCCGGCCATCCCAGCCCGCAGTGGCGAAGATCCTTTCATCAGATCTCACCACAAGACCTTGCTGTCCAGCATGCTTGGTTTTTAGTATGGTCTGCTCTTTCCAAGCACCAGTCGCAGCAGCAGGATTGAGCAGATGTCGAGCTATTATAGCATCTGCGCTCGAGGTGAAGAAGCAGCCGAGTCTGGGAGCTAAGTCGAGCGAAAGAACAGGCTGCGTATGCGTGATGTGCGTATAAAGCGTCTCCCACTGGCCGGTCGTGGTATTGGCGAATACGGCAATACTTCCAGCTTCATATCCTGCGACAACGTAGAGCCTGCGCGGTGGAACATCCAGATGAAGACGGATAGCCATGAGCATGCCTGTCTTGATCCCTGATGGTGCTGGGATCGTAGCAAAGCGCTCCTCAGACGGTAGCGCGGTGATTGCTACGGTGCCATCGTTGGCTCCGGGCACGGCAATCAGTATGCCGTCCGACTCACTTGCGGTGACGAAAGAGCACATGGCGAACGAGCAAAAGTTCAGTGCATTGACTGGTAATGAATGCAGTAGCCAAGGCTTTGGCCTCTCCGCACTGGCATCCTCGACTGGTAACGTGGAGGATAGGGAGGCTTCGTTTTCTTCCCGGAGCTGCCAGACGTGCAGCTTGTTATCCCGTCCATGCCTGCGATCGGGTCAGTGTGGAGTTCTGATAGATGAAAAGTCGGCAAACGGACGTGATAATTCTTTCGCGTCCCCAGGTACCAAGCCCGATGATGCTCCCGCCATGAGCTCGCCAGACCGCTACAGGCCGTTTTTGGACGATACTCCAGTCTACCAGCCATCCTTCGGCGTCGCCAGAGAGGAGCCGAAGATTGCTGCGATGGAATTTGAGGGCGTGGATCTGTGAAGCATGTCCGCGAAATATATATGACGGCTGTGGCGGAGCCTCGTCGGAAAACTGCGGTCGGCCGCTCATCTCGAAGGCCAAGGACCATAAAACCGAGAGCGAAGAAGCAGGCTCATGATCACACGGCAACAACGTAAAACTTGTGGAGCTGCGAGGGCAGAATCGAGCAAAGAGAAGGCTCTGGACTTTTTGACTTGGCTTGCCGTTTGAACTGGACAATAGAGTCTGATAATAGAAATCAGGTGTAAGAGGGTTCGGGGAGGTTGATGTTCACATAGTACCTGCCAAGGTACGATCTGTAAAACTTAATGCCTCAGGCACGGCTGGTTGGCTGGCGATCCTCTGACCTCTTCTCAATTCCGAAGCTGATACCAATCTTTCCTCCCACAGCGACGAGTGTAACCTAATCAATGACAACCTGCCGGCCAGCATCTTGCAGATCATCATGTTATGGCGACAATCGCAATGACATGGTCACGGTGAATCCGTATGTCTCTTACGGTAAAGTGTAGCCGCCGTCTACAATTAGGTCCGCGCCTGTCATGTACGAACAACTGTCGCCCGCAAGAAACACGAAGATCTTTAGGTCGCATCAGCCAAAACTCGAAGAATATCAGGCCAAAGGGTCATGTACACGGTACGCTCTTCAGCTCCGCTGGATGGCATATTCGTCGCCCTGGTATCATAGCTAGCCACTGGTCCATCAACTCCTTTGGCTGCTTGGTGAGCACTGTGGCAAGTTAGTACCGATTGACCGGAGCCGAGCACCATGGACCTGTTAGCACCTACTCTCGGTGAGGATAAATCCAGGCGAGACGCAGTTCACTCTCGCAAAGTCGACCCACTCCACAGCCAGGCTTTGGCTAAATGGACAACAGCAGCTTTGCTGGCGTTATATGCAGCCTGGGTCTGCGGAATGTTGACGAGGGTAGCGCTGACGGAGGCCGTGACGATCAGGTTACCCTTGCCCTGCCGCTGAAAGATCTTGCCTGCTGCCTGTGCAGTCCACATTACGCCATCGAGATTCACGGCATTGTTACGGCGCCAGGTCTCCTCGGTGTATTCCAAGGCCTTCGGAGGCGAGTTAATGTCAGCGATCCGCCTGCGAAAATGCAAGAGCCAGACGTACCGGTACATTGGCGCAGACACCCGAGTTCGCTACCACCACGTCGAGTCGACCCTGGCCGAAATCTCTGGCGATATGTTCAATTTTTGCAGCGATCGCGTCTCGTTTGGTGACATCGGATTGGAATGCTTCCACCTTTCTGCCAGTCTCAGATGCGATTTTCGCTGCGAGCTGATGTGCTGAGGTGTTGGAGCTGTATATTAATGCTACGTCCGCTCCAGCTTCTGCAAGGCCTCGCACGATCTCGGTTCCAATACCTCCAGCGCCCCCGGTTACGGCAGCCACTTTGCCGCGGAGTGAGAATTGCGACAGGACGGGCGCATTGACGTCCGCAGGTTGGTAGAGAGGCATGATAGCTGAATGGGATCGATGGTCATCTCATGCTCACGATCAATGCGCTTTTGTAGTCCGATGCGCGACTGTCTACTTCGAGCGCTAGTATTGCTAGCACAGCCGTGCGTTGCGAGCTGGGCAAAATTTCCATGATGGGAAATTCAACCGTCTCCGACTCGCTTCCCAACTTTCCCTCCACCACCGCATTGCGCGCTTCACGATAAATCACCGCAACAGTCAATACAGGCGTGCATCGGAGGTCGCGACATGAGTGAGCGAGGAAAGCTGAAGCGACCTGCACGGCGCCAAGGTGCAAGGTCACGAAAAGGATGGTAAGCACGTCTGAGATCTGATGATCCCCAGAGGACGGCTAACGGCTTAGCACTCAATGCCGGCAAAAGAGGGTGAAATGTGATGAGGTCTCGCCGACATGCGGACAATGTCTGAAGGTTATTCATTGCCTCATATGGCTTTCGGAGCGCTTGCGCTGACGGTCACAGGCGAACCGGTCGTGCTCCATCATCGACAGTGTCTTCAGACCTCATCCATACACCTTGTCAGCCATCTCAGAAGCCCGAGGGTCTCGCAACGACGCTAGCGGTGACCCGGATGTGCAAAGTGGAACGGTATCTGGAAAAATAGAGCACCCGCTCCAGACTCCTTTTTTCGAGGCTCCAACGGCGCCCCTCTCGTCAGCACAACCGCCTTGACATGAAGCTGAGATCGCCAGGCATGGGTCAGGTCTTGCAAGCGTCCATACGTGGTCCGCGGAGCCTTCCAATAGGCTTAGGGCTTCCAATTCCCAGGATCATAGCGCCGAAGAGAGGCCCACGAGCAGAACATCACTCAATGGGGCTGTCGACGAAGGGAGCGATGACAGCCGTGAGGAGGCGTTGCTGATCCGACACTACGGGGAGCATTTGGTGAAAGGGTAAGAAAGTTCCAGACGCACCTTCACGCTTGCAGAGGCTGATAGCGCTGTAGGCTCGATGTCTTTAGCCAGGGGCAATATTTCTCACGGCATGCATTGCGCCTGGCAAAGAGCAATAGCTTGGTCCGTTATGCTGCGTGCGCTGCGGCTGCCAAGCAGCTCGGTCACTCGTCTTCGATTGCGGCTAGCATTAATAAAGCTGCGCCTTCCAGCCTCGAGGTATCCGTGCACAGGCATAACAAGGAAACGAAGGACTGGCTATGGCACGGAGCAAAGTACTATGGGCTGGCCATACAGACAATGGCTACGGAACTTACTCAAGCTACCTCCGTATTCAACGACTTGACGCCTTCTGATACCGGGATCCCATGGCCTGCCCGTTTGCCGGGAGTCCTGCAGGCTCCGGCGCCGGTGCGAATACCAATGAAGCAAGGCTTGTGGCAGCGTGTATAATGTGTCAATATGAAGAGCTCAGTGCTTCCGTCGTTGCGTGGGCCGGACATCTGAATGGAATCCACCGGTTGCTTCGCATCCACGATTTCGAGTCCAGCTTTGCCTCACAGGGCTCCGTTGCTGCGCCATCTCCCACTCTTCAGACGCCAACATCCCTCCAATCTTTGTTCTGGTACTTCGTCCAAGATGATATTGAGGAAGCATGTGAGTATTGCCGTTCGTTGGACATCATAGCCTTGCTGAGTGCGATAGACATATCTTCGCGTCCAACGCGAATAAACCCGAGGAACGTCGCGCTTTGGCGTAGCATGGGACTCGCGATGAGCGACAATGGCCAAATTGCGTTGGAGCAAATGATGGTGGATACCGCCAATAACTCAGCTGAGGAGGATGCAGTGGGTTTAAGAGCGGTGTTGTGGCTGATGTGTGAGGTAGTGACGGCAATCTCGTTGAAACGACGGAGTCATTTCCCGACGGGCGAGTCTCCTGCTAAGCTGCTCGGAAGGGCTCAAGATAGAGCTGCTGAATGGGAAGCTCTGTCGGAGGCATTGCAGCGCTGGAGTCAACTACTTCCGTCGTCGTTCCAACCAGACGTCACTCGCAAAAGTGCCAATCAACATCAGGGCAACGCCACGCCCATCTTCGCGGAAGAGGTATGGTATTCGAACAGTACGTGCGCTATGGCTAGTGTCTACTACCACACCGCAAGCATACTCTTGAAGATCCACGAGCCAAGCGAACTGCTGCTCAGAAGATGCCAACAAACCTCGAACGCAGCCGACTGGTTGGCGGCATCACGATTACTTCAGCGAGATGTGGCACAACATGCGAAAGGCATTGTCTCAATTGCACTGGCGCTGCCGGAAGATGCGCTGAGGATGCACATGGTACAGCCGCTGTATGTGGCGGGGAGATGTCTGGCGACAGAGCAAGATCAGCAGATGCTCGTCGAGCTACTTGAGAGCATCGAGAAAGATTTGGGGTTGGCGACAGGCTACCGAGTGAAGAGTCTGATAGCCGAATGGAATTCGAGCGTTTTACGTCGGCAGCGCTGTGAGCTTGACCAGGAGCTGGCCGACTTGAGCTCGGCTGATGAGAGATGATAGATATGATTGCTTTGATACCAAAACCCATCTCGACTCTTGCATTCTCACAACCCTGCAACACAACCATTCCCTGTTGGCGCTACTTACAACTGCTGATCCTCATCAAGGCAATGCAATGATGTGAGAAGAGCGTAGTATCGTTTCTTGTCAATGGCGAAGTCCAAGCGTCTCCAGCGCCAGCACGCAGTCATACTTCCAGTCAGCCTTCTCCGACGCTTCGACAGCGCTGATGTTCGCAGACACGCTGTTCTTCCCCTCTGCGGTCTTCTCGATCTCCATGTTCTCGGCCTCGATGTACTTGAATGGGCGGCGGGCGGAGATGGCGTCCGGATCTTTGGTAACAATAAGCGCCGAGCTCTCGCGATAGTACATATCGAGATCTGTGGTGAATCATTGTTAACGTCCGAATTGCTTCTTCCCAATCGTTTGCAGCAAACTTACCTTCAAGCGACCGGTTGCTGGTTTCAGGGTACAAGAAGTAGATGACCGGCATGAATGCCGCATTGAAGACCGTCCAAACAATCCAGAAGCGCCAGCCTAGGCTCTGGATGCCGATCGGGGGGATCTCGACTATCACAAAATTGGTGATCCAATTCGTAGCGGTCGCAACGGCAGCTCCTTTGGTTCGCATCGGCAGACTATTGATCTCCGTAGGGTACAGCCATGGGACGCCGAGCATGCCGATTCCAAAGAGATGTAGTAGATGAAAAAGAAAGCTGAGAAAGCCCGGGGTTAGCATATCGTTCGCACATCGGAGACATTGCGGAAGGTTAGACATGTCCCGGCATGTTGTATATCCGAACTAAGAGATTACACGGTAAAGTCGTAGTGGAGCAACAGCAGCCCGACAACAATTCTTCTGAGAGTGACTCACCAATCGATGCCGTTGCTACGGTCCCAATTTTACTGCTGAAGCTGAGAAGAATCGTGATGATCAGGAAGCAAAGTCCTTGCCCGGCCGTCGAAGCCAGCATCAGGCCACGTCGACCAATCTTCTCCACGTACGGAATTGCAATGCAAGACAAGATCAAGTAAGTCGTGGCGTTGACGGCGCTGAGCAGACGTGCGGTTTCGTTCGAGACTCCGACACTGTGAAACGGTCAGTCAAGGTGCTTGCTGGGTCCGGGGGGGTGGGGGGGGGGGGGGGGGGGGGGGGGGGGGGGGGGGGAAAGAGACGACGAACTAGGTGATCAGTACCGTCGGCAGATAGTACGACATGATGTTGATGCCTTCGAATTGTTGCATGAATTGAGTTCCCGCGCCCAGCAGCAGCCGGCGGATGGTCTTGGTGTTTCCGGTGGGCTTTCCGCGTAAGAGGTCTCGCCAGCGAATGGCATGTTCGCGCTCGTACTGCACACTCTCGAAAATCTCGCGCATGTGCGTAACGGTATGAACGTCGTCGATCTCCTTGCCTTCCAAGGCAGCGAGGATATCCTGTGCCTCATCATGCCTGTCTCGGTTCACTAGCCACCGAGGAGACTCCGGAAGCCACGGCACCGTGGCGAACAGGACCACGATGAAGATGAACTGGAAAGCCAAAGAAAATCGCCACGCGACCGAGCCGCCACGGAAGCTCAGGCCATAGTTGATCCAGTTGCAGAGCCAGAATCCGGCAATGTTCATCATCATCTCGAGCATGACGAGCTTGCCTCGCCACTTCGGCTGAGCCGTCTCGGTCTGCCAGATCGGTGCAGTAGCCGTGTTGATCCCGTTTCCGATGCCGGCGATGATTCGAGCAGCGAACATCTGAGCCAGGGAATAGGATGACGCTTGGAGCGCCGCCCCGACTGCCATGATGGTTGTGCCGGTGAGAATGGTCCTCTTGCGGCCGAATCTGTCACCAATGCTGAAGGCCACGATAGCCCCGACGAAGCAGCCGATGTCGTACATTGCCGTGACGGTGCCGAGCATTGTGGTACGGGTTGGCCCGACAAGATCATGGAGCTTGAGGAAGTTCTCGTTGATGACGACGCCGGAGAACACGGCTTGATCGTAACCGAAGAGAGTCATATCCGTAGCACACGCAATCTGCAGCGAACATGGTAAGCGAGCGATCATCCTTGGCGGACCGTTCACACAAACCGTGATCCAGACAGTGAGCCATGCTCCAGTGAGCCCAAACAAAGGCCTGCCATTATTGAAGAGACCCATGACTGATCTGAACGAGGACAATGGTACAATGCAGTGCGGAGTGCGCCCTGGGGTGCAGCAACAAACACGGTGCAGACAGGAGGATATCTATATGTTGCCCAAATCGCCAAAATTTCCATATCTAGCATTTCCCCAGGTGCATTGCGAGAAAGGTATCGGCAGAGGGCCGCCTTTACCGGCAGGCCCTGGGGTCCCCAGACTCCGCATATCGCCTGCATGTCGCTGGAGGCGAGTCAGGTAGCCCGTCAGCATGCTGACCAGCGGCTGTTCACCGAGGTGGACGGAAGACACGCCACCAGGGAAGTATCTTGCTAGTCCGGCATGAAGGCACGCGACTGATGTGGACACATCCGGCCAGGCCGATGTTTCTCACGCATGGACTTGGACGTGAGGCCATAGCAGCATGGGCATGGAGAGCATGCTCAGCGCTGTCAAGCACACTGCCCGTGTGACGATGTCAAAGGAAGCGAGAGATGGAGGAAATTGTGGCGGGTGGACCCGGAGCTCTCCGGTCGAGGCGACGCGTAGTGGAGCGCTCTCGTTCAAATTACCGGAACAGACAATAGAGACGTCCCGTCTCACCAGCAAGAAGGTGCCACTCCGCCGCGCATTACCGATCAAGAGATCTTCCCTCTGAACACACTTTCGGAGAGTCTACCTGCACACCAAGCGAAACGCCGCACATAAGGCCCGTCAAAGGCGCACTCATCCGTTGAGATGGCTGTTGTCAAGTTTCTTCCTCTGCCGGAACAGCAACTCATCTTCCTCGCGCCGCCAGTTGCCCGCCATCCGTCCAAATCCGAAGATACGCAGAATGGCACCCGGCTTGATCGATATCACGGCGAGCAGCGACATTAAAACCGCATCGAAGGAGTCAGCTGTAAGCGCTTGGTCTCAAGGCTGGAGCGCACCGTACTGACTTCTGCTCCAGCAAAGCCCAGCTTTCGTTCTGCGAGCCGTCAAGGACGTAGTCATCGCGCACAAGCCCGAGCCCGTCCTCGAAGATCCGAACGATGTCCTCGTCCACGTCGCACAAACCGGTATCTGCGGATCTGACGTCCACTACTGGCAACGCGGACGAATCGGCCCTTATGTCGTCAACGCTCCCATGGTCCTCGGTCATGAATCCAGGGGTATCATCCACAAGGTCGGAGGCGCCGTCTCGCATCTGGAGCCCGGCGACAAGGTGGCCATTGAGCCTGGCGTGCCGTGCCGTCAATGCGAGCAGTGCCGCAAAGGCACATATCATAACTGCAAGGCCATGCGGTTCGCGGCCACGCCCCCGACAGATGGGACGTTGATGAAGTACTACGTCAATGCTTCCGATTACTGCTACAAGCTCCCGGACCATGTGGACCTGGAAGAAGGGGCTATGGTGGAGCCCGTCTCCGTCGCAGTCTCGATCGTACGTACAGCCGGAACGGTCGCTGGACAGACGGTCGTCGTGATGGGTTGCGGGCCGATCGGCATCCTGACACAGTCGGTCGCCAAAGCCTATGGAGCTAGCAAAGTCATCGGCGTCGACGTTGCGCAATCACGCCTCGAGCGTGCCAAGTCGTATGGAGCGGACGACACGTACATGCCCGCACGCAAGGCCCCGGAGACAGATGCAATGGCGCATGCGGAGCAAGTGGCTGCGGACATGAAGCGGCGATTGGGACTCGGAGACGGCGCGGACTTCGTGCTCGAATGCTCCGGGGCTGAGCCTTGTGTACATCTGGGCGTGGCTGTGGCCAAGGCTGGAGCTACGTATGTGCAAGCCGGCATGGGCAAGGAAGTCGTAGCTTTCCCAATAACAGCGGTCTGTACAATGGCACTCACGATCAAAGGATCGATCCGCTACATTGCCGGTGAGTACTCTGTTGCAAGTCGGTTGACGAGATGCTGACATGACTTCCCAGGTGCTTACCCGCAAGCAATTGATTTGATCGCATCCGGCAAAATCGACGTCAAACGGCTCATAACGAATCGATTTCCGTTCGAGAAGGCAGAGGAGGCTTTCGAGCTGGTGAAGGCTGGGCGGCCTGACGTCTTTAAGGTCATGATTAGCGGCGTACCTTAAGTACTTGTCACCTGAATGCAGATGTCTCGTAGCCCAGAAGTTTGACCATACTTCCACTGCTATTAAATACTGTTGTCCTGTAGCTCGGATATATGGCTACCGGTAAGCGCGTAAGACGCCCAAAAAAAAGTATTCAAGGTCGTGCCCGCTGGAACACGTCAGATTGGCTCTGTCAGATGGAGGCAACGCTCTTACGATTCGAACCGGGGTCTGCAGGGTATTAGCGGTGAATTCTATGAATCGGATCCCACTGATGCAGGTACTGACAGCGAGAATTTTCGAAGAGGATCATCAAAATCTCGAATGCTAACCACTACATCACACAACCGTGTCAAGGCGTTGGAGATAAGGGTCTTTTGTCTGATGTTAATGACTTATAGTTCCGCCAAAAAACCCGAAGATTTGCCGACACCCTCCGATATCTCAGACGATAGGGGCTGAGTCTGAGCAGACAGAATGTGGAGTGAGACGAGTTCCGGCAAGAGCTGCGGGAGAACGAGTCTCTGATCTTGATGAGATGCTACGGAGCCTACTACTGCCCTTGGGAGCAAATCTACTTCATAGCACCTCTACGATACGTTGACCGGTAGACCCGTACGCACGACGACATTCATTGTGCCAGCTACAGACTCCAATGACGGGCTCAGCAATCAACTCCAGCCCCTGATGAGAGTGTCATCGATCTCGTGGACGAAGGAACTCGAGCCCTGAGGTGCATCCCGGGTATTCGGAGGGCACGTTACGTCCGAGCTGATGGTCAAAATCTTCCTGGCAATGGGATCATGTCCAGGAGCTGATGCTCGTGGATGCAGTGAGCTGAGTAGCGCCTCGAAATCCGGAAGTGCGAACGTGGTCATGTTGTGCGCCCGATGTTCGCTCCGCAAGAGATCGACTTTGAGCCCCTGCCCCGCCTTTGTTGGACGCTTGACCTTCGCGACGCACCTGTGCCAGGGCCTAGTATGCTGCGAATCGATGCTCGATGCGGTCGCAAGTTAGCGGCGCTGGACTGTTGGTGTCCGGTCGGAGACGTTGAATCAAGCATTGGCGCTAGTGTGGCGGCTCGCGACGTCGAGATCTGGAGCGGAAGGAGCAGCTGCGAGGCAGGGAGCGCCCGACATTGCATTCACTGAGGTTCCAAAGAGCTTCGAGAAGAAGCCCATCTCTCGCTCAGCCCTGTCGCACGTCCTTTGCATCTGCAGCGCCGTGCTGTTCAGCCCTTTGCACCGACATCGACATCCATAGCCCCCGCCTCTGCCCCTGCTTCCCCATCATCTCCCGCCCTGGCCGCAGTTTCGCCGCCTTCAGCATGCGCGTCCTCTCCTTCCACCTCCAAATCCTGCTTCCTCCTCGCCTGCCTCTTCCGTCTCCTCCCTGGACTCTCCCTCCTTGGCGCACTGACCCTATCAAGATACTCCCACCCATCCATCCCACTCCTCAGCTCCGGCGCCGCTCTCGTATCCTCGACGAACATCCTCCGTCTGAACTCCGCGTATGCATCCTCCATATCCTCGTCCACGTACTCCAGCTCCACCCACTCCTCCGCCTCGGCTTCCTGCAAGAGCCTCCTCATGCGATCCTCCTCTTCTCCTTCTCCCTTGCTCCGCCTTCTTCTCTCGCGCCAGCAGCGCGCGCGCCTCCGGTGGCGGGCGAGCGTCCTCGGAGAGGGCTTGCGCGCGGGATGCCGCGATGCGGGCCCGCTGATCCTCGGCATCCAGATGATGAAACTGCGGCCGCATCTGCGCCGTACCATCCACTTTGGTCAAATGTAATTCCTGGCCGCGAAAGGCTCCCACGAAATAGATCGGTTTGATGCCCGCCTGAGCCCCCTCCGACGACTCATCGGTATCTCGACTGATCTGACCCCCGAGCGTCTGGGACTTCATCACCTTCCCCTCCTCCTCCGCGGTGTTGAAGTCCATCAGGTCGTTCTGGATGGCGTTCTCCCGATCCGCCTGATCCCTTATCCCGCCGCCTGCGCCCCGGCCCGCGCGAGGCTTCGCCCCATGAAAGCCAGCCGCTGCGCCATATGTGCCGGACTTATTGTGAATCTCTTGACTCGTCTTCAACGCATCGCCCCATTGCAAAGACCGGTACTTGTTGAAGTTGTATGTCGTGTTCAACCCTACATCGAGCTCAACATGTCCCGTCTGCGGTTTGATTCTGACGCTGCTGGGACAGGCGCCGAAGCGGGCGTTGTAGGGCCGGGCGCGGGTGCGGTTGGGGTACTGGAGGAGGAGAATTTGGTTGGTGGGGGCGGCGGGAGGTGTGAGGTAGATGGAGTATTCGGCGGCGACGGGGTCGAGGTCGTCTTCGATTCCGGAATGGGTGCGGGCGGCTACGAAGAAATGGCTCAGTATGGGGGAATCTGGTGGGCGAACACTGTACACGTACGAGCCATGGGGTTGTGTGTGTGTTGTGTGAGTGGGTGTATGTGCGTAGGTGTGTGTGTGTGGGTGGGTGTGGGTGTGAGGGGCAAAGACAGCGAGCACCCATCGCCGGAGATAAAGAAATTCCATTGGAGCTTGCACGGTCGTGAACGCGGGGAGCGCGTCAAGCTCGGGCTCGCCGAGGCGTCATCGAGACGGGATTGATCGTGCGTCGACCTCACCAGCACTGCTTCCTACAGCCTCGCGCATCCCAATCAGGAAGTCGACGGCGAGGTCACATCGACGCTCTCCACCGATGTCCACGTGACCAGTCCGCCGCCGGCAGTATGGCCTACATCACACCCCTCCACCGCGCGTCGAGCGTGCGGCACGCCATCCAGCTCTCCTTCCTCGCCCCGGACTCGCAGGACCTCGTCGTCGCCAAAGCCAACCGCCTCGAGATCTACTCGCCCTCGCCGCAAGACCCTGCCCAGCTCGTCCTCCACCACACCAAAACCCTCTACGGCAAAGTCACCCTGCTCGAGAAACTGCGCCCGGCGAGCCGCCATACCGACCACCTCTTCGTCGGCACCGACCGCTACCACTACTTCACCCTGTCATGGGACGCGCACGCCCGAGATGTCACGACGGAGAAGAGCTACGTCGACATGGCGGAGAAGGCGGCGCGCGACTCGCAGACCGGGGATCGCGTGCACATCGACCCCTCGCACCGCTTCATGAGCCTCGAGGTCTACGAGGGCGTCGTGAACATCCTGCCCATCGCGCACGCCGGGAAGGGCAAGCGGAGGGCGGGCGCCACGCATGAAATCGGCGAGATCCAGCATCCGATTCCCGTGCGGATCCCGGAGCTGTTTGTGCGGAGCACGTGCTTCCTGCACAAGCGGTCCGCGGCGCCCAGGCTGCCGAACCCGGAACTCGCGATCCTGTGGGAGGACAGTACGAACAAGGTGCGGCTGAGGGTCCGGGAACTCGACTACCAGCCCAGCCTGAACCCGGCGGAAGAGCCGGGCAGTGCGGAGCTGGACAAGAGTCGGGACGTGGAGGGTCCCGAGATCGAGCTGGGCGCCAGTCATGTGATCGCGCTGCCGCCGCCCATCTACGGCGCGTTGGTGGTGGGCGAGACGAGCGTGAGTTATGTGGACGAGTGGGATTATCGCGTCGCCGACACGGTCCGCTTAGACGAGGCAACCGTCTTCGTCGCCTGGTGCGCATCGACACGCAGCGATATCTCCTGGCAGACGACTACGGGAAGTTGTATTTGCTTTTCGTCAAGTTGGATGAGAAGGACGAGTATGCCGGATTGCAGGTCGACGCCCTGGGCGAGACGTCGAGGGCGAACACGTTGGTGTATCTGGACGCCGGGCGGGTGTTTTTGGGAAGTCACCAGGGCGATAGCCAAGTCCTCCAGATCAGGGAGGGCGGATTCGACGTCTTGCAGACTTTTGCGAACGTCGCGCCCATCTTGGATTTCACCATCATGGATATGGGGAAGCGGAGTGCGGACGCGCCCGTCAACGAGTTCTCTTCCGGCCAAGCGCGGATTGTCACGGGCTCGGGCGCGTATCGGGACGGCAGCTTACGGTCAGTCAGATCAGGGGTCGGGCTAGAGGATGTGGGCAGTCTGGGCGAGATGGGCGAGCCGGTCGCTGCAGTATTTGGCCTGAAGAGCAGCAGCACTGCGGATTTTCAAGATGTGCTTGTGGTCAGCTCGGTAGCGCGGACGAGGGTGTTGAAGTTTGAGAGCAGTGGGGAGGTGGAGGAGGTGGAAGCATTCGCTGGGTTTCAGATGGATGAATCCACTCTGTGTGCGGTCAACACGGCGCAGGGGTCTTGCTTGCAGATCACCGCGAAGGGTGTGGTGGTTGGTGATCCGCAAGACGGGATGCCGCATGCGAGTTGGAGACCGCCGGCTGGACAGACGATTACGGCTGTGTCGGCGCGAGACGACGATGTGCTGCTGTCGCTGGGCGGAGCGACCCTCGTACTGCTACAGCTTCGAGGATCCGAGCTTACCCTCCGTGCCGAACGACACTTCGAGGCGCAAGAGCAGATCTCCTGCTTGGCCCTTTCCTCCGCCCTCCCCGATACCTGCGTCGTAGGCTTCTGGCAAGACTCCCGCATCTCTTTCCTCTCCCTTCTCGACGGTCTCTCCCCGCTCTCATCCACCTCAGTCTCCGACGAACCCGACTCGGCGTCTCCCGCAGTCCCTCGATCACTAGCGATCGCTCAAATCCTGCCAAACCAACCGTCAACCCTTTTCATCGGCCTCGCCGACGGCAACGTAGTGACCTACACCATCCAATCACCAACCGACCCCTTCACTGCACGAAAGGCCTTGATACTCGGCACGCAACAACCCAACTTCTCCATCCTTCCCCGCTCTTCTCCCGACAACGACGGACTCCAAAACGTCCTGGCCACCTGCGAGAACCCCTCCCTCATCTACGGAACCCAGGGTCGTATGGTCTACAGCGCCATCACGGCCGAATCGGCCTCCGCGATCTGTGCCTTTGATTCCGAGGCCTACGGGGCAGTGGCCGTGGTTGCTACGCAAGAAGGGGAGGTGAAACTTGCGGTGGTGGATGAGGAACGGAGAACGCACGTCCAGACCTTAGCCGTGCATGAAACGGTACGTCGGATCGCGTACTCGGGGACGCTGAAGGCGTTTGGGCTGGGCACGATCAAGCGGACGTTGAAAGAGGGGGTGGAGGAGATCAAGTCCTGCTTTCGGTTGGTGGATGAGATTGCGTTTCAGGAATTGCATGCGTTTGAGTTGGGGGAGGACGAGCTGGTTGAGTGTGTTATGCGCGCTCCGCTGGATGATGGGGCGGGGGAGGTGGCGGAGCGGTGGGTGGTGGGGACTGCTTTTTTGGATGAACGGGAGGAAAGCAAGGGGATCAGAGGGAGGTTGTTGGTGCTCGAGGTGACGGCGGAGAGGCGGTTGAAGTTGGTGGTCGAGTTGGGGTTGAAGGGGGCTTGTAGGTGTCTTGGGCTGCTTCGGGGGAGGATTGTCGCGGCTCTAGTCAAGACAGTAGGCTTGAACCCCCTTTGTCTCCGGTTGAGGGTTTGCACGGCTGACAGTGTGCTTACCAGGTCGTCATCTACGCCCTCGAATACCCCTCGCCCTCCTCCGTCCCGTTCCTCGTCAAGAAAGCCGCTTATCGTACCTCGACCGCTCCTATCGACCTCTGCGTCACCGGTTCCACCATCGCGGTCACCGATCTCATGAAATCGCTTTCCCTCGTGCAGTACATCCCGGCACAGCAGGCGAACCGGACACCCTGATCGAAATCGCTCGACATTTCGATACCCTCTGGGGCACCGCCGTGGCGCAAGTCGCGGAGAACACTTATCTAGAAGCCGACGCCGAGGGCAATCTGGTCGTGCTGCAACATGATGTCAATGGCTACAGTGCGGAGGATAGGAGGAGATTGAGGACCCGTCAGCGAGCTCCTTCTCGGGGAAATGGTCAACCGTATCCGACCTCTGGCCATATCTCCCACGCCCCAGGCTTTGGTCATCCCCGCCGCTTTCTTGGCGACGGTCGAGGGGAGTATTTACCTCTTCGGCCTCATCGCCCCCGGAAAACAAGATTTCCTCATGCGCCTTCAAGCCTTATTGGCGGAACGGGTGAAGAGTCCCGGACTGGTGGGTTTCGAGACGTTCCGGGGTTTCAGGAACCAGGCGAGGGATATGGGCGAGGAAGGCCCCGTGAGGTTCGTGGACGGGGAGCTGATCGAGGCGTTCCTCGACGCGGGGACGGAGGTGCAGGAGAGGTCTGTGGCAAGTTGGGGAAGGGGACGGAGGAGGTCAGGGGCTTGGTCGAGGGCCTGAGGCGGATGCGGTAGCGGCTGGAGATTGATGGGTCGTGGGGTCCCCCTCCATCGCAGGCCCTGTTCCATTGGTGACGGGGGCACGTCCATTCGACCTCAGCGCATGCCGGAGTCAATTTGTGTCCATACAGGAAGCCTAGGGTGATGTTCTGATGTCTGGCTGGGATTTCGAGGCCACATCGATGCCGAATGCAAATATACGGACCGTGCAGCGCCGTGTGCGTTAGACCTAGACCTGGCGTTTCCGGGTCGCAGCAGATAGCTGCAGTAGACGAGATAATGACACGATATTATTTGCTTGTTCCTAGAGAGTCCCGCTGGACCGAATCACACAACACAGATTAAGCATCGTTGCTGTCTCCGAGACTTGGATCACTGGGAAGAATGCGTTAAGGCCATGCTGAAGTATCAGCCGCATTACTTCCACGGACTAGTGTGTGTCTATCGGCTAGAGGTTGGTATGACGAGGCGTACGAGCTTGGAGTTGAGGCTCTGCCGTTGCACGAGACCTTGAAGGATCTGGGCGTTGATAGTCCACAAGCATTGTCTGTGCGTGGGATGCAGGTGTTCTTGCTTTGGCAGGCGGGTAGAATGGACGAAGCTCGCGATCAGCCCGAGGCATCTAATGAAATGATGAGGGAGACCTTGCCGCGTGGAGATTTGCGCGGTTAGGCGATGAACAGGAGCCTGGAGATCCCCGGACAGACGGATGGGATGAGGTGGGCAACGAACGGACCGCGAAGCACAAAGCGGCGGCGGAGCCCGTGACGGCAAAGTTGGCGGTGAGCATGATTTTTGAACCCATGGGATGCTGGGTGTGTCGGAACTTGGTAATATGACGGTCGACCATGTACCAACATGTCGTTTGCTTCGTTAGCCACAGCGCCTTCCCGGATTAGACCCAGGGATCTTTTGCTCCTGGGCGTGCGGAGATTGCAAACTCCACCGCGATGAAAGCCACATAAGCCAATAGCATGACCACTCCGATGACCCTGCTCCAACTCCTGGCCCAAACGGAAAGCGCCAGCAAGGCTGTCGCCCCAAGCATGACGCCGACTTTGATCTCATCAACCCTCCACCCGTGCCCAATGAATGCTGCTTGTCCGGCCGAAATGCAGAGGATTCCCAGACAAAGCGTCAACAAGAAGATATTGCTTCCGACGGTCGTCGCCATCATGATCCCGGGCTGGCCGCGGAACCCAGTCATGACCGCGATGAACTTCTCCGGTAAGGTTGTGGCCAGGGCTAGGATTACGACACCGAAGAAGTCGTCGGCGAGGCCGAGGGCATTATCAGACCGATGGAGGCGTGCGAGAGGGTGTAGGCTGAGAGCAGCAAGGCCAAAAGGCCGACCAGGAGGAAGAGGATGTGATAGACAAGGCTGTTCTTAGGTTTTTGGCTTCGAAGGGTGGTCCGTACTCGAAGAATTGCGCCGGCCAGTCCTCGGTGCAGTCACGGGCTCGCTATTGAGCAGAGCCCGCCGCTCATCGGTATCGCTGCCATCCGAGTCGCTACTGTCATCTCGTCATCTCGTCGTCGGAATCCTCCGGCGCCGCCATCAGCCCACGACGGATAGCCCACAGGATGGCCAAGATGTAGAGAGCGAAGATCACGACCAGACAAACCCCCAGAGCCAAAACATTGATGTGCACATGCTGCGAGACCAGCATCAACACTATCGCCAGGATGGTGATGCTCGCCAACGCCGCCACGTACAGCTTTGAGCTACGCACGTACTGCGCGTCATCGGTTCCCGGCTTGTAGAAGAGCAGACCGAGCGAGAAGGCCCCGAGGATGTTCGAGATGCAGGATCCGATGATGTTGCCGGTGGCCAAGGCTGGTCGGCGCTGCGCTAAGGCTGCCACGACTACTGCGAGTTCCTTTTCCTTCAGGTCAGCACTGACCACAGCAAGACAGATCTGGGACGACTGACCTCCCACTCTGCGCCAGCGGTGAGGAGGGCTATCACGCTCTCTGGTATGCCGGTTCTCTTGGCAACAATGACAGTATGGTCAATGAACTTGTCGCAGCCGTATTCGAGGACGAAGACGGCGCAGATGAAGGCGGCGATGTTGTATGCGATATCATTGGGCTCGCCATGATGGACATCCAAAGATATAGACGGCTGCTAGCCTGTGTAAAGTATCGCCTCGAGTTCCGTTGCCTACCCTCGCTATGCTGGAGCGAAAGTGGACTTGGAAAGGTTGCAGGCTGATATGTCACCATGCGTACTCAGACCGGACGTAATCGTGGGCACGTCTCGTCCCTCCTTTCCCTTTTGCCCCGGCTGGAGACCGACACCAGTACATGTATCTGTGCCATGAACTGGTTCGCCCTCGCCATCATCCTGCTCATCAGCTTCCTAGTCCTGGTCCTCGCCTTCTTCGCCCTCTCCTCTTGCCTGGGCGATGAGTTTCGAGCCGCCTTTTCCGGCCGTCGGCGGCAAATAGTACCCACCACTTACGGACTGCAGTATGCCCGCCTGATGGGCACTGTCAGCGACCCGAATACCATGGACGGTATAGAGCTGGACGATCATCCTGCCCGCGGTCGACGATCCCACTTCGATCGCGATGCGTGAGCGCCTCCATTCCTGGACGGAGGGTCAAAATTCGACGTCCTTTCTCGTGAGTCCACTGCCCCTGGCTCTGCGCTTCCTGGTCACCCTCCAAAGGCGGCAGCGAGAAAGGCTTGATGACAAACTTTCGCCGGCTGACCGTAAATGCGAGGTCCTGGCCCATGCTCTCGTTCACTCCCGCGCCGCCCTCGCCTCTTTCGGTGCTGATGGGCAGCTTGTGCACGTTGACCAACCCTTGCGGTTGTTCTTCGCTCCCACGGGCTCCGCCACTCTCTGCCAGACTGTTGGAAGCGTCCATCAGGTGCGGGAACGGCGTCAGCTCCAACACGCCGGAGCTATGTTCGGCCCAGCGGACCAGGGCGCTTTCGTGGATGCAGCTCCAAGGGCAGTGTGAGCAGGGCGGTCAGGCGCGTTGAGTGTTGGGCCAATAGGCATCGAAGGCTGTGCAGGAAGCGGAGGAAGTTCTCAGGTCGCTCCGCGCCGGAGGGTAGAGTGCAGGGCTCAGAATGGTCGGGATGACGAGGCGATGGATGGAATTCGATGGATTCGAATCCAGTGATTGCGTGAGAGAGGTAATGATGGCATCGAAAGGGTTCGAAGACGGCCTGATGGGGATGGCATTGATCTTGGCGCTTGATGGGATTGTCATGCGCTTGGAGAGATCAAAGAAGTGACAGAAAGGGATGTCTTGTGATGGATTCTTGGGCGCAGAGCCGCTACGATCAGGCAGTGCTGGACTTACCGTTAGCTGCGGCATACAATGCAGCCTTGGCAACACGCACCTCTTCCCCGGCGTTACCGAGTCTCTCGTACCGCCACGCGATCTTCATCTTCTCATTCTCGCTAGAAGCAGTCGCTTTTCTGCTACCATGCTCTTCGCTACGGCTGGTAGATCTCTGATCCAACCCTCTCCGACGCCAACAACATGTACAATGTGATTGTGGCAAATGCCTTCTGCGGCATAGTATCTGAGCAAAGCGCCAGCGAAGTCCGTCGTCCCGCTCTCTTCTATGAGTAGACTCGAGCCAAGTGGCAGCCCCCGTGGCCGCCCAGTTGGTCATCGAGTGAAAGTGTCCCCGTCGAGGTGACGGGATGGGAAGTCAGTGGCGAGGGGCGGATTCCAGTTGCGTTTTGAACGTCTGCACCATCCACGTCCGACGGCGTCGACGGCGCTCTGCCTATCGCGACATTGCGCTTCCTGAACGCCATCAGATTGCCTGTTTTGAAGGCGATTGCATTCGTGCCGTCAATGCCAAAGTTTGTCTCGAAAAGCTGCCCCGTAGCGAACAACCCCCGGAAAAGTTCTACTCCGTACGCACGATATCAGGGAGAGCCAATGTCGGCCCCTGAATCGCTCAATAACTACAAAGCCACCCACAGACACCAAAGATGATACTGCGACTGACAATCCAATGTATGGCCCTTGCCACCGTCGCTCTCGCCCATGGCGACGGCGGCGGGCACGACCAACAACCGCTCGTTCCCGCCGACGCCGACTGGGCCCCGCCACATGGCTGAGGACACCCATCACCCCTTCGACGCCGGCTCTTTCTTCCATCTTCACGACTACGACGCAGTTGCCTGGACCCTGACGACTTGCTGCGACGTACGGCTCTTGCGAGCGTCCCTCTCAGATTCCGCGCGCGGCAGACAAAGCGATCCGCGGGACGTAATCGCTCTATTCGACCAGGACGGTCTGGCACGGTTCTGTTCGCCGAATTCACGGTCGGCGGCGCCGCGCATGGAAGAAGTTGCCGACTTGGGCTTCGGACCCGGCCACCATGGCGCCGATGTACGCGTACGAGATCCATCTTTCGAGAAGTTTCATGGCGCGGATGCGAGTTGGGATCTGCCGCCCGGCAGATATTGCGCATTTTCGGGAAGCTTGCCGAGCTGGAGCCGGCCCAGGGCAGGAGCAGATGGATAGAGGTCAATCTTGGGCGAACATTCCTGCAAAGTTTGGAGGGGTGAGGATACCGTATTGGATGTCGGGATTGACGATTTGCTTGAGAGGGCAAAGGAGGGCGTCAGGCCGGAAGAACTACGATTCCCGCGGGCGGGGTGGTATATCGCGGCTTCCATGCTGGCATGGACCGCGTTCTGGGAGCTCACGGCGAGGAATCATGAGGATCCTTATTCCCAGGTGCTGGCGAGGCTGGTGGTGTTTGTGGCGGTATGGGTGGCGACTTCGGTATGAGACGAGGCAGCGATGCTACAATGACACGGGACGCGGATCGCTGTGTCAACTAGGCTCCGATTTCGAAATGTGTATATCTATCACACAATGCATAACGCCTGGAGCGTAGCTCTTCAGACGATTGACCTGATCGATCGTCACGCGTCTCCTTGAATGACCTGGCCCGCCTTTTCGGACGGTAGACTCGTCTACGAGTTGCTGCAACTCGCTTCGAACTCGCTCCGCCTTGGCCTCTATCTCTGCGACAGCGAAATTCTCATGGACATGTACCCAACCGTCGTGCCTGTCGTCCAGCACGTTTATTGCGGTCCTCCAGCTTCCTTCAGAAGAAGGCAGTAGACCGCAATTGACGTGCCTAATTGGCGGTAGCGACTGCCTCATGCTATCAACTCTGGCTTGCCCTCGTGTTATTCTCGTCGAAGACAAAGAGCCTCACACCCGAGCCGTCCATACGAGGATCTTCGTCGTCCCTTCCAACAGGCGTCACTTTCCACCCATTTCTTTCGCTCCCTCTCCTTGCGCCCTCAACGCTCCACCCGTTCAGCTCCCACCCAAGCACTACATCCACACCGGCCTTCAGATACGAGAATGCAAAATACCCGATCCCCACATACAAATCCACAGCGCAACATCCCATACTCTGCCTTTTCCCTTCCTCAACTGCGGTGACAGAAGTCAGGGTCAACAACCTCGCCTTCTCGCTGACATTGCCACGACTGAACATCGTCCATCGTGGCGCCCAGGTTTGGTAGATGCCGTTTTGCTTGGCAGTCACCCAGTGTGCCGCGTCGAAGTCATGCAGCGTAGGTGGCGAGGAAGCAGTAGATGGTCCGAAGTCACCATAGAGAGGTGCGAAATGTACAGGCGCTCGTAAGATATTCTGCTCGACCACGCCATCCCGGTCGGAGGTCAAGGGTATTGGTCGGGTTGTGGCGACGTGGGTTGTCTTGAGGTGTTGGCAAATGATGCGATACAAGTCTCGCAAGTTGTCGTCCTGGACATTATGCGCTCCGGGGAAGCCAATGTCGGACGCGAAAGCGTTGGATGGAAGGATGACGAGATCGCCGTAGACGGTGTATGATCTTCGGAGCTTCTTCAACAAAGCGGTGTCGTCTGACGTCGGAGAACCATTTTGCCTGGCGAGCCATTGCGCGATTGCACGATCCATCGATGCAGTTTAAAAAAAGATAAACCGCCGCATCTCATGCAAGTGTTGCTGATAGGATTGAGGCTACCGCAGGGAAAGTCGAGAAATCCTCATCCAGCTGTTTGCGGAGAAGGCACGCTACTGAGTACATCCAGATTGTATCAGAAAAATACATAGTCGACTGTCTATACCTGCGTATTCCAAAAAAAAAACGCTTTCTCTCCCCAACACCGCCGGAAGCAAAGTGCAGGCTCAGTATCGTACACTACCACCGGCGCCGAGTCGCCAGAACGCCCTCGCTCGTACGAAAGTTTCGTAAACACTGGCACCTTCTCCATTCCATGCCGATGCGCCAGACCTTTTCTCACGTATTTCGAGTATCCCGCCAGCCGTCAGTGCCAACTTCCTTCTTGTAGAATCTGCGTTCGACCTAGTCAGCCATCGCATCTCGGCAAAATCACAACTGACGAGGCACTTACATATACTCCTCGTAGCTCATCCCCTTAATCACCTTCGACACACTCCCATCCTTATTCGTCACTTCCTCAAACGGTTCAGGCTCATACGTGATATCTCTCCATATCGCAAACAGCTTCCTCCAATAACACGTCTGCGCCGCCGGCGTGAAATACAGATCCCGGAAGGTCGCCGCAGCATTATCCGCAATCATCTCCGCTTTTGCCGGATTATCGATGAGATCCTCTATCTTGACTGGGAGATCACTCCAATCATTCTCGGCTTGTACGTAGTTCTGCTCCGGTCCCGAGGGAATCAGCAGGTGGTATAGGTGCGTATACCAGCTCAAGTGGTGAATGAAGACTACCGAGTGGCAGGAGAGGAGGTATTTTAGGCGCCCAGACCAGGTCGTTCCTTCGGTGTGGACGGCGTATTTGTAGCGGCAGTGGTCGGGCATGCTGATGCGGAAATCGCTTTGCGCGTCTTCTTTCAGCTCTCGCACGTCGCTCCAAGCCTGGCCCTCACTTTGCTTCAGCAGTGCAGTCCGGAGTTCCCAGTTGAACTCCAGCGTCCCCCTCCATACTAGCTGCCCTCTCTTCTGCGCGAAGCTGTCATGTTCGATCGCCATGCTTTCCCGCTGGAACGAGCCAAAGCTCCCTGCTACTCGTGGGTACGCCCAGAAGTTGAAATCGGGGATCACCCAGACTCGATCCATGACCGGGTCGGAGATGTTGCGCGAGAAGGCCCAGACGGTCTTCTCCGTCCGGTCGGGAGTCAGGTCGATCTTGTCGTTGATCTTGATCGTGAATTCGATGTTTGGTATGGGGGGGGAGGCGAGGATCGCGCGGTTGATTGCGGCGAGAGTCGCTTTCGAGCGCTCTTCCCAGTGCCGGAAATGGTTCAGGCCGCGGGAGTAGGTAATGTAAAGCTGGAGGACAAGTCAGCGAGGAGGTCGCTTGTGGCTTCGCACGCGCCACGCGCCTGATTGTCGTATATCATGCCCCTCAGTCCCCCATCGAAACTCCAATCCAAGTCAGCTGATTCGGCGTGAGGTTCGCCCCTCCCTGCGCCTGCCGCCAGTAATCTCTCGCGCGATCAATCTCGTGATACAGCTTCGGAAACGTAGCGTCGCATTGCTCCGGCGTAAGAGAGTGGTTGTCTCGATCTCGGTTCGCATTGAACTTCCACCCACCCACGCTCCAGCTGCTCGTACTACCCTTGCCGCTCGCCCAGCCATGGCTACTCCCACCCCGTGACCGCGCGGGATGCCCATACGCAAGATATCCCAACACCAAGAGGAGCCCAATGACGATCAGGCTCCGCCGGCTCCGTAAGGGGCGCCACATGTCGTGGCCGCTGTTGCTGTGAGCCATGGTGCCGCGGTTCATGAGCCGTGGCGAACGACGCAATCAGCCTCCGAGGACAGGGCCAAGGAAAGCCTGCGCATACTGAAGGAAAAGGGATATTGGAAAAGTGTAGCACAGATGGTTGCACCACTGGTGCTATCCTTCATCCTAACATTGCCAAGCGCAGCTGCTGTCAGCGCGGTCTCAGCAGCCGCATGCGCAACGGACACGAGCTTTGAGCTTTGCCCTGCGTGTGACCCCTGCGGCTGAGGCAACGCGAAGATGTGCATGTTGAAGGAAAGGCACCAGACCAATGCACAGGTTCACCGCAATCACCACCACGAGGAATTCGAACGTTTCCTGTGCTATCGTACAACAGCAAAGTCTATCCCAGCGCTCAGGGAAGTCGCCGCATGTGAATGCCGCTGGTATCATGCAAAGAACGGAAATCCAACCCATCCATCGTCTGTGTGTGGCCCTGCCACCCACTCTATGTTGCCCTTATGGCCCAGCCAAGGAGCTGCTTGCCCTCTCTACCCAATCCGCCAATGCCTATCCCAGATGTCCAACGAACGCTAGCCTGATCACCCGCATCACCGCGGCTGCCAGTCGACCTCGATCAAGCTGTCTATGCTCCCCGCGACCTCCATGTTCCTTCTTTGCAAGTAGAACTGCCGCACCCGTCCCCTTCACGCTCCGCATGTACAAAGGTCCACTGCAGCTTATCCACACCTAACTTCATCGCAGGCCTCGTATCGCCCAGGCTATAGTGGTACATCATCCGGTCGTAATGCGGTGAGACGCTCACTTCCTCCGCGAAGATCAACTCCGTTCGGTTTAGGTCCGGTAGTCCATTCGGGTATGCAGCTATACTGAATCCGTTTGTGAGCACTACGTCGTCGTCGAAGAGGTACCGTTGCAGAAAGCTCTCGTGACCGGCAATGTCGGACACTGTCGAAGCGAGCGGTACGTCGAAGAAATGCCATGACTTCCAGTGGTGCACCGTGTGTAAAGGCGCATGTCCAGACTCGTACCACCCAGATATGTCACCCCAGATGTCCATCTGGTTCAGGCCTGGCATTTGCGTGAGCGGGACAGGCGGAGAGGTAGATGTCAAGGATGCAATCCCGCCACAGCAAATCGCCGAATCCTTGATCAAGGCCTTTGCAGGCATCCGCACTGTCCGCAATTGCGCCATCAGCGGTGGTGAGATGAAGAAACCGGCGCCGCCCCAGGCCTTGAAGCCCTCCTTTTGCACTCGCGGCCAGGCTTCGGTCAGCGCACCGATGTAGTACTTCTTGTTGTGGTCGTAGGCTGCCAGGTTCTCCACCACGGCCGGGAGTGAGAGGAAGAAGGTGTCGTCGTCTATAATGCCGAACCATTCTGTGTCTTCGCGGATGTTCTTTTGCAGCGCTCCGGATAAAGCGAAGTTCTTGAGCCCTTCGCTGTCGTCCAGATTCCCTGGTAGGGCTCGAAAATGAGTTCCATCCCGAGTTCTGCGGCGTGGGTGCGAACGTCTGCAATTTGGGTAGCTGAGGTTGTGAGGTTGAGTTGGTCGACTAGTAATACGAGTAGAGGTGTTCCGGTGTTTGGCAGCCATCGGGCCATTGCTGGCAGACTAGCTTCTACCCGCTTCAGCATCGTCGCCATCCCCAGCATCAGGTGGCTCGTGTCGGTCCTCGCCCACGGATCAAAGGAAGGTACATCAAGATTGATCGAGCCATCACATGGCGGCAGCGCCCCGTCTACGCTCATTTCAACCCAACCTCGGGCAGCAATTCCACCGGAAGCTCGTCCAGTAAAGTCCTCCTCAGCCCTTTCGTTGGCTTAACATCAAAACATACCCTCCGATACTCAAACGGACTCTCCACCTTCACCCCCTCAGCACCCTCGCATCAGCTCCCGCCAGGTCCTCCGCCTGCTGTGACACCCCGCCATTCCCGCCACCGAACCCCCAGACAGGCCCTGGCCAGCGCCTCGCAGTGGCGTCGGAGGAACTGTACACCAGGGCTGTCACAGCAGAGAGAGGCGGCGAGGGTCGACACGAGCAGCGCCAACCTGCGCGGCGGCATGACACTCATGATTACGGAGTACGTCGTGACTGCAGGATTCCGGATCCTGCCGAGCGGGTTGGTGGTCTTCGGAGGCTGGCTGAGAATGGCGCGATCATGGGAGTTCTTAGTAACGAGAAAAGGGGAAGTCGGGCGTGTATTATTGGATGCAGCAGAACAACGTGAATGGGGGTAGCGAGGAAGTAATATAGATGCAAAGCAGCGCGTGCGACCACTCGCACCTTGTTATTGGGTGATCCAGCGCCTCCTGCCGTGTCTTGTGTGGTTGTTAGGAGGCCAGTTGGTTGCTATTGCCGCTGGCGCGAGGGTCTATTTGGGGGCTAGCGTGCTTGGAGTTCGGGCGCGCCCGTGTATCAAAATCCACCCGGTGGTCTAGGTGGGCAGCTCTCATTTCCTTTTATTTCTTGGTGAAGATGTCGATCAAAAGGCGCAATGACTTTCTCGAGGGCAGTGAGGATGAGGATGAAGATGGGTACCAGTCGCGGGGGTCGGAGGTGGGGAGGGGTGGTGTTGGCGGGAGCCTGAGCAAGAGGCGCAAAGTTCAAGACAAGGGCGAGAGTGATGACGATTCCTTGGAAGCTTGGAGGACGACGGCCAACATGCAGAAGAGACCATTCCCACATCGCCGCAGCAGGGCTTGCGAACGGCACATGGTGGCGATGCAGCGGGGCGCTTCAAGCTGGGCGATGATTTCGGCGACGACAACGATCATGGGCAAATACAAGCAAGCGACGCGACGACGACGACGACAACGTCAGCCTTGCCAACAACGCGATCAAGCCACTCAAAAAATCCACACCGAAATCCGTCCTCGCTGCAGAAAAAGCCGTTCGCAAATCCGGCGTAATCTACATCTCCCGCGTACCACCCTTCATGAAGCCCTCCACCCTCCGGCACTTCCTCGCACCCCACGCGCCCAAAGGACTCGGACGCATCTTCCTGACGCCCGAGGACCACACCACGCACCTCGCGCGGAAGAAGCGAGGCGGCAACAAGAAGAAATCCTTCACCGATGGCTGGGTCGAATTCAAATCCAAGACAGAAGCGAAAGCCGCGGCAGAGATGTTGAATGGCGAGACCATTGGAGGGAAGAAAGGAAACTTCTATCATGACGACCTGTGGAACATCAAGTACCTGAAGGGTTTCAAGTGGGGTAACCTGACCGAGCAGATTGCGGCGGAGAATGCGGAACGGGAGGCGAGGTTGAGGGAGGAGTGAGGAGGACGAAGGAGGAGAACAAGCAGTTTGTAGAGGATGTGGAGCGGGGCAAGATGATTGACGGGATACACAAGAAACGGAAGGAGAAGGGAGCAAGGGGTGCCGGTGTTGGGGAAAAGCCAGTGAAACCGTTGGGAGAGCATCGGGCGTTCAAGCAGAAGAAAGCGAGGGACAGAGATGCGAGAGACGAGGGAGACCACGTGGCGAGTCAGAGGCGAGTTCTAGGGATGATCTTGTAGGATGTGTAGGGCGCAGTGCTGGGCTTGATTCGGCGTGAACTGCCAGGCCGTCGCATAAGGAAGGCCCACTTATGCCGAAAGGCTCAATCGATCGGACTTGTGATGCACATGTCAAGAGAAAGTGATGCTGATGCAGCGCTTGGTATCGGCGAGGTTGCATGTGGAAGCGACGCCCTTGCAAGGCTGTTTCCACACCCCAGCAGCTCCATGCTCACTTTGACCTCACCCCTTCGCGGCACGCCTCCAACGGATCCAGGCCATGGCCACACGCATGAGTTCCCCATACATCGTCCACTTACGACGCACGGCATGTGCTACCCCACTGCAAGTCTTCGACGTGGTACTTGTGGTACTTTGTCGTGTCCTGTCCCAGGTGTGCTGCAAGCATCTGGACGAAACTCGAATCCCCCAAACTGTCTATACACGCCTGTAATCCTATGATCACGATATCACGCTTAGATGCTAACATCGGTATCATCAACAATCTGCACCTTCACACTTGGCCTCTTGACATCCGCACAGTGGTGCATGGCCTCCACCGCCTGCTCCAACGGATACGTATGCGTCACCAGCTTGTCCAAGTTCATCACATTCCCATTTGCCAGCGCATTGATCCCCGCGGGCCAAGTATCATGATACCGGTTGATGAACTTCACGTCAATCTCCGCCAGACTCAGATACATGAAGGGCAGGTTGTTGATGATACTCCTCCCGACGCCGACGACCATCACGAGCCGTTTCGCCGGCATGTGTAG
Organism: Acidiella bohemica; assembly: GCA_019670975.1. NCBI lineage: Eukaryota > Fungi > Ascomycota > Dothideomycetes > Mycosphaerellales > Teratosphaeriaceae > Acidiella > Acidiella bohemica. The sequence goes on from JAGUCJ010000014.1 coordinate 1,080,570, forward strand.
GCTCCTGTGACGATCGAGGATTCGATACCAGTACATTCTATCACGGTGCTCGGGGCGACGTATTCGTTGGGTGAGGGAACGGCGCGCTCGATATCGCGCGGCTGGCAACCATAGAGTAATCTGATCTCCTCCGAGCACTGCGCAGGCGTCTTCTTCGGGTCGACCAGGTACGTCCCCACGCCCGGGACGAATTCTTTGGCGAAATCCAGTTTCGCTTGGTCGACATCCGTGATCACCAACGGCCAGGATCCGGAGGCTTTCGCGGCGGCTAGGGCACAGAGACCGATGGGTCCGGCTCCGCAGATCAAAGCTGGCCGGCCGATACCGAGTGAGCCACCGCATTGCTTGACGGCATGGAGGATGACGGAGAGGGGTTCCAGAAGTGCGCCTTGGGAGAACGTCATGCCGTCCGGGATCTTGTACAGATAGCGCGAGTCGTGGGTGATGAAGCGGCGGATCGTACCGGCGTAGGGGCAGACGCCTGCGAATTTGACGTCCTCACACAAGTTATACCTGTCCGGACACAATCAGCATTGGACCAGCTCAAGACAGACGAGGTGGACGCAAGACTCACTTTCCCCTCTCACACAACCAGCACTTCCTACAAGGCACACCCGGCTCAATCGCCACCCGGTCTCCCGGTTCCACATTCACGACGTCCTCCCCAACCGCAATCACACCCGCCGGCTCATGCCCTAACACACAAGGCCGATCAACAATCAGCGGCCCAATCCTCCCGCCGTGCCAGAGATGCATATCGCTGCCGCAGATCCCGGTACATTTGACATGCACTAATGCTTCCTGGGGTCCAGGGGTCGGGATTTCGGTTTCCTGCAGAGCGATGTGGTGGTCTGGTGTGACGTGCAGAGCCGGGTTGGTGTATTTCTGGCTCAGGCGTTGGATGGTGCTGGCGAGGTCTTTGGCAGTGGTTGTGCGGGAGGGTTTGTTCAGGTGGCCATTCGGTCCGGGAGCAGGGATGTCGGTCATTGTGTCTGCTGGGACGGCTGAGGGCGCCATGGTTATGTTTTGAGATCGATGTTCCGGGTGATGAGGCAGTTCAGGCGTTAGAACAGGGAGAGATTAATGTTAGTGTCGAGACGGCAAGGAGACGAGCGAGTGCGAATGAGATGAGGGACGGGAACAGAAGGGGATATATCCAACGGGAATGCCAATTCAGGCCAGCCGATAACGTTCTTGGTGCGCGTGCTTCAGGCCGTGACACCGTGTTTGTACCCCACCTCGTCGGTTAAGATGACCGGAGCATCTAGAAGACGGATGCCGATGCAAGATGCCTGCCGGCAGAGCCGTCAAATGTCGCCAGGATCGGTCGCGAATGCGGTAAAAGCTCGACCCTGTGCCCTGCCTTCTGTTTGCAAGTGCAGAAGTGACATCGAAAAAGGTACAGTGACCGAGGGGCGATCTCCGCAACTCCGCAATTGGGAGGTGGGGCAGAAATGAAGACGATTGGTGACTCCAGCTTCCTTTTTCGAACAGCATGCCCGATCACGTGCATGAAACCAGGTGATGCACGGCTGTCGCGAGCGAGATAAAGAGACGAAGTTGCATAACACCAGAAGCCTCACTCACCCTTTTGTCTTCCTCCCCTCTTCCCACTTCTTCTGCTCCGCTTCCAAACCCTCCTCATCCTCAACGTACTCTGCACCCCTCTTCTCCACATCCTTTCTCACCACCGCCGCTGCAGTCTGCTCGGGCAACGCTCCCGCCTCCCTCGCTTCCGCCTCCCACATCCTCCTCTCCTCTTCATCTAATTCCTCTTTCCTGTCAATCCACCGCTCCTGTACATCTCGCACGTCCATCTTCCCACCCACTGCTCGCTCATCGCTTGCGCCCAAACGCTCGCCTCATCTTCCAAGGTCCTGCCTTCCTCGTCCGGCTCGTGCGCCAAGGAAGACGTAGCCGGATGCGCGGTCGATAGCTTGCACCAGAGAGGCCATGGAGGCCCGGTCTTCGACTGCGAGAGGCAGGAAGGCATGAGGCCGAAGTCTTCGACCAGCGAGATGAGAGCTTCATTCAAGGATGTCCATTTCGAAGCTGCGTCTGAATTTGAACTGCTGTCCTGTTCTTGGGCGAGGTGTGGGAGAAGTCGTGAGAGGTCTTGAAGCTCGTGTAGAAGTCCAGGTTGAACGGGAGATCTGCGCCACCAACGTTGGCCAGATTGTCGATTTTCGTGAGGATATTAACTGTCAGAGGTTAGCCTTGACCTCTTGCGGATATCGGGCGAAACGCACCCATGGGGTACGGTAAGTGCAGCATTCCTCTCACGCATAGCAGAAGACTGCTCAAATAGAGGCTTGGTCGAGTCAGACCACGGAATCAAGTAGCTGCAGTACGACGATCTGTTACTATAGCGTCAGTCAGCGGCGTCGACGGCGCAGAAAACAATGGCTTTTTCGCAGGGCGTGTTCTCACCCTGTAGCCAAGCTTCTCTATTCTGTGCAAGATCCGTGGCAAAGCCATGTGATGCTGCATAGCTCCGGCTGCCCTGGTGGATCGAGAACGATGGTTTCTTCGCATACATCGAGTCGCTCAGCCAGCCTACAACGGAGTCAGACACAGGGTTGCTACCTCCCCGTGACTAGATGGCATTTACCAGTCAAAGTTCTCTTCAACTTCCTCCATGGCCCATAAGACGCCACCATTCGGGCCCAGCTCCTCGCGCTCCATGACTTCTTCGACATTAACGAGATCCCGGACGTCGAAAGCGGGGCGGTACGGGATATTGTCATTTGCAGGATCCAGATTGGCCACACTGCATGGTCGCGAGATGGCGAGAGTGAATTGTTGGAGTCCATTGGTCAAAGTAGACTTGCCAGCGCCTGGAGGGCCGATTGGCAGGACGAGTGTCCGCATCGTGGCTGACTTTCTTTTACGTTCGATGGTGATAGTTCATCTCATATCGTGGGATGGTGCATATCATGAAGAAGTCAAGATCCCGAGGGTGACTGAGTGATGGCATAGTGGCTGACCGTAGCGTGGCCGAAAGTGTGGCTGCGAGAGAACTCACGATAGCGAGTCATGTACTCCCAAACATTGCGACTTCACACTTTTAGTCACTGATTCCACAGAGACCAAGGTACCGTAATATACTCACGATGAGCACCTTGACGGAGCTTCCAAGTCCGCCGAGCGACGTGGTATCGGCGACCCGCTTCTCACCCAGCAACGGCCTCCTCGCCGTCTCGTCATGGGACCAGACCATCTCCATCTATCAGCGCAACGACAGCAATGCCGAATCCCCCTTCACCTTGACTCGGCGCATGAAGTACCGTGCACCAGTACTGGACTTCTGCTGGGGCAGCGATGACTCTACTATCTACAGTGTGGGTCTGGATCACGACGTCCGCAGCGTCTCCTCCAGGACGAGAATGTGGAGCAGACCGTGCTGTCGTCCCATGAAGCAGCCAGCAATAAGATCGCGTATTCTTCGGAGCACGATGTCTTACTCAGTACGAGCTGGGATGCGACCCTTCACGTTCACACGCCAAGCAATGGCTCTTTCATCCGAGTCCGGCTCCCGGCCAAGCCCTTTGCTTTGAGTCAGACGTCGGAGCGCGCGGTTGTGGCTATGGCAGAGCGCAAAGTCTCAGTATACGACTTGAAGGCACTCAAAATGCTTGTGGAGCAGGCAGGCAGCACGGCCAACGGCACTGGGCCCAACCAAGCCGAAAATGTACTCGAAGTTGCCCCGTGGCAGCAACGCGAGAGCAGCCTGAAGTTCATGACGCGGGCAGTGGCTTGCATGCCAAATGGACTGGGGTTTGCTGTGTCCAGCATAGAGGGACGAGTCGGTTGTGGAGTGGTTCGACCCGGAGGCGCAGGAGAAGACGTATGCATTCAAGTGTCACAGGCAGACGACGACAACCAACGAGCCGGAGATGGGTGAGGAGGCGGAGGTCGATGTGGTGTACCCTGTCAATGCTCTAGCATTTCATCCAGCGTATGGTACTTTTGCGACCGGGGCGGAGATGGGGTGGTCAGTGTATGGGATGCGGAAAGTAAGAGGCGGGTGAAGCACTACCAGAAGGTCGGGGCGAGCGTGGCGAGTCTGGCGTTCAGCGGTGACGGTACATTCCTGGCTGTGGGAGTGTCTCCAGGGTTCGAGGATGGCATGGAAGAGGAGGAGATGGATCCCAATCAAGTGAAGGTTTTGGTCAAGAGGCTGGCGGAAGGCGAGGTGAAAGGCAAGCCAGCGAAGGCTGCCGTGAATGGCGAGCAGGCAGAGGGGGCGAAGGGAGATGCCTAGGAGGATGCTCTCGATGTGCTCAGCGATACTGAACGCAGTGGGAGGCAACATTCTTTGTGAAATCATGGCATAAAAGCTAGAACCCGCGGCAGACGCCCAAAGGTCGTGAGAGCTTCTTTGCAGTGTGCTGCATTATGTGGCATTCACAAGGGTCAACACGCAGAGGCAGACGCTGCATCTGGCGGCAGTACATCTACTCGACGGCAGACTTTGGAATGGGCAGAGGGCATGTATCGGGAACGACAGATTCCCGGCTGCGCAAAGTGCAGAAATCTTCTAGCTAAGCCGTCGAAGTGCTGCCGCTGCCGCACTATGGCCGGCTGCGGTCAAGGCAGCCAGAGCCGCGACGTGGAAGAACACGGACCCACCTGCAAGACCACCAACCTTGCGAAGCTCGTTTACAGTCGCCTGGCAGCCAACCATCAAGACCATATCACCAGCGCTATCTATATCCACCTCTCACGGCTCCAACTTCGTCTCAGAGTACATTCAGATCACAGCCTGTTCCCGTCCTCGCGGAAACGCGGGCTTCGTACTCAACCTACCGCTCACCGGCACACTGGGATTTTCCTTGCGCATGATCGTTCCGTCTGATATCGTCATCAAAGACGACAGTCAGATCGTCAGATCGTAAATAAAAGCGCGGTGATCCTCACCTTGAATCTGGATCCGGAGTCTGCAGACTTTGGCTAAGCAGCTCGGGAGAAAGACATCAGATGCGACTTGGATTTCTTCCGCGCGGACGTGGATGTCCTGCACTGGAAGCAGATGATCGGGCTGATTTGGTGTTTGTGATGCTTGCGAGATACAAGACTCGCGGCTGTGAATGGGAGTGAGGATGTGGCGCAGCGGAGGGAGATCGCGGAGAGATGTTCGACGCCGGTGGCTTTTGCAGAGGGGTCTAAGAAGTGCAGGTGGGAGGAACTTGCAGGAGCGTGAGAGATGGCAATGGGTTGGAGGGATGTGGAGGGTCCGGTCAAGGATCCGGTCAAGGACACCTAGGCGCATGGAAGATGTGCCGAATGTCAACCAAGCTCCAGTCAGTCGTTGCGTGCAGAAGTGACATCAGCAATTGTTCAAAGGATATGAGCTCCACAGCACTGTCATGGATCGCGTCAGGAATGCTAGCACAGCCGAGTTCGTGCACTCGCTTCCACCCACCCAAGCTCTCGGGCTTCCATTATTCGTGCTGGAGACGGCAGATATCGTAACTGAAGTCGAATCCGCCATGCTTTACATGAACACCAGCATACTTGGTGTCGAGCCGGATGTGGACTCGGCCACCTTTGGGGTGTCCCAATTCATGTGGTCACGTGGCATCTTCGGCGATTGTTGTATCAATGCGGGAGGACGGGGGGAAACATTGATGCAGAAGAAGTTGGTGGACTTCTGTTCTCTATCATCGGTAAATTCAGCCGGTTCTTCAGGGCCGTAATGCAGGGTCGATGAATACACAAGGCGGAGGTGAAGGTGTTGTTGACTCGTGAAGCGCTCGCACTGTGTTCAAATAATTGAGTAACCAATGTGTTGCACTACGAAGGGGGAGTAGGGGGACTGTCCGCTCAAGCCGACGTTGGCCGTCGGTACTCCAGGACGGTTGCAGCCTCAGGGTTGCTTGGAGGCTGACTCACCCTCCGCTATCGCTCGTGGGGCAGGGAACTTTTCGATGAACAACGCGTCCCACGTTGCGCTGTCCCGTACAACAGTCTCACCCAACAGATCACCAGCACAGCGGCCTCCGACATGTCATATAGCGCTTCCCAACGCTACCTGAGCACCCGAGGCGGGTCGTACGACGTGAGTGCAACCACGAGCAAGGCGGACCGCATGCATTGGGGCTTACACTGAGACTCAGCGTCACAGCTCTCCTTCGAAGAGGTCGTCTTGAAAGGACTGGCCAAGGATGGTGGCCTGTTCATCCCCGAGGAGATACCGGCCTTGCCCTCAGACTGGCAGAGCAAGTGGAAGGACCATTCCTTCCAGGACTTAGCGTTCGAGATCTTCAGCCTGTACATCTCAGGGGATGAGATACCCGCAGGCGATTTGAAAGACATCATACGACGGAGTTACGATACCTTCCGTGCCAAGGACATCACCCCGATCATCACACTTGACGAGGAGAAGCGGCTGCACCTCCTCGAGCTGTTCCATGGCCCGACCTTCGCCTTCAAGGACGTTGCACTGCAGTTCTTAGGCAACCTGTTCGAGTACTTCCTTGTCAGGCGCAATGCAGGCAGGGAAGGCTCGGAAAGGGAGCACTTGACCGTTGTGGGCGCAACGAGCGGCGACACCGGCTCTGCTGCCATCTACGGCTTGCGCGGGAAGAAGGATGTCAGCGTCTTCATCACCTTCCCGCACGGCAAGGTCAGCCCGATTCAGGAAGCGCAAATGACAACGGTGTTGGACCCGAATGTGCACTGTCTGGCTGTGGAAGGCACGTTCGACGATTGCCAGGTCAGCAGGCTTAATCTTCTGCTTCAGCCGCCAAGTCACTGACTCCAGACAGGACATTGTCAAAGCTCTCTTCGCCGACGACGAGATGAACAAAACCCACCGCCTCGCCGCCGTCAACAGCATCAACTGGGCTCGTATCCTCGCTCAGATCACCTACTACTTCCATGCTTACTTCTCGCTCGCCCGGCAGCTGGGCGACTCATCGCCGAACGTGCGCTTCGTTGTGCCGACTGGCAACTTCGGTGACATCCTCGCCGGCTACTTTGCCACGCGAATGGGACTGCCCGTCGATAAGCTCATCATCGCCACCAATGAGAACGACATCTTGCATCGCTTTTGGAAGACTGGTCACTATGAGAAGAAAGCAGTATACGGTGTCGCGGCAGAAGGAGGCATTGAAGAGGATGGCGCGAAAGCGCACCCCAGCGGCGTGAAAGAGACGCTGGCGCCGGCAATGGACATTCTCGTCTCGTCCAACTTCGAGAGACTGCTGTGGTATCTGTCTTTCCAAACGAACAAGACAGAGGAGATCAACCGGCGACGGATGGAGGTTGGAGACCAAGTCAAGTCATGGTTGAACCAGCTGAAGTCTGAAGGCGGCTTTGGTGTAGGCAAGGACATCCTTGCTGCGGCAAAGAAGACGTTCGACAGCGAGCGCGTCAGCGATAAGCAGACGATCCAAACAATCAAGGATATCTACGCTCAGACGCTGCCTTCTTCGCAGCAATCAAACGGCCATGCCACGGTCGCGACCAAAGGCACCCAGCACAGCGGCCATTACATTCTGGACCCACACTCCGCGATCGGCATCGCCGCCTCCCTTCGCAGCGTTCAAGCTACATCAGACGCATCATCATCGACAGGCAAGCAGTCTATCCATCACATCTCGCTCGCTACAGCTCACCCGGCAAAATTCTCACATGCGGTCGAGCTGGCGCTGAAGGATGCGCCGTCGGGCTTCAGCTTTGAGGATGTGCTACCGGAGCAGTTTGTTGGATTGGAGAAGATGGAAAAGCGAGTGACGCAGTGCAAAGCGAAATGGGAGGCTGTGCGGGCGATTGTGGTGCGGGAGGTGAAGGAGGAGCTGAAGGCGCAGCGCTGAGGGGGCAAAAGCTTCGGTGTCTGCTGCTGACGGCCTTAGATGCCAAGGAGTAAGGCCGGTGGCTGCATCGCTCTGTATGGCTCGAAGCTCGCGCAAGGCGACGGGTGGCCTTACGGCGCTTACGGCGAACGATTAGACATAGGTCAATCCTCTGATGAATGAGCAGACCGAATCGGGCGAACGGTAGAATCAAAAGTCTTTCAGCCTCCAACGTCTTCCTATGGACAGGGAGCTTCTTGCAATCAGAGCTTCTGAGTTGAGATGGGTGAAAATACAGGGAGGCCATCTTGCCGGCACTTAATCAGCACATCACTTTCGTTCAGCCTCGCCGAAGCGGACGACGCTAACTGCGGGGTCTCTGTTCCTGCATGGTGTGACACCGGAGCTACATCATCGCGGGGTTGATCGGCAATGGAGGCGGAGTCGACATCTCCCTTCGCTAAACTGCTCCATGACAAGCCCAATGCAGTATCACCTTACGACTCGAGGGCGCAAGGCAAAGCATTGCCCTTGTCATTGGCTTTGCCGCATGCAAATCGGCAGCTTTCAGCAGCCTGCAGCCGAACACCCCTCGCAGCGTGAGAGAATGTCCACGAGCGCGGTGATATGGATCATCACCGACGACCTCGGATATGCTTTCGCGAGGAGCTGGCTGTTTGCGGCAATTCATGGGTCCAGAACCTCGAGGAGAGGACCTTACCCGCGTGATTGAGTGCGCGGGCCGGCGCATGAGCTGCCCGGCAATCTTAGTGAGGTTTCAGCTGAATTTCTCTCCGGAGCCAAGAGTGAGTGGTGGTGGTATATATCCGGCCGCCCGCCCGACCAGCCATGCATTCGCCCTTGTTTCAAATCTGTCGTCTTATCCGTAGAAAGTTTGAACTTCTCTTAGTTGCGGACCGGATAGACTGGCAGATTCCGACAGTTCATCGGCTCACAACAACAGCTACATCAGCAATTACTGGGCCGCCCTATTTCCAAGATGCCGTATAAAGAGTCCTGGCTAGCTCTCGAGCAGGCCTCCGGCGGCTGCGAGGCCACGGTGTTGAAGAATTCGGTCCAGGATATGCGAGCGGCTTTCGACGCCCTCGGGAAGATGCTTGCTGAGCAGATGCCGCCGATGCCGCAGAATGTCGACGTACAGGAGGGCGAGCTGGATGGGATCAAGTACCGCATTTACACCCCCAAGGGAGCGAAGGGTGGGCTTCCGTTACCAGTCGGGATGAACTGTAGGTAATACTTTGAGTCACAGTGGAATAGCGTCACCCTGACGAATGGTGTAGTCCATGCCGGCGGCTACTGCATTGGCAACTTGGACCAAGATGAGTTCACGTGCCGGATGTTGTCTGAGACAACGTACACTGCCCTCGTGAGCGTCGACTACCCGCTTGCGCCAGAGCACAAGTGGCCAGCTCAGCTGGACGCTTGCATGAAGGTCTACAGATGGGTGAGTGTGGCTATGCCAGGTGAACAGGCAAGAGCGTCGGCTCTGACATGTCCCAGGCCTTCCGCAACGCTGCAGCCTTCCACGGCGACCCCATGAAGTTCTACACTATCGGCGGCTCTGCAGGTGGCGGCCTCGCCCTCCAAGTCGCTAACAAGGTCGTTCGAGACCGCGAGCTTAAAGATTCGCTGAAAGGCATCGTCGCTCAAGTACCAGTCACGCTGCACTACGACAACGTACCGGAGAAGTTCCAGTCGATGTATACATCGTACACGGAAAACGCAACTGACGTTCCGATCATCGATAAGTCGAGCATGGAGATTTTCTATCGCGAGACTGGCGCCGATCCCAAGGATGAAGACGCATTTGTGGCACTCGCGGAGAAGAACCACAGAAACTTCCCGCGGACGTACCTGACGAGCTGTGAGTACGATCCGTTGCGGGACGATGCGTATGTGATGGAGAAGGCCTTGAAGGATGCTGGGGTCGAGACGAAGCTGGATTATTATGAGGGCATGCCGCATTACTTCTGGATGTTCCCCCAGCTGCCGGAGGGGCAGGAGTACGTGCAGAATCTGATCAAGGGAATCGAGTGGATCAAGGAGACGATGCAGGCCTGACCTGGTCGTCCTCATCGATTGGACACCCGCTTTGGCCCGTACGCTGATGTCGTAGATAGTATACCTATCTGCGGAGATCCTTCGCCTCATTGTCATCTGGGTCTGCATCGCTTCTCAGACGGTTCGGACGTGCCCGCACCCAATCTGGTCTCCTTATTCTTCCGTCAGATTGTACGCAACATCGTCCAACAGCGCAACCTTTAAGATCTGAGTAGGTCCTATGTTCCCACTAGAAACCGTGAACACGGCTTCGTCCACCGGTGCCAAGCTCTAGCCAAGCTATACGAAAGTTATATTGGTTTCAGGTGTTCACAGCGACGTCACAAACTCCATCGCCTGGTATGCGACCAACTTGCCTCCAGGAGTTCCTAGCATGTTTAGATAGCAGATTAACGTCTGGATGTAGAGGGAGTTGATTGTGGCGTAGGCGTGGCCGTGTATATGAAGTTGAGGGTGAAGCAGGATGCGTCACTACTGGTGGGACGCTTTTCGTAGCAAGCGGCCTCGCGGTCATGTTCTCAGCATCCTGCCATCCAATGCTGGTATTTCACGACTGAGGGACACTGCCGGCAAGGTAATCTTCCGCGGCGATGACGCCTAGATGGTGTCAGTCCTGGTCACGAGTATGGGGTAAACATATAACGGACCCATGACAGTTCACGACAGTCCTTCGTGAAGGCTCAAAGGTCTGCTTTCGTTGACGAATTGCTTATTGATTGGCCGGGTACGTCGTCGAAGCTCGCCACGTCCGGTGCTATCGTTTGTGTTGAGTGAGATACCGTCGCGTGTGCCGGCCGCAGAGGACAGCCTACCACAACAGTGAAGGCTCATGAACGACACCGAGACATCTTTAAGAGCAGACTGGGTGATGGCCGCAAGGGGACAGTCGTGGTTTCAGTGTCGTCAATGTATAACGCTCCAAGCCTGTTTGCCATCCGACTACTCAGCTCGTCCGCAAAATCCGTTCACTAGACCTTTGTGAGGCCATTCCGGGATGTTTGGCCCTCACACGCGTTCGAGTGTACATGTCTCGTGTGGCTGCGTTGAGAAAGAACTCGTGATGACCGAAGGAAGCTCATGCTGAGCACGGCAAGAGCCTTGTGCGTGCAACACTTCGCGGACGAGCAACAGAGTTGAGAAGACACTGACAGACATAGGCTAGGGTATAAGATTCTGGTACACCGCATGACTTCTGATATACGGTCTAATACTCTTCAATCCAATCCTTCGTCTTCCGGCTTACAATTACTTGAGTCGAAATCGTGCAATCTACAGCGTGAGACCAGCAAGACCGACGCTCAGGGCCGTCAGGAGCCCGTCGAGAAGCTGTTGGACGAGCGGAAGCAAGTTGTTGACAACCACCTCCAAGCTCAACAACAGACTAGAGAGCGAAGTGACAAGCGGCGTCAGGCTGCTGAGGAGCGAGGCTGCGACAAGTCAGCGTTGACCATATTGCACGCAGAGTTCGAGCACGTACTAAGACCGAGGGTGCCGATGATGTTGTCCAGAGCGCCGCTGATGTCGAGCAAGAGATTCTCAACAAGGGAGGCAAGAGCAGTGCTGGTCTGACGGGCCATGAGCCTCGACGCTGGCTCCAGCTGAGCAACCTTGGCCTGAGCAGCGTTGACAGCGTTGGTAATGGCGGTGACGTGGGAGCGGTAGTCTGCGGCAGCAGTGGCATTCTGCTCAGCAGTCGACGCGCTGTTCAAGCTGGCAGCGGTGGAGTCTATGTGTTGTTAGCAGATGGCAGAGAACGCAAGCCCATGGTACGCACTGATGGCTCCGGTGTATTGTTGGACCGTCGTGTACAAGTCGCTAACAATGGCATACGCGTCTGCGGTCTGTCGCTCTTCAAGCGCCGCGCCAGACTTGGCGGTCGGGGCGGCGAGTGAGGTCGTGAAGACGGCCGAAAAGGCCAGCATGCTGGTGAAGAACTGCATGTTGAACTGATGATCGATTATAGTTGCGGTTCACGACTGGTCAAGGTGGACAGGACAATAGTCTTGATTAGCTGGTGACGGGATAATGCCGATGTAGAAAACTACGGATATCGACAGAATTTTATATCTCGTCGTCGGCGATGTCGGTTGGCTCTCGACGTCACTTCCTCCTTGATTTCCGTCAAGTTGTTGAGGCCGCTACGCCATCAAGAGCCTCCCCTTGGTCATAAGATCGTCGCTGAGGCAGTAGTAGCCGCCCTGTAGAGCGAGCAACGAACAGGGACCCAGATCAGCAGAGCTTTGGGATTGGGCGCTACTGTTCTCTAAGGAGAGCGTGTTGATCGTCAAGGATCAATGACACCATCCGTCACAACCTACCATGCCCCCTGCCGTCCAGTGCCCACTTGGAAACTCCCAGTGCATACCGCAGAGCATCCTGGCGCGAAAGACTATTAGAGGCAACTGCAGCCAGCTCAGCATTGTGACATCGTGGCAGCCATGAATGGCTCGCATGGACCTGCGTTGGCAGTGATCCTGTCATTACCCAGGTCATCCGAGGAGGCCCAATGTGATCGGCTACTTCTGCCTCACGAGAGGATCGTTTCGGCACTATTTCCAGGCGAAGCGTGTGATCTTGCAGCCATGAACGTCCGCCATATGCCGGGACAGCCGCTCGATCACGCAGGGGGCCTGTCGGCACATAATCAGCGTCGTCATTAGGGGCGCTACAGAGGCTCAGGGAGAGGGGCGCAGCGACACAGTGCAAGGTACTCGATGCCTCTCCTCATAGCCGCTAGCCATCACCGCCCTCAAGCGAAGGGTTCTGACGTTTGAACAAGCTCGTCCGGCTGATACATCCGGGAGACGTAGAAGCGTTGAGTGTCGATACATGGCAGGTGGGAACGAGCGATCGGCGGGATGAGGCGTCGGTACCTGCGTGTGACAGGAGGAAGAAAGTTGGCCGAGTACCGGATACTGTAGCAAACAATCTTGGATCTTTCGTGATTCCCGTCAAGCAAGCGGGACGCAGGGGCCTTTCTCCAAGTTGCTATAGTCAGGGATATAGATTGGGGGGGTCGTCATGGCAAAGTGTCAAGAGCTCAAGCGACAAGCACGCGGCTGAATGGCGGCATGCATTGCGTGAGCTCGCAAGTATGAGGCGAGGAAAGGTAGTACGGGTTGCAGGCCAGAGTACAGTAAGTGCTATTAGAGCTCTGCTGGCGCAGATGTGAAGGATGAGGAGTAAAAGGAAACGCTCACATCCAGGCGCACCTTTTGCTGCCCAAAAGCAAAGGATCCATTACACCCAGCGAGATTCGAACTGCAGATTTCGAATAAGTACGTGTAGTCCAAACAGTTAAGGCTGTTCGGCCATGACTAACCTCGCGACTTTCGCATAACCTCTGGAGGCTGTAAACGCCATACCAATCCCGTAGGAAAGATATAAGAACGACACGCTAAGCCACTGCGTCATGGGTGTACTCAGGCCTGCGGAAAGACCCGCGTTGAATATGTAGTCGTAGATTGACGTAACCCGAAGTAGAGCCGACGCAGGACGATGACTGCTCGTCTCTTGCAGCTCTAGGAGAGAACGAAGAGAAAGCTGTCTTACTGAGCTACAGAAGCATCACCCTTGCTGTGTCCGTCCTCCTCCACGTTGCCGGTGGACTGACTCGCCACCGCAGCCTCCGCACCATGCTCCTCCGCCGCACGCCCCTTCTTCCTCAGGATAGCCACCCCTTCCACATGACTCGTCTGCGGAAAGAAGTCGAATCCCCTCAAGCTCTCGATCTCGTACAATCCTTTGATCGGCAAGCCCTCCTTGTCTTCCAGCCCGCCCACAAGCCATCCCACATCCCTCGCTTGCGTGTGCACGTTACAGCTCACGTAACAGATCCTCTCTGGCGCGTAGGCCATGAGCTGGCGTATGAAATCCTGATCGCATCCCTTCCGTGGCGGATCGATGATGACTGCCGTCTCGCCTGGTGGGAACGCGGCCGTGTCGACGGAGGAGAAGAGGTGGTTGGCATCAGCAGCGATGAACTGCGTGCTGTTGGCGGGCAGGTTGTTGAGCGCCGCGTTCTGGGAGGCTGATGCGATGGACTGCGGAGAGATGTCGATGCCGATGCTGTTGTTGAACATCTGCGACAACGCGACGGTGAAGAAGCCTGAACCGCAATATGCGTCTATCATATTTCGGATCTGCGGTTGTGAGGCGCTCGCGGGGCCGAGGATATTGTCGCGGATGTATTGTGTGACGAGAGGCAGGATGCTGTTGTTGTTCTGGAAGAAAGCGCCGGCTGGATTGTCGAAGCGGAAGTGGTCCACGTATTCCGTCGAAGTCTCCTTCGAATCCGTTATACACCGTTTCCGGTGCATATACTCTCCTCTGTCCTCGTCCACGACCTCCGTGCCCTCTGCGTCCTTCCCCGACCCCTTGTCTACCCTCTCAGTACTCTCTCGCAACAACAACGTCGCTCCTCTTTGATACTTGTCAATCTCCCTCCCCACCCTCTCCCTTTCCCTCTTCAAGCCTCTCTGCACAGCCTCCGTCCCGATCGGACACTCCTCGATATCCATCGTCTTCCTCGTCCCTTTCCGCATGAATCCAATGGGCGGCACGGACTCCCACGTCACCTTGTTCCCTTCGCGCCTACTCTTCCGCCCCAAAGCCGGACCATCGAAGTGAGGCGTCAGTTTCGTCCTGTAGCCGTATTGCAGTGGGCTTCCGATCGTGTCGCCCACAGCCGGGACGTCCGATGCAGGGAGTCTGGAGAAATTGGCGTACGCCTTCTCCACCACCGACTTCTTGTGCGCAAGTTGATAGGCGTAGGGCAGGTGCTGGAACTGGCAGCCAGAGCATTGCGCGAAGTACTTGCATCTCGGCGTCTCCGTCCGGGATTCCGACGCTTTCTTCACAGACAAGAAGTCCGCGAGCGTATACCCATTCTCCAAATCATGCCTCACCACCTTCGCCGACACAGTATCGCCCGGCGCAGCAAACGGGACAACATAGACCTGTCCATCCTTGGCCGCCAAGCCGTCGCCGGTGGACGAAAGCTCTTGGATCTCCAGATCGATCTCGGACCATTGCTCGGGCAATTGCTTCTCCTCTGATGCCTCGGATATCCTCGCATCCTGCAGCATGCGCCTCACGTCCACCAGCAACACCTCCTCATTCGAGCCATCACTGATCGTGCTCGTCTTCTGCTTCTTATTCTTCTTGAAATGCCGCTTTCCCTCGTTGAACGCGCGCTTCTGCGCCATCCTCGATCGCACGACGGTGGACACCCTCGATTGCGTCGGAGTCTTCAGCGCACCCCGGCGCAGAAGAAACACGTACGGAGAAAGTGCGACTTGCATGTGAAAAGTCGACGAAAAAGGAAGGATGCGAGCTTCCGCACTGGAAGCTTTTGAGAGGCCGAAGCATTAGCGGCCGCTAGTGGCAGAGCGCATCCCATGTTCGCCGGCCAACCTTGCGTCAGTTCACGACGGCCGCTGCGAACGCCTGCACTCGGGCGAAATGAGATGAAAGAAGCCTCGTTCATGCAGAATGGAAGAATGAAGGTGAATAGCATCTACACGAAAAAGCCCAGCGAAGGTATCTCTGAACAGCAAACGCCCGTGGTCCTTGTCCGCAATAGTTTCCGCCAGCGCCATGCTCAAATGCAGCACGAAACCGGCCGCCACAAGCGGTTCCCAGTAACGCCTGCCCGCCCCATCTCATCCTTCACAGTGGTCCCGGAAGCAGCGCGCCAAACATACCATCTATGGTGTCCCTTCGTGCGCCGCCTGTGATTACGTACTGACCTCTCCCGCTTCCTCCATGATACTATCTCCCCAGCCCCTCGTCGTGGCATGACTGATGTTCCGGCCCTGGATGGCCATTCCTTCGCCCTCGCCCCGCTCGACGTACCGCTGCTCATTGAGCTCCTCCCAGATGCGCTGGAAGTACATGCGCAGCGTCCGCAGTCCGCGCAGGTATCCGCGATCGACGTCGTCCGGGTGCGCAGGCGGGCAAGGCTTGGTCTCGACGATGCGCGGCATGTCCTCCGCTGTCACGCAATTGGCGAAGTCGACGATCTTGAGCTTGATATCGAGGTAGCGCTCTTTGCGCTCTTCTGTCGGTCGCTCTTCTTCCGCGCGGGACACGGGGCGAGATTTGCCGTTCTCATCCGAATCGCCGCGGTCGTAGATCAGCAGCAGACTCGAAGCGTAGAGCCGGTAGCTGGGCAGGCTACGGATGATGCGGTCGAGCGCTGTGATCTTCTCCAGCAATGTTGGGATGTGCTTGATCGCTTGCGCGTGGCCGATGCCGTCGAAGAAGTAGCGGGTCAAGGCGTCCTTGAACTCTTTACCAGCGGTGAGATCGCGGCCGGAGTACTTGTCTTCGAAAGTGTAGGACTGTTTCTTGACGTTAAACACTTGCATGCCGCAGACTCTCACGCCGAGCTCGCGGGAGGTGGTGGTCTTGCATTTGCGACGCTGCGAAGCCTGCTTTTTCTCATTCGCTTCAACGCCGTACTGCCGCGTACCCATCTTCAGGTCTAGCACGCACGGCTTTTGCATCCCCGCCGTTAGGTCTTCAAGCAGCAAGAAATGTTCGACCCGCTCGTCTTGCTGGACAAGAGAAGTCTCCGGGTTGCGAGGCTCATCGCCGGGAATCTCGATCGCCGGATCCAGTCTTGGCGCAGCTCGTGGCGCAGCAGGTGCATCAGACTGCGGCACGCGCTCGCCTGGGGCGACGCCATTGATTGCCTTCTTCGCATCGTCCAGCTTCATGGACTTGGATAGCTCCTTCTCCAAGTCTTCCATGGAGAAGACTTCATCTTCGCCACCGCCATCATAGGCTTCGTCGTCATGATATTCAAGATCTCCCCGATTTCCTTCCACATCGGTCGGTTTGCGAGTCAGACCACCACCAGAGTGCCGTCTGCGATGCCGTCGTCCACTACTGACTCCGGAGTCAGCTTCGGTTGCCTCCGCGCTCCGACTAAGACCCGCGGAAGTCATCATGGCCTCGCCCTCAGAGGTACGCAACAGCTGGCTGAGATCGCTAACCGCTCGATCGTCTTTACCAGTCAGCCGCCGCTCCACGAGATTCTTCATCGCCTGCCTCCTAGCCGAGCCACTGTCGTTCCGATTATCTGGCAGCTCAGCGGTATCTGCACTGATCGCCTTCGTTATCGGCGCGATCTCGCCCTGGACAGACTGCGGAAGATGGCGGAGGGATCTTGTCTGCCGGGCTTTCTCGCCTCGATCGTGGCGATGGATGACCGGAGGGGTGAAAACTTCACGCAGGATATGGTCGCGGAGCTTGGCGTTGACGGACGTGAAGCCCCAGCTATTGGCATGCGACTTTCCCAATGCCGGACGTCGTTGGTGCGTGGTCGAAGTCTCATCGTCGCTCTGGCCTCCTGTACGGCGTGGGGGCGAGGACTGTGTGCGACGGATGTCCGGAGTCGCGGATCGCGGTGGCGTCTGGAACAGAGTGTCCGGGATGAGATGTCGGTTGTTCTCAAAGATGACTTGCGGGATTCCGTTGTTGGTCTGCTGCGAATGGCTCACGATCCTCTGCTGCTTGGGAAGGGATGCGGGGGCGGCGCCAGAAGGCTTAACGTCCGCTGCGGTCTTAGCGCCATTCTGCTCGCCGTCACCCGCTGGAGACTTGTGCTCGTTATCCGGAGAAGGCTTGGGCTTCTTGCCGTCCTTGCGATACGTGACATTCAGGACACCGATGTAGCGCGGCATGAAAGCAAGCAATTCTGGGTGGTACTTTTCTACAGTCTCGTAGAACATGTTCTCTTTGCTGTTCAATTGCTTGCACACTGCACGCCGTGAGAACCTGTACACTGTACTGTGCCCGCCAACTTGGTGCTTATACGGCTTGAGCTCGACAGCGCCGATGGGCGCAGGCGGCTCGCGCTTCTTCTTGGCTGGCGACTTTGGCCTAGCTTGGCTCATGGTGTAGCCCTTTGAGCATGGCGTGGCGGTCGGCGTGGTTTGGTCCTCTTCAGAGACCGGCGTCTCGGCGCCAGAAAGCACGTCCGACTCATACTCCGTATCGGAAGGAGCACTGGGAACGTGCGGCTCCAATGCAGAAGGAGGCAGCACAAGATGAATGGTCTCGGGGTCTTTCGGCATGGATATGTCGCCCTCCAGCTGATCGCTGGTGTCGCCAGCTTCGGAGATGATAGAGAATTGGACATGATCTGATTCGTGCCGATCGGCTGCAGTTTGCCGATCGCGATCTTGTTTGTGCTGTGCGATCTGCGCCTCGGTGGGTGAATCTTCGAGCTTGAGGCCTTGATGCGGGTAGTAGACGGCGGAAGAGATGTGTTCGCTTTCGACTTCATCCTCGCCTTGTGATGGTGATGGTGGCTTCGATATCACTCGCAGGTAGGCTGGCGTCTCGTCCGAGTACGGTATCTTCTTAGCACGACCGGGTGCAAGCTGATGGTGGTTGCGAATCTCTTCCAATAGGGTGAGTGGGAGTGAAGTCGGCTTTCGAGAAGATTGAGTGTCCGTCTCGCTCTCGACGGCGCGCTCGTCTTCCTCTTCTCCTTCCTGCACAGCCGGCTCGATGCGCTCAGCAATTTTACGCCTGGCATTTTCATGGCCAACATCAGGCTTCTCGCCATATCCATCCTTGTCCTTGCCCGCGTGCCTTCGCTCCTCGGCCTCGTTCTCCTTGAACAAGCCAAGATAATGACTACCCTTTCGACTGCGTAGGTTGGCGGGCAAAGTATCGGTCCGGGGTATGCGTGCATCGACGACCCGATCGACACCGAGCTCCGCCCGACTCTGCCGTCGCTGCGACTGCGCGATAGACATGCCCGCCATCTTGGCCTTGCCTTGCCTCCATGACCGATACTGCTCCCGCTCCGCGCTCAATTCGTACTCCTCCGGACTCAGGGACTTTGACCGGCCGACCGGTGTCGCCGGCGAGTCCCGCCGGGCGATGTTTCCGTTGCCGGGATGGTGTCCATTTGTCGGACTCTCGCGTGGTGGCTCGGGCAGGTACGCCGCCAATGGCAGAGCGCCCAGCTCGTGCAAATCGTAGAGTGACCGCCGATGCCAATGTCTCGGCAGGCTCGACCTACTAGGCCGGCGCCGCACAGCATTCGACGAGTCTGCAGTTGCATCTCTGCTCAAAAACGGGAGGGTGGCTGCTCTCTGAGTCGAGACCTCCATCCCGCCTTCCCTCTGTGAACTGCCGTTCCGAGCAGCAGTCGTGCCTTCTCTTTGGGGCAGGTTCTCGGAGGAGATCACCGGATCCTCGATGCTCGGCATGTAGTGCTCGGCCCAAATGCTGTCGCGCTCGGACAGCTGTGGCTGGACAGCATGCTGTAGCGTCGATCGAGAGCTAGTGGGAGGAGGTGAGGAGGCCTGCTGTGCAGATGGAGGAGGAGTAGTTGCGGAACTGGACGAAGCGCTGCTCGTCCGGAGCTCAGAGCCAAGACCAGTCCCTGTCACCGCTGCGGATGACGAAGACGTAGAGGGAGCGGTCTGGTCCCGGGGCCGGGGAGCGCGGCCGGGGGTGGAATGCGCATCGTGGGCGGAAGGTGGCGGTTGTGTGGTGAGATTGCGATGGCTGTGATTCCGGGTGTCATCATCGCTCGAGGTCGGGTTCAGTCCCGCCGGGGAGGTGGTACGCCCGGGCGCGCGAGAGTCGGTGGACATGAGGCTGACATTGGGTCTGCCGGCACTGGCTCATGAAGCACACGTTGTGGGCGGGCGGCAGACGGCTGGCGGGAGCCGACGGAGGCCGGACGCACAGCAAACAGGCGCCGGCGCGCACCAGGGGGGAGCAGCAGCCAATTCGATTGCCGGCCGCCGACACACGCACGCTGCTGGGCCCGAGCAGTGGGCAGACGACTGTCCTGTGCTGTTCCACCCGGCTGTGCGCCTTGCGCTTCGCGACGGCCAGACCCTGTTCGCTATCGCGCAGCCAGCCAACAGGGAGACGGGATGCGCGGAGGTGTACGTGTCGGGGTGTCTACACGGGCGTGCGATTGTGCGGGCGGGCGATGGAGCGGAGCACGTTGGGCGCAGGCGCGTGTGTGATTGAGTCGGCGGCGAGCGAGCGAACGATGGCTGCAGCCGCGAGATCCAATGACGCTGGGCTGGCCGTGCGCGGCGCTTGGCAGCCGTGCATGGCCCGCACTAATTCGACTGTCGCTCGACAGCGGCGCCCACGCCTGCCGCACTCTCGCCTCCGCCCTGTCCTTGTCTCTCCCCCCCTCTCTCTCCCGACGACCAACCTCACTTGCGCGATCCCGGCACGTGTGCTCCCCGGGTGCTCTCCTGTTGCGGAGCACCGACCATCGATTCGTCAAGGACCCATGGGTGGGGAGGGGAGCAACCACCCGAGATCCTCTGCTCTTTCGATGCTCCCTTGCTGGTGATGAGATACGGGCCACAGTCATGAGATCTCGGGCGGTGTGACAACATGACACGATACCCAGCATATCAGCATCGCCAACAGACTGTGGGCATGAATGTCGGCCCCGCATCTGCAGCGAGAGCGAACGCAAGACACGCAGGCCAATCAATGGAGAACGTGAGTATCGCGCGTGCCAGATATTCCGCGGCCTACATAAGCACCCCGGGACATCTCCAATAATCGACATGGGCCCTCTGAGCCGCTGGTGCCTTGCCCCGTTCATCCACCCTTGGCGTTGCAGCCCAGCAACCGGTCTCATCAACCGACTACCATCACGTTCTAGAGTGCTTCGATAGAACCCCAAAGTTTCTAGAAGCCTGCCACTTTCTCAGCGGCGTGCAGCCTTGTGAGGTCTGAAATGGCTGCTATTCTGAGGCATTTCTACAGTGCGACAATTTGCTCGCCTCAGCAGTGCCCCTTCCAGGATGAGTTGTCATCTCAGCAGGTGAAGGTAATTGAGGATTGCATGGTGATGGTGGCTGCAAGGCTGAGGCCACCGAGCCGGCCGGCGGATGTGAAGCGCCGAAGCGCCCCCACAATCGGCTCTACCAACAAACAGACGTGAGCCGAGGAGCCGCCTACGGCCCGCTGGATCAATTGCTTCATTGCAGTGCAGGTGTCCTCTCCAGTGAGCCGGCTATATTCGACTCTGCCCTCAGATGTCGCCGTCGAGCAAGACGTGGCATGTGCCAGCCATCCCACTTCGAGTCTGCGCTGCCGTCACGGCAGTCGAAGTACCTACGTCCACTCCACCGCCTCGCCAACGACGTCATTGCCATCACTTCGACTTTCCTTTCAGCCAGTCCTCCGTACAACTCCTCTCAAAGTCCTTGAAATTCAACACCTCGCGCCAGTCCAATTGGTGGGGCAAAGGCGTGCTATTTGGGCTGACAGGCGCGCCTAACCCGCCAGGAGTATGCCAATGTGTCGCCCTTTGATCCCACTTCATCTCTGACCACATATCAAGATGAAGCGCCTGAAAGACCTCCCATTGCTGCCCAGCTGCGTCGACGTAGATCGCAGTAATCCAATACCGATGGAGCTCATCAGGCTCTGCAGGGCTTCCACGGTAGTACGGTCCTGTATTGAAGTGATCGACGGGCCTAGGGTAGGCCCGTCTTCGAGGAGAAAGGCTCTGGGAGGATGTGGGCGATGGTAGTTGTTGGTCTTCGGAGCTCAGGTCCTGCTGTCCGTCACCAGAGCTGCTATCGAGGCGCCGCTTGGGCTGCCCTCGCTGGTCGCTTTCGCCGTCTGATGTGCTCTCAGCTCCGCGCTTGCTGGCCTTTGAGCGTATGGAGACCAGCATAGGTAGGGAGAGAAGACGCCTCGGAATGCGATATGTGCGGTGATGAGTGAAAATGTAGGTACCCACACCCCTGCTGACGAACTTTGGACGGCCTGCGACCCATCTCCGCCTCCATTTCGGCTCGAGGCTCGAGCGTGCTTCGTACTTTCCGTCTACTCTGATCGAATGACAAAGCTGTCTTGTGCTCGAACAAAGCCGAGGTTGATGATCATCCGGCGCCTTTCCTTGTCGAACCAACCTCATGTCCTACGGAGATTTGCCGACAATCTCCGACAAAGGAAAGCTGAGCCTTGACTGCGAGAGACAGTACTAACGGCAGCAGACCGACAATGCTCAGCTGTTGCTACGAACATTCAACCACTGCGACGCCCCGCACGACAACATGCGTATGCTCAAAATCACCGACACCACCGCGCCGGCGGCAAACACAACGATAAAGAGCGGCATCTTTGACCGCGCGTCTGCGCCCTTCGAGCTGGTGCGATTGTTCGAGGTTCCAGTGACGCTTCTTGTCATGGGTTCATTCGCTCTGTTGTCCTTGAGTCTCGGTCGATAAAAGAGCAGTCCTCAGTCTTCAGACACCAGAATTCCCACAGTCAGTCCCAAGAGCTCCAGGAGCGGAGGCGCTGGATCGCATCAGACCGAAAGGCACCGGAGAATGCGCATATTCCCATCTGCGCAGTATGCCGGCGTGCGGGTGGGCAGTAAAGTTGACGGGTGAGAACACTCCAATGAGAGCGGGACTTAGGGCGCAGGACCGTATGTCTACTCCATGCTTGGATACGCGAGAGAGCAACTGTAGGCTGCGGTGGCGAAAATCCTAGAGCATCGATGTAGAGCGCAATAGAATAAGATCGGCGCTCCATCCTTTTGGACGCTTTCATCCCTTCACGAAGTCCATCAAGTCCAGGCCGCGAGTCGGGGTAGCTGGCGCGGTCTTATCACGAGACGCGAGCAATGACTGCAAGCTCGACTTCTTCCCACGCGCCTTCCGGCTCGAAGGGTAAGCTTTCGCGGGCTGCTGGGTTTCATTGAGAGCAGGCCCTGATGGTTGTAGATCTTGTGATTGGGCCACAAGAGCACTTGATCTCTCATTTCGAACCTGCGGAGACGCTTTGGGCGGTTTGGTAATGTTTGTCACAGTGATCCTGTCGCAGAGGTTGCATCTTAGGCGCAATGTCTTCTTTGCCGTGGCCGCCGACCGATCACCGCGCAATTTGATTGTCCCGAATTTAGTAACGCGAGACACAGATGCTGACCAGCCTGGAAGAAGTGCGCTGCCGCAAGAATTGCAAGATGTACTTCCTTGGGAGTCGCCGGGTAGGTCTGCGTGCGCGCACACGGACTTTTCTGCGGCGTTGAGATGCGCCGCCACCATTGGAACGGATGCGGCTAAGGCACTTGCAGCCTCTTGCAAGAAGCGCGACCGTGCCGCTTGATCGGGGGTCATGGGCATGAGTGAGGGGAGGGAGGCAGAGTTTTTGATGTTAACTTTCGAAAGCGATGCGGCCTCGGGAACACCCGGCACTCGTCCTTGCTTCCATCCATTTTCAACACCAATACCAAGCTCAAGTTCCAGGACAAGACTCGCTGCAATGCCGCTGAACGAGCCGCGACAAGTTATTGATTGACCGAGAAGTATCACGAAGCGGAGACGGTTCAAGACGGTCCCTAGAAGCGCTCGGCGACGAAACATGGCAACCCTATCTGAGGAGAACGGCGTTCGGCTCGCCGTCGAGGGCTGCGGCCATGGCACGCTCCACGCCATCTATGCTTCAGTCGAAGAAGCATGCAAGCACAAGGGCTGGCCCGGCGTCGACTTGCTCATCATCGGTGGCGATTTTCAGTCTGTACGCAACGCCTACGACTTGAATTGCGTCAGCATGCCTGCCAAATACCGGTCAATGTGCGACTTCCACGAGTACTATTCTGGACAGCGAAAGGCGCCGTATCTTACGGTGTTTGTCGGCGGTAACCACGAAGCGAGTAACTGCCTATTCGAGCTCTATTATGGAGGCTGGGTGGCGCCGAACATTTACTACATGGGTGCGGCCAACGTACTCCGGCTGGGACCGATTCGAATCGCAGGCATGAGCGGCATCTGGAAAGGGTACAACTACCGCAAGCCGCACTTTGAACGACTACCGTACAATGAGAGTGATATGAAGTCTATCTACCACACCCGCGAGCTCGACATTCGGAAGTTGCTTCAAGTCCGGACGCAAGTCGACATTGGCATTAGCCATGACTGGCCGAAAGGTGTGGAGTGGAAAGGTAACTGGAAGCAGTTGTTCAACCTCAAGAAGCATCTGGAGGAAGACGCTAGAGCTGGCCAGCTCGGCAACGTGGCGGCTCAGCAGGTATTGGACCGTCTGCGGCCCGCGCTCTGGTTCAGTGCGCATCTGCATTGCAAGTACGCTGCGGTTGTCGAGCACGATAAACCTGAGCAGGTCCGGACAGATGAGTCAACAGCCAATGTCAATGGTCATGCCAACTCTGCGAAAGATGAGAATGAGATCGACCTTCATGAAGATCTGGACGGCGCGAATGGCGCAGCTCACCGTCCAGCATCCGGCCCCAATGCAGATGAAATTGATTTAGAACTCGAGGATGAAGAAGATGGGGATGAAGCGGTAGCGCCCGGTCAAGCTCTTGATGATTTGGAGGTCCATATGGAATCACGCCCCCTCATTGAACATCCAGTCCTCTCAGCGGAAGATGCGAGGGCGGCGTTACCGGAAGCCTTCCGCCGTCCACAGCCTCCGCCGAAGAAAGAAAAGACGGAGCATCCGCCCGATATCACCAATGCGGTGACCAGCTTCTTGGCTCTCGACAAGTGCCTGCCAAATCGCCACTTCTTGCAACTCACAACAGTGCGCGTGAAGAATGACCAGCATGTCCAGCGCCCACTCCACCTTTACTACGATCAGGAATGGCTTGCGATCACCCGCGCCTTTGCCCTGAGCGAGCCCCCAGTCTTTGGCAACGCAGAAGCTACGGTGGCTCGTGCGAAGCCTCAAACTGAATACAGAGACCTCATCCATGAGCAGGAGAAGTGGCTGGGGGAACATCTCGCTGCTGAGGACCTCATCGTGCCAGAAAACTTCACAGTGACCGCTCCGGTCTACGACAACGGTAACTGGAACCTACCGCAGTATGCAATCGTCGACGAGTACCCCAATCCTCAGACTGCACACTTCTGCAAAATGCTGCAGATACCGGATGCGCTGGAGATCACGGAGGAACAGCGGGAAGCAAGGATGGCTGCCAGACCTCGAAAAGACCTTGACTCTGACCGCCTCCGTTCAGGTGGCCGTGGTCGAGGAGGCTTCGGCAATGCTGGGCGAGGAAGAGGTAATGGAAGAGGTAGAGGCCGAGGCCGGGGTGGAGGCCGCTTTCGGAATAGATGAGCTGGCGCACATCCACAAGCCTGCCAGCACATCTGACCTGAGAGCTCTTTCTGAGGGGAGCATGGATTTGACTCGCGAAACAGGCCCGGTCATCTTCCACGTCCGCGACCACGACCTCGACTACCGCCTCTGCCACCTCGCTTGCTGCCGGGACCCTTCGCTTCGCGCACATACAGCGGCTCCTTGCCAAATGCAGCATCGGAGAGTCGTAGGTAACTCACGATGCCTTGATCGACGATGGCCAGGGTGATGCTTTTGTAGCCACTCTTCAACTTTTGTTGCTGCGAAGCCTCGCGCTTCGGTGGCTCGTAAGGGCAAGTGTCAAACAGCGCACCAAGTTCTTCAAGACTCGGAACATCGGTCTCCCGCGCATTGATCACAGCGATCCGGAAATCGGGCGGTCCTGGCTCTGTCTTCTTGAAGTCCGGCCGAGGCTTCCAGACATTGTAGGTGATGCGAAGCGGACTTTCCACATCGCTGGCGTGAGGCTCGCTTGGTGGGCGAGTCTTGGACGGGTCGTGCCATTGTACAATTCGCAAACGCTCGTAGATCTCTCGATAGCTGCGGTAGATGCCAGGGGTGACTGTGCCGTCATTGCTGAGCTTCGGCGCGGTTGAAAAGAGTCTCTGCAGCCACCTCAGACTCAGCATGCCAGGTTGCCAGGAAGTTTGCATCAGAGACGGGTAGCAGCGCCCGTCCGGCGCCGGGCCGGCACCGTCGAAGCTGGCAGCCCTGAACACAGTGTAGCCCAGCCGCTTCAGGCTCGAGTAGACAGAGAAGCGCTCAAAGGTCAATCCTCCAACCCTTCCCATGAACACCGCATAAGCTCCTTGCAAGCTCATCGGCAGACCTTCTTCGCCCTCTGCAGCAGGTGGCCATCGCACATGCATCGTCCCTCGTTCAATCAGATAGATGACTTCCTCTGGAAGGAACCACAGCCGCGAACCTCGGCCTTGCTCGCCCATGGGATCCTCGCCTTTGGGCAGCACATGTCCCATGCGTGCGATGAGTTGCCCCTTGGCGCCGACAGAGTAGGCCATGTTGAGTTCGGAATGATATGTTGCGATCGTGATGCCATCCGGTCTGCTTGAGCGCTGGAAAGAAAGTGCATCGTGCATCGCCTGCCGGGAAGCGGTCAAAGTATCAGATTGTAGCACTGTCTCATGTGGCTCGAAGTCTTTCTCGCCACGCTTGGGTATCTTTGTGTCATTGCGGCTTATGTAGGTGTCAGCGCAGGCCCGTTTGTGTCTCTCGCAGTTACGTACGCCACAGTCTGAAGAAAGCGAAAGTCCTGCACTTCTTCAGACAGGTCGATCTCTTCGGTCGCGGGCGCTTGGCGCGGCATCTCATCCTCGTCAATATCCGCCATGATTGCCGTAGAGCTTCTGTGCCAGCTATGCTGATGGGAAATGGAAGTTCGTGTCGAAGAAGTTGATTTACGAAAGTCAAGATCGGAAAGCGCGAACGCTCGGACCCACTCGGGTTCCTTGACACAACTTCCCTTTTCATTCTGTTCACCTTAGATGCAAGATCATAGCTTCCGACGGAGATGTCGACACCCGTGCCAGATGACGAGCTCCTAGCGATGGTAAAAGTCTTCTCATGCGCTGTCACATCACATTGTCTGACGATATCAGCTCCTGACGAACCTCCGTAACGCGGCAGCAACATTCGGAGAAGGCACGCCACCATATGAGCGCATTCGGACCACGGTCGAAGAGCATCTTCGAACCATGAAGGACGCTGGCATCAGGACCAGGCTCACCGAGAGCCGACGACAGCAGAGAGCTTCTGCCGCGGATCCATTACCGGCATTTACCAATCTAGCCATTCGTTCGAAGCCCGCGTGATCCTCTCAAGCCGACGGAGCGGCAAGCGACCATCGTGCTGGGCAGTGATACGGTGGCCGAGATGGCTTCACAGGTGGCGTTTCAGTATTCGGCTGTTGCGAAGGAGAGACTCCACACTTGCTTAAACGGCCAGCACTCGACAATCGACGTTACAGAGTTTGTCGGGATCGTCATATGCCTCGCAGAACGCTGTGCTTACCTCTTGACAAAGTTTGAGCAGCCGCTATGCTCCCCGGAACGCCTCGCTAATCATGCTGCTATCACCTCCGTTCACACCGCTTATCTCCTCGCCCTCACCCTCGAGCTCGGCGGCGCAGGCTCAAAAGCATCATCATCACTGATCTCGTCATCCTCCGGCTCCTGTACCCTCTTCGGCGGCGCTCTGCTCGCGGTAGCTCGCTCATTGCTTCTCCCATTGCTTTGGGAAGCTTGACTGCTAAAGTTGAGTCTGCTTTGCGTGATGCGAGACGGCGCTTTGGCTTTTGCAGGAGCAGCCTTCTTCGCAGGCGCAGCTTTCTTGGCAGTATGCTTCACGAAGAAAGTATCCTCTTCGCTTTCCTCTTCATCGTCATCGTCGATGGTAATAGGGTCATGACCGTTCTGCATCTCAACATCGCTGTCCTCGTCGCTCTCCTCAACCTGCTTGTTCTTGCCGCGGGTCGTTCTTGCAGGCGCCATCTTGGCCGCAGCAGCCGTCTTGCGAGTTGTGCCACCAACGGACTTCCTACCTCGACCTCGGGTACCCTTCGTCTTTGGCGCGAGCGTCGTATTCTCGTCATCGCTGACGACAGCACCGTCATCGCCTCGGAGAATCGACATCGGACCGTCTTCCCAATGGCCGTCGATATCGCTGTCCCAGTCATCGGGCTTTGGCTTGCGCTTGCCTTTGCGCTTCACTGAGCGCTTTCCTTCCGCTTTCGAATACTTGGATTCAAGCGTCTCTTTGAACTGCTCCATCATCTCCGCGACCCGCTCTTCGTCGACCTCGTCATCTTCGTCTCCGTCGACAAGATGGGCGACCTGGTCTTTTAGTGCGCTCTCGACGAATTGCTCCATGGCGTGGTTGTCATCCTTGTCGACATACTCGCTGACAGCGTCAGAGAAAGTATTTTGAGGCAGGATCGTCAATGACTGCGCTGCCAGGAATTCCTGGACGAGCTTGCCGACCTTGACGCTGTCCATCTCCGCCATCTCGTCCATGATCTTGGCGTCTGGCATATGTGGCTGGGCTTTGGCCGTCCTCGTCACCTGACGCTTGCGATGGAACGTGACGACATCTGTTGCATTTGCGACCTTCTCCACGAAGCGGCTTGAGAAACGCCCGGGATTGTCGACTTTGAAGTTACCGCCCTCTGGAGCGCTAAAATCGACTCGTAGACGTATGAGAGGTTTGGGAGGCTCTGCATCTTCATCTTCACCATCTCCGTCATCTCGCCGAGCGTCGTGCCATTGTTGGTGGGCTTCCTCGATCATCTCTTCGATGACGCCCTGCAGATACTGATTGGTCTTGGCCACGATGTCGACAGATTGGAAAGCATAGTCTCGCATTTGACGATCATCGGCCAGTGCAATGTCGCGGTAGACGAAAGGCCGAACCGTCTTTAGTCGGATTCGCTCAATGTCGAAGTCTTTGCCTTTGACAGCAAGGATAGCGACTTCTTTCGGCACAGATTCGCCTGGCACAAGCGAAGTGGCGACGGATGAGCCTGGCTGCATCACGCGGAAGCCGCGCTCAGGATTCGTTCGCGGTTCGATCAGGCACTCATGTTCATGGCCCCAGATAATTAAGTCCATGAACGACGGTAGGAATTTCTCCGGCAGGTAGCCAGTGTCAGTATGAGCGTAGTGGTTCTGATGCACGCTCATCAAGTTGAACCAATCTCCGGTCTGTGTGCTGGGCTGGAAGAACTTCACGTGGCCGTCACGGAATGTTCGGAACAATCGTTCGTCGCGGACGTTGGACATGCCGTAGAGAGAGAGTTTGGTTTTACCCTTTTGCAGAAGCAGCGGCTTGACTTCGATGTTGTCGGATTGTGGTGTCCGACCGTAGTAGTTGATCAGTCCAGACATCTGCAGGACATCAAGCGCGGACAAAGCCCCCTCGCCAGATGGATCGTCGTGGTTGCCGTGAATGCTGAAGACTGGGATGGCGACGTTGATATCCGGATCTTCGTAGTTCACGTGATTGTACGCAGAGCCAAGCGTCTCGCTGGCATCGCTGATCATCTCGAGCTCGCAAGGTTTCTCGCCGTAGCAATTCATTCGCAAGCTGCGCATCACTTGATATATCGACTTGCGGCTGGGCTTGTTGTCGTGAAAGAGATCGCCAGCGAGGAGAACCATGTCGACGTCTCGCTCTCGAGCGAGGCACATGATCTCGTGGAAGGTCTTCCAGCTGTCGTCGCCGCGGGTCGGGTCGCGTTCGTTGTAGCCGACATGGTTGTCCGTTGCCACCAGAATGTGGATGATGTCGGCGTCTGCGGTGGTTTTAGCGTAGTCATGCTTAGGCCCCGATAGGATTTACCTGTGAATTCAGACATCCTCGTTCGACACGATGCGTCGGTGCTCGAAGTGTTGCGGAACTAGCATGTCGTGAGAAAGACAATGTGAAAAGGCAACATAGCGAAGTTGATGTAGGCGATGTGTGAGCGTTTGAGGATGGAGGTGATTGGCTGAGTAGCGCGCGGCAGCCTGCCGTTAACGCGAAGGTTTCAGGTCGCCCAAAGGGGAAGTCGACCTCCGCACCTTCCCAAGTTGCAATCAATCGTGCTGTTTCAAGATCGCCGTGTGCAGTGCTAGCAGACCATCATGAGAGCGACGACGGCATTACTGGCGAGATCTGTCTGGAAGGGTGAGATGATTCGATCGTGAACGATGACTCTTGTGAGTTTCCAGAGGCTAATTGACGGTGCTTCAGGTCCTCACATTGTCCCGTACGACATCACCACCAAACAGTACCGATTGCGCTCAAGGAATTGACGTCTCGTAGGCTTCCCATCGTCCGCGCAAGGCCCGGCGAGCGAGTCCCTCCCATCAAGACGCAAGCGCGATCGGCGACCATCTTGCCCAACTTTGTCGGCTTGATCTTTCAGGTGTACAACGGCAAGATCTACAACGATGTGCGCATTACGGAGGACATGGTGGGCCACAAGCTGGGAGAGTTCTCCATGTAAAAGCACTACCTTCCGGAAGATGGCTTGGGGCGCTGACTGGATAACAGGACGCGGAAACGCTTTTCGTACAAGATGACCAAGAACAAGTAGTAGGCCGGACCGGTGGAATGTGATCCGAGGCTTAGTTGCGGTTAGCGTGGCGTTCGGCGTGGTTGGAGAAGCTGGCAAGACCGTCAGTCGTTTCATGAGTGCGATGCTGCTAAAGCGCTTCAATATCTGCATTGGCACGTCTGAGATGCTAGCCGTTACTCGAAGGAGAAGGAGCAAATCCTCGGCCCCATGGGCGCAGTGGCCACGGAAAATACCCTCGACCTTGCCATCCCGCCCAGCTGCGTTGCGTCAGCGGAAACATCGTCGCTGCCGTGTGCGGCTCATCCAAAATCCAGCCCGCTCTTGCCACTCGCGAAGTGCCTCTGCGAGACGTCGCCCGCGGATATGGGGTCATCATTCGAGCAGGAAGCTACCGCTCGGCTGTTGCCTTGCGCGCGCCTGGAGACTCCAAGACGGCGTCCATCCCGGCACAGCATGCTCTTGCAATAGCGTAGACGACTGACTGCATTGCTCTTGCGCATGCGACAACGAGGCTGTGCGAAAACATCACCCCTTCGACTCCCTTGTTCAGTGCTCTCACACTCCTCTTCTCATTTCACTTCGGCTGCGCATCGCAAGACAAACCATTCCACTCTCTTGATACTCTCGTTGATTACCAACAATCAGTTCGTCGCTTGGCGTTTCCCTCTTCGAAACAACACAACTGAGTCCGAAAGTCTTCTTCACTGAAAAGAGCAATCGCTGACACGGGCTAGCAGTCCCTCCACACGTTGCCCACGCTCCGCATCGCCCTGTCCCACTGCGAAACGTCAGTTATGGAGACCAAGGCGACTCGTCGCGTCTACTCCGCCGAGCAATTGCAACGGCTTCGCTGCACAACGTCTCAGCCGAAGCTTCGCGAAGCCATTGAAGAGCACGACGGAGATGATGCGGAGCTTGTCAAGGGTAGGTCAGCCTTGCGACCTCGGCCAAAGGCGTATTGTCCACCCGCAGCCTGCCCCTCCTTCCGCCTCATGCATCAACATCCCCAGTGCTGACAAGCAGAACCCCCACACCACACTCAGTGCATCACTCCCGCATATCAATACAATGGAGAACGAGTCTCCAGACGGATATCAAAGGAACAGCCAATGGGTGGACTCGCTGACCTCCTCACCCTCAGAACACGTCCTTCGCGGCTCCAAGTCCTTCGCCGCACGCTCGTGGAGATCGCGTGCATCGATCGCGTCGCACGCTACGTCCGGAAAAGAGAACCGCTCCACCACCAATGACTCGAACCATGACCGCCCTGCTGCAGCCCTTGTCGCAAGAGCCGTGCCAGTCCTCGGCCGGATCGCATCCAACAACCAGCTCATGCGCCCGCCCGGCGCATACAAGCCCGGCCCGTCACCCACGCCATCGCTGCGCAAGAAAAAGATCGAGTCTCTCGTTAAGGCTCACGGCTCGCCCGACCATGTCCGCGTCACCGCCGGCGGTCGCATCGTCCCGAGCGAGCAGTCGCCGCTCTGCCACCCACGCTACGGCTACAGCGCTGTCAAGGTCAACGGTGGCTTGATCAAGTTTGCTCCGAACCATCCCATGGGCAAGGCGCAATGGACACAAGCAACGCAGAACGGCTTCGTCGCACAGGACGTCAACGGACGCTTGTGCCAGATTGTCGACGGCACTATATTGCCTCTGCATGAGACCGAGGAAGGCCTTCAGCTGTACATCCCAGCGCCGAACCTCAACATCACCCAGCGTGCCTCGCCTGCTGGCTGTCGCTCTGCCGGTCCTGCCCGCTTCACGCAGCAGCAGCCACCCGCCAGTCTCCTTCCCGAGCCTTCCCTCACTTCTCAGCTCAACGCCCTCGAGATTGAGTACAGCAAGCTGGAGCACGAGCTCAAGGATGTCGACAAGACAGAAGTGCTACACGGACGCACAATGGGCAAGGGCGCCAAGGACGCTCTCATCGCCAAGCGTCGCGAGCTTGTCATGAGCCTCGACCGCATTCGCAAAGCGCTCAGAGGTCTTCGTGAGCAAGTAGCTGCCGGCATCTCGCCGTCTCTCCCGCCCAATCAGTGTGCCAAACCCTCTGTCTCCCCTCCTCAGAGCCGTCTGCCGGCATTCCTACAGCGCCAGAACCCCGCCGTGACCCATGCTCCCGCCCCGCCGGCTTCGATGTTGGCTCCAGTGTATGCCCTTCAACAACCGTCGTTCCCAGCTCCTTTCGGTTTTCCGCAGACGACGTCTTCACCAGACACAGAGTTCTCGCAGCCGTGGGCCATGCCTCCGCCGGGCTTGTTCGTACCGCCACCATCGTTCGACGGATCCATGTCTTCTACGAGCCTACCCTTCCCGCCGCCCATGGAGGCTTTCTTGGCTGGTCTGCCAGCTACCCATGCGCATCAGCCGCCCATGCAGCCCGCGGCTGAGATACCCACGCATGGAAGTACGCTGCCTCAGCATGATGGCTCCCGCTCCTTCTCCGACTTACAGCGCGTCGACTCACTGTGCAAGCCTCACGAATTGGCAATCAAGCCGGACACCAAGCCCGCCCTTAAGTCAAATTTGAATCCCATGAGTCCAGTGTATAAGCCTGGCGCCGGCCTGCTGCAGCAACGTAAACCGTCGCAGGAAATGAAAGCGGCCAACGAGGACAAGTCTCCGGCCTCTTCACCACTGCGTCAGTTGCAGGAATCGACGGGCTCGCTGAAGGTTGCCAAGACTACCAACATTTCTGGCAATAGCCCAATGAAAGCCAGCGCTACCCTTATCAAGGCTCACGTTCAGTCCAGCAGTGTCTCCAGCTTCGAGACTGTCGACTTCTTCCCAAAGAATACGGCTGAATACAGCACCCGCAAGTACACAACGGCAGCGCCATTGAACCTCGTTGAAGCCAACGGTTCTGTCGCCAACGAGAACCGGGACCCGCCGGCTACGCCCGCCAAGGACCTACATACACACAGTCACCCAACCATGTCGATTCCAGCCGCTCCGCCGGGCACGCCCATCGACGGCTTGCCGGACCGCGAGAAGCACAATATGAGCCCGAAAGGTCGCAATTGGCGCTTCATCGAGGAATTGCCTTCACAGCTTGATACTC
Source organism: Acidiella bohemica (assembly GCA_019670975.1). NCBI lineage: Eukaryota > Fungi > Ascomycota > Dothideomycetes > Mycosphaerellales > Teratosphaeriaceae > Acidiella > Acidiella bohemica. Next base: position 1,113,712 of record JAGUCJ010000014.1, read on the forward strand.
AGGCCACGCCGAGTCCAGAGAAGCCTTCTTCACCATTGATGTCGATAGCTGCTGCGCCGACTCAGGCATTCGACGATCTCACAGGTAAAAGTCAGGCTTGGCTGGAGGGCTACTATGCTGGGCGTGCTGCACCGCGTAGCAACAGCGAAGCCGGTGACTTGCTCAGTCGTCCAGCTTCTGCCGTCATATCAGCGACGTCGCTCGGATCTTCGAGGTTGAGCTTCCCGCCGGCTGCTGGGAGGATCTTTAGCGGGTTGTTTGGGCAGATCGATGGTTGGTTGACTTTTAAGTCTCGCTTGCGATTGCCTCCTCTGATCTTCATGCTTAGGTACGCACTTCCACACGCAAAATGGCATCAACGCCAGCACGGCCGGCACTAGCATCAAAGTAGACCATGTCCAGGCCACCGTCAACACCGCTGATCTGCCAACCGAAAGCCGTGACGGGCGTGGAGCCAGCCCTGGCAAACGGAACAAGGCGTCTCCTGCTCGCGTGAAGTTCGAGAAGATTGCAGAGAGTGTCGGCATCAAGGTCGCCGGCGACCAAACCAGCCCGAGTAAGAGGAGGTGGAGGGACGTTTGGAGGTCATCGAAGTGTTGAAGAACCATACTCGGATTCGCAGCGGAGGCCGTGAGTAATGGGTGAGTGTCGTGACGAGTCTCACGAGCGTGTTGCTCGGAGCTGGCTAGTGTCAGCATTCTTACGCTCGGTGCTTGGGGGCAACACAGCCGGGTAACGTTACTCGGGACTCGAGGAGGACGGGCGGTGCAGGAGTATTGCGGACTTTTCTGGATGCATGTTTGAATGATTTCATACCCATGGATTACAAGCTGTGCATGTGGCTTCGGACTGGTATACTAGATCAGGTTACGAGATGTTTTCGTAGACTGTATTGGCCACCTTTGCCTCCTTGACTTGCGTATCTCCTGTCAAGTGAGTCTGCCGGATGGCATTGTGACTAAGGCGATTGAGATTGATATTAAGCCGCCCAAGCTTGATGACCCTCGCTGCGTGCGATCTGCTACTTAACAAGTTAATGTCATGGCTCGTGAAATCGTGACCGTCGTTTGCATCGATCGATGTGCCGTAACTATCGGGGCAGAGCAAGCTACGTAGACTCTTTGTCTGACTTTTTCGATCACCATCAACCACCTTCTTTCCCCTTCTCGATCTGTCGCCGCCAGCGAGCCTCTTGATCATCTCTCTCATGCTTGTCAAGCATCCTGAGTCGCATTCGATCTGCGACGTAGTAATTTGGTAATTGCATCGAGAAGTCTGCACTACTGCACGACTGTCAGAGCCGTATACTCGAGCCTTGCCTCGACGATCATGCATCAAATGGGAAGTGTGACCCACTTGGACTTCTGCCTGACTCCAAGTCCGCTGCATGTAGCGTCTCGTAAAGTGTTAGCTGCCTTCACCGCTCATGATCGCAGCGCGCTGGGCGGCGATCGTTGCGGCTCGTAAGTATCTTTCTCCCTCAAGATGCTCTGAGATCCGAGAGCTTTTACCAAAGCCCGCACTGATCGTCGCTCTATGTACTCCACACCCCAGCAGCCAGCCCCAATGTTGAAACGCTACCAATCCTGAGCTCCACGACTGAAGCTCTACCTTCCTGTTTTGCTCGGCAGATGACCATATGGTGCAACTCCGAGGTTTGACACGAAACCAGCTCGATGCTGTAGGTCTCACAGCCTGAAGCAGTCAATCTTCGGGCCATGCTGATGCAGTATGTTTCCCCGAGCTTACGTAGCGATGGTATTATTGGCAGTAAATCCAATCTGGGTAAGGGCACAAAGCAGGCTGCTGACAGTGCTGATACTGAGGCAAAGCCGCGGTGTCGAGTGACGTCGTGGCGTTGCGTTAATGGTGATGACAGGTGAAGGCGCGGAGAAGGCCGCGATGCCTGAGCAGATGAGAAAGTTAAGGGGGTCCCGAAAGACGTCTTTGCGTCGACTACCGGCCAGAACGAAGGCGTGTGAGCTCGTGCTGAGGTACATTGACAGCTCCAAAGTATTGGCGAAATCGCCGAGTTGCTCTGAATTGCGCGGAGGGTTGTAGGTTTTGCGCATTTGTCGATGGGCCGTGTTACTTTCGCTCTTATTCCAATCAAGCATCAGCCCACCTCACCAGAGCCCTTGAGGTAGGCCTGCAGCGGTAAACGCAGACGCGGATATTACGCTGACCACGGGGGAGCTCAATCTCCTAGATGATCAGCCGGCCGCTGCTTGCAGATCGAACAATTCATACAGAGGCTAACCTCGCGTCAGGTATCTTGAAGCGGATTCATCAAGTGTCCTGACAACTCGGCCGGAGGCTGGCGAGAGTGTTCTAGAGTCTTGGCGGAGTTTCTTGGCGTCCAAAGTTGATGTATTCGCGAGCGCCAACACCACGTTGCTCGGCTGAACATTGCTGTGTACGACCCCATGCTGATGCAATAGCGCTATGGATTGAATCAGCTGCTTCACGAACTTCTTGACGACGGCTCTGGGATACCGCGTCCGGTCACCATATATGGCAGGCCTATTGGCGGAGAATTCGTCTACTATCGCGGCCGTGCTAGCTGCCATGGCTTCATAGATAAGACACCAGTGCACGCCGTTCGGCCAATGGTCGTGAAAGTCGTCAAGAATGGGCACCCGGTATTTCACAAGTTCCTTGAGACTTGATTTCGTCGCCAGCAGCTTGAACACGGCAAATGCATTCTGGGCCTCTGCGAAGCGCAAAGCTTTGAGTACCTCGACGGCAACTGATCGCGATGCGCTTTTCTAGGACAGATCTATCCGCCTACGTAGCCGCTATAAGTAGTACGATGATGCGGGAGTTTGATGCTCATCTATAGACTATTCGAGCCTTCGGAGGACCTTGTAGCGTTCAATTTTCAGACGGCTATCCAGGTGTGCGGAGTGATACCCTCCATGCTCGTGCTCCTCCGCCAGCTCTGTAGGGAGACATAAGTCTATTTGGCGCGAAAATGGGATCCGTGTCTGGGCCCAAGCTGGCCAGCATTCGATGATGATGGGTACTCCGTGGCTGGCCTTGCCGTTGTGGGCTTTCGCGGTTAGGCTTGAGAGGTAGTCGGTAAAGATGCAGGTGGTAACGCGCAAGCGTGCAATGGTTTGAGGTGAGCGGCGCAGATGGGTGCACAGCGCAGCGGCACGGCCCTCAGAGATGGCTCTGGCATGCGAAACGCGGCCACTCAGCTGGTGTCAGCTTGGGTGTCTCTGCAACCGTCAATAGCGAACATAACACAGAAGCGGAGCGGCGCCGGAGGGACAGTCAGAGCGGAGGGGTGCCAAAAGTCAATTTGAATTGCGAGGATCCAGATGTGTGCGTATTCCTCGATGGACTGTTCGACTACATTTCAATTGGAGTGTCTTTCGATGGAGATGCGTGTCTAACCCTAGAAAGAACAGATGTCCGACCCAGGATGGGCTGCGGACATGACAAATGGCGGACACATGGCCTTCTAGAGGTAGGGGCGAGCCCCGGGTCATCTCATATTCCATTCCGCGGGCTCAGTCGACGACCAATTCCAGTGATGGACCCAGTCCGCCATGCCACTGTCAGTAGAGTATGATCCATCCAGTCTGTGTAGCCGAGAATTCCCCTAGCGACCATGCTACGTTGGAATCGTGCGATGATGCAACCGCGCCCCAGTGCTGGCCACGAGAGCAGTCATAGTACACGGAGCGAGGCGCAATTCCCCACTTCGACTGATGCTGACATTAGATCCAGTACCCTCAGCTAAACAAGTGGGCCAAAGCGACGAGACGTGAGTCCGTGAGCAAACCCGCCAGGTACGGGGAAAAGCGCGGCGGTATGCGAGCTGGGAAGGCTACGCAAGAACCTTTAACAAGGGATGTAACGATCACTGCTGGTCAACATCGGCGTGCGGCAGGAAATACATAGGTTTTGCTGACAGCCATATCGATTCTTCGCATTTTGTGTCTGGAAAGAATGTTTGGCGGTGGCGGAAGCTGTTTCTCACGCTCTAGGTCCCATGGAAGTCTGTTGCTTTATGAACACTGGTTGATGTCCAAGACCTGGAACGGCCACGATCGCCGACCGGGAGATATAGCAAACTCAGATGATGTTGGGTCATCAAGATGCTGGAGCGGTAGCACCACTAGCGCTTGCTACGATGCCTCCGTTTGGTGGTGACTGCGTCTTGGTGATGACCGACATGGACTCCCCAAAGTACAAATGGCAGGCCTTTGGACTGTCGTCTTTCTCGGTAGTTGTTCGTATCCATGATGAGATATTCAACACATTGCTTACCGCACCAATTGCATGTATCCTAGACTTTGCGTAAGGTAGGTCTGGGCGAAGCCGGCGGGTGCGCGACTCCTTTCGAACTGATGCCTCAGGCCGCAAGTGCACCTGCTCGACTTCACATGTCAGCCCCGCCGCCATCGACATTGGACGTCAAGGAAGGGACAAGGGGAGGTCAAGGGAGGAGATCTCATTTGGAGGAGATATACAGTCACAGCGCATCTCGGAAACAGCTAACCTCAACGGCGTGGACGAGTGTATCGAGCTGCGACCGCTCCCAAACGCGCACCTCCCGCGGTTGCGACTGAGCCAGCCGGGGCAGGAAAGCGCGAGTGACTGGATAACTTCACTCCTGCGCCTTTCAACCTTTCACTCGCCGCAATGGAAGACACAAAGCCATCGTTATCATCACACGAGCCCGCTTCGGACGGTACCGTTCCCGACACACAACCGCAATCCACCCAACCCAACACTTCCTCCGACGAGCCCGCATTCGACGCCAGCGCAGACCGCGATCTCGATCCCGAAATAGGGAATCTCACGTCCTCAGCAACGAACGGCGCGTCGTTCGACGGCGCAGCAGACGTACCGATGCCGCCCGCGCCAGATCAAGGCCCCGTGGACGGGCAAGCCACAGACGTGCCGGCGGTGATTGAACCGCGGATACCGCAGAAGAAGGACGCAAGCTTGCGGGAGTTCCTGGGAAAGATGGATGACTATGCGCCAATCATACCTGATGCAGTCACGGATTACTACCTCACCCTGGCTGGCCTACCGCCACCGCCAGAGACGGACCGGCGGTTAGCGAGGCTCATGGCACTGGCGACGCAGAAGTTCATTGCGGATATTGCGGCGGATGCGTATCAATACTCGCGTATACGGTCTACAAATACGACTTCGAACAACCCGCTTACTGGGCTCGGCGGCGCGGCAGGATTTGGGGCGATGGCTGGCGGTGGCGAGGGTGGAGAGGGCGGAGGTGGAAAGGGTAAGAAGGACGGTGGGAAGTCTCAGCCACTGGGAGGTCCAAGGGCTGGATACGGTGGCGGAGGAGCAGGCAGTGCGCAAGGGCGGACAGTGCTGACCATGGAGGATCTCGGGATGGCTGTCGGGGAGTACGGTGTGAATGTCAAGAGGGGAGATTTCTATCGGTAGGATTTCGATGGAAAGTTACATACACTGGCGCATGAGGATCACTGATACCCTCGCATTCGGCGACGCGGTATTCCCAGAAAATGATTGGGGCTGGTTATAAGATTCGAGTTTCATTTGGACTTTTCTGTAGTCTCAAGTGTATGAATATTGAATCAACAAAGCTTTCTGCTGATCCGCCTCCCGACCGCTAGTGGTTTTTGGTAACGGCCTGAGGCCACAAGGGCATATTAGCCTAAAATCCCGGATGGCTCAGGCCGCCACTGCTATCCCACTCCAACAAGCTCCAATCTTTCCCTGCGTCCTCGACTTCGTCCAATCCCATGGTGCAACATCGTCACTAGACGCCCGGCAATGGCAGTCATCGGTGTGCGGAAAGCTCGCTGCATGATGTCCCGACGCAAACAAAAAAGTGGGATATTTCACTTAGCAGAGTTTCTTATGACGCCTCGCCCCCTGTACCCTTGATGACATCGTCGAAGCGAAGAACGATGATCCGCCGAGAAAATGTAGCAGTGGAGGTGAGCGTGCGAGTGTTCGTCCTTACTCTTCCAGAAAGCTCGTCCTCTTTCCCTTCATTCCTCCACTACACCAAGCTTCACAATGGCTCCCGCATCCTTCACCAATGAGCTCGCACTCGGCGAAGCCCCTCGCGGCCAGCGCAAACCCCGTGTAATTGTCACTGGCGGCTCTGGCAAGCTCGGCCGCAGCACCGTCCGATGCCTCGCCGACGAGGGCTGGGAAGTCATTAGCGTCGACACGCGGCGCCCGCCAGGCATCAGCGAGGATGGAAAGTCTGGACTTGGTGGTGCCTACCGCCTCGTCGAAATCGACCTAGAGGACATGGGCAGCGTACTCGAGACTTTCATGAGCACCGATATGGCCTACTCCGGCATTGATGCCGTGGTCCATCTTGCGGCCATCCCATCGCCCGGACAGACGAACGCTAGTAGGCAGTTCAGGACAAACACCATGGGAACGTATAACGTCCTTGAGGCCTGCAGGAAGGTTGGCGTCAAGAATGTGGTGCTTGCGAGCTCGGAGACGCTGATTGGCATTCCGTTTGACCCCCACCCGCCAGAGAGCCTGCCGATCACGGAGGAGCACGAGCGCAGGCCGGAGAGTGCATACTCGTTGAGCAAGCTAGTCGGCGAGACAATGGCAGAGCAGTACACGAGATGGGATCCGGAGCTGAAGGTAGTGAGCTTGAGGTTTAGCAACGTCATGTTGCCGCAAGAGTATGCGACATTCGAAGGGTGGCAGAAGGATCCCAAGGCAAGGTACTGGAATTGCTGGGGCTATATCGGTAAGTTATATGGCTGAGTATAACAACGCACCCACTAAAACACGAACAGATGCTTGCGACGGAGGGCAAGCGGTTGCACTGTCCTTGAAGAGTAAGATGAAGGGACACCACCAGTACCTCATCGCTGCGCCAGACACCTGCATGCGGATGAGCAACGATGAGCTTGTTAAGGCCGTCTTCCCGAATGTCAAGTACAATAAGACTTCCGGCCCGAACGATACGCTGCTGTCAATCGACAAGGCACGTAAAGAGCTTGGTTTTGACCCGAAGTTCAAGTGGCAGGACCAGGTCGGGAAATGAGCCTGCAATGACGCCGGATAGAGATTACTAGTAACAAGATAGAACTACACAGTTGCATAGACAGAGCTGCTCCGGTTGCCACGAGTGTCGCTAACAGTATCCACAAAAGTATTTCCTTAGTATTCTTGATACAGGGAGAATATCTAAAGAAAATATCTCGCAGCGTATAGTACAGCTCCCTACCAAACGATAGGTTTGATTATAGGCTTTCAGGGTTAGGGTTAGGGGTTCTAGTCAATAGCGAAAGCCCATATCCATTGAAGGTGGAATTAATATCTGCGACTGAACCGCCGGTGCCTTTCAACGCCTAGGGCCGCCCGAGAGCCTCCTAGCCCGTACAAGTACAATACGGACGGACCGAGTCCGACCTTCCCGGCCTAGGTATACGGATAGCCGCTAGCCTAGGGTGTCCGGCAGACAGTATTACGATACTAGTAGTATCCTCGGCTTACGCTCTTAGAATATCGCCTTCGAGAAGTCTACCTATCTAGTTTCCTTTCGGTACCAGTAAAAGCCGGGTAACCCGCAGCTGTTGTACGGGGTAGGTTCGCTGATACGGATAGGGAATATCTAAAGAAGATATCTCGCAGCGTACAGGACAGCTTCCTACTAAACGATAGGTTTGATTATAGGCTGATTGCTGCTTTTCTCAAGTACTACGTAGGCGGCACGCCTGTGTGTACACTACGCCAAGCCTAGGGCTTGTCCTGCTGCCTGAGGCATCCCGAGCCTCAGGCCTATGAGGTAGGCTTTCCATACCGCTCCGCTGTGCGGCTGTATCACCTAACGTCGATCCTAGAGGTCGTTAACTATACTAGGAAGCAGGGTCAGTATGTCGCCGGTCTAGTCAGTAAGCGTTTAGTCGCTGAATATAAGCGGCTAGGGCGAGAGCTTAAGCGCGTTAGTAGGAGCTATCTTATAGTAGATAAGAAGACCTAGGACTACCTAGTAACGTTACTAGAGGGTTAGGGTTAGAGGGTTAGGGTTAGGGGTTCTAGTCAATAGCGAAAGCCTATATCCATTGAAGGTAGAATTGATATCTGCGACTAAACCGCCGGTGCCTTTTAACGCCTAGGGCCGCCTAAGAGCCTCCTAGTCTACACAAGTACAATATAGACGGACCGAGTCTAACCTTCCTAGCCTAGGTATATAGATAGCCGCTAGCCTAGGGTGTCTAGTAGACAGTATCACGACACTAGTAGTATCCTCGGCTTACGCTCTTAGAATATCGCCTTCGAGAAGTCTACCTATCTAGTTTCCTTTTAGTACTAGCAAAAGCCAGGTAACCTGTAGCTGTTGTACAGGGTAGGTTCGTAGATAGATAGGCTAGCAGTATAACGGGACCACCCTAGTCCTCTGCTCTACCCCCTCTACCGGGGGTTTGGTTAGAGTTTTACGGCCTTATACTACCGAGTAGTTTTTAGGTGTTGCTAGGGGGAGGTTATAGTATGCCTCCTTAACGGCCCCTTAAGGTCTACTACTTAGTTCGTATATAGGGTAGCTAACCTATCTATACTATAGATGTCCTCCTAGCGCGTTATATACGCTAACGCTAGGGTAGGGTATAGGAGTCGGACCTCTCCCTCGCCTTTAAAGGCTCAACTATATACTATCTATATATCTACTATGTCTCTACAAGCTAGGTAGGCTCCGATTTACTAGCTAGTAGATTCGGTCTCGGTTCGTTCCCTCTCTGGATTTCGGTAAGGTTTCTTACTAGTGAATATATTTAGCGAAGAAGTTCAGTACTATATCTTAGGGGGTTATAGGAAGTTTGCTACGTCTTAGCTAATTATAGGAGTCTAGTTTACTAGCTAGTAGATTCGGTCTCGGTTTGTCCCCTCTCTAGATTTCAGTAAGGTTTCTTGCTAGTCAATGTATTTGGCGAAGAGTTACAGTACTATGTCTTAGAGGATTATAGGGAGTATACTACGCCTTATATAAGCAAAGAGGTTTAGTTTACTAGCTAGTAGATTCGGTCTCAGTTTGTACCCTCTCTAGATTTCAGTAAGGTTTCTTACTAGTCAATGTATTTGGCGAAGAGGGTCGGTACTATATCTTAGAGGATTATAGGAATAAGGTGAAACATTAATATATATTACGTACTAGGATCGCTAGTATGTTTTAGTATATTGTCCTATATAAACTCCTCTCGTAGGCCGGCCTTTACTTTACTAAGCGCCTCGAATACCTACTCCTAGTACCTATTATTTAGTATAAAGTCAACGTTTGTAAAGCAACTATCTAGATCTAATAGCTTTACTTACCTACCCTTCTTACGCCTTTGCCTACAGGACAATCTAGTTGCTCTGTATTAGTAGTCGCAGTCCTCGTCTCTACGACGGAACCCTTAGGAACCTATAGTATAGGCGTGTCTATACTGAAAGTACTACACCCTACGGCGATATTGGAAGAACTAGTCCTGTATATATAGAGGAGCGGTCAGGACGGGATCTATAGTAGGCTTCCTCCTATTAGATCGAGGGGCTAACGCTACTAGCCTAGTTAGGTATAACCTCTACTTAGGGTTAGGGTTAGGGTTAGGGTTAGGGTTAGGGTTAGGGTTAGGGTTAGGGTTAGGGTTAGGGTTAGGGTTAGGGTTAGGGTTAGGGTTAGGGTTAGGGTTAGGTTAGGGTTAGGGTTAGGGTTGTTAGGGTTAG